>CAIGQQ010000001.1:6829767-6853179 GCA_903798035.1 Danio albolineatus | reverse complement strand
TGTTATTCTGAGTTTTCAACCCTAGCTCTGTTATTTGTTTATCCTTGTTTGCCGCCAGCCTCTTTGACTCCTTGCTTGTTCTTGACTACGATTTTGGATTTCCTGTACATACCTGTTTGCCCCCGATGACCGCTGCTATACTGCTTTTAAATGAAATCTGCATTTTGATCCTCACACCGTTGTCATCGTCACTCCACCGTAACTAAAAAAATGTATTTCTTTTTTCTTTTTTCAAGTGAAAAGCATGGCTATGCTAGACCAGTGGTTCCCAAAGTGAGGGTTGGGACCCCTTGAGGGGGTTGCGGGACAATTAAGGGTAAAACTATGAAAAAATATGGTAAAATGATTAGAATTACTATATTTTAATATTTTTATCCATAACCTACACAAGGAAAAAAAATTGTAGTTTAAAGTTATATTAAAAATACAACATGCAAATAAGAAGCCATCAGCCTTTTGATTTTTTTGTGTAATTATATTATATAAAGGGCCGCCACAGATGCGTAGTGAGTAACACATTCGCCTCACAGCAAGAAGATCGCTGGTTCGATCCTTGGCTGGGTCAGTTGGCAATTCTGTGTGGAGTTTGCATGTTCTCCCCGTGGTTGCGTGGGTTTTCTCTGGGTGCTCCGGTTTCCCCCTAAGTCCAAAGACATGCAGTACAGGTGAATTGGGTTGGCTAAATTGTCCGTAGTGTATGAGTGTGAATGAGTGTGTATGGATGTTTCCCAGAGATGGCTTGCAGCTGGAAGGGTATCCGCTGCATACATCAGATGCTGGATAAGTTGGTAGTTCATTCCGCTGTGGCGACCCCGGATTAATAAAGGAACTAAGCCGAAAAGAAAATGAATGAATAAATGTTATATTAACCTTTATGACACCTTTATGGCACTCATTAAAAATAAATACAGGCCACAACTGAACATGGAGGATGATCTCTGCTGTGGAGTTCTTCAAAACTACATGATGAATAGACTTGGGACTAGGGGGAAATGTGGGTGCTGCTTTGTATGCGGTTTATATATTTATAACCACCATAGAGGATATTGGCGGTCACAAGTCACTGGCATTGTAATTTTGGGGTCGCTGGCTGAAAAGTTTGGGAACCCTTGTGCTAGACAACCTGCTACACTGACCAATATAAACCAGCTTGTACAGTTCGTGGAAATCCATGCTGGTCTTTTTAGTAGGGTAGCATTTAGTCATCCTAAGCACCCAACTTGTTCAAAATGAAGTATAGTATAATAGATTTGAATAGCCAGACCTTCAGATTTATGGCAGAAGGTCTGGCGTTATCACAGCTTTTATTAGCAAGGACAACCCAAGAGCAAGCCTGACTGAAATGCAAAATGACCAATTGTTTTATTCTGCGCCATATTTGAAGTTGTACAGTTGGCATCCCTAAAGTGATACCCAACTAATGGTATATTAAAAAAGAGAAACAAAGGCTAAAGAACAACATGCAAAGTGTAATAAACGTGTAATAAAAGTCCAATATAAAACAGAAGCACAAACTGAACATTGTGAAGGACAACACTCCAACACTAATACCATACCTGAAAACACGACTTGTTACTTTGGATGGTTTTATTTTATTTCCACTGTTTCTATTAGTTCTATTTCCCCATAGTGACATAAATATGAGACACATTTCTCCAGATCTGGATCACTCCATATTAGAGTGAAAAATTATTTGGTTGCAGAATTGATTTTGAACACTAAAGAAAAAGACAAAACCAAAATGTAACATAATATAAGTTTTAAGTCCTACCAGCCGTTTTCTTAACCTTGCCTTTCTGTTATCAGGTTTTCAGCAGTTACTTGAGATTATCACATGAAGCATGAAAAACGCATATGAAGATGGGCTTTAAGGGTGCTTTGAAATTGTATCAGTTTGGAGGAAATAGTTATAGCCTGCGGTAGTCATTTTGCACCAGTATTCATCTGTGAATGGGAATCTACTATGGCTTTACTGTGCACTTGATCATTACATTGCTGACTTCTGTGAAAATTATTATGAAAGCACGTTTGAAAAGCTCGGTGATGGTCAAAATTACTCTAAAGCAAATGCCAATAAGTGCCATCATGCCACTTTCAGCACAGTGAAATTGTAGGCAAGCAGCGGATTCACTAATGGATTTCATGGAAAAAACATATGTAGAGTTCAAACAACTGCACTTTTGCTGGTAAAAAACTGAAGTAAACACACACTCAGGTTGAAAATGACATCCATCAGACTTGTAATCACCTCTGAGTTGTTCTAGTAATTCGACCTGATATTGCCTGAGAAAAGAGAAAGGTTAAAAAAAAAAAAAAAAACAGCTTCCAGTCTATATGCATGACCCAAAAGCTAAATGTTGTGATTCAAACACAAATTAATAACCCAGTGCATATTTTAATATTCTGTACATACAGCAAAAATAATAATAGAATAAAAGAATAAATAGGAGAAAAATCACATATAATAAAAATGTATAATAATAGAAAAGTGAGGCATCAGTATTTAGGTATAAAAAATAATCTAATATAACATTAATATGCCCTTAAACATAAAATGCAGAACACAGTCCTTACATATCAGAATATGGAATAATTTTATAAACAATGTGAAAAAACAAAAAAACTAAGTAAGAAACATCTTTTAATAATAATAATAATAATAATAATAATAATAATAATAATAATAAACTGCTATAAATCATGCCATGCATTAAAATAATTTTTCTCTCATGTTTTGTCATGACCACAATTTAATTATCTCGTTTCTCGTGATCAAAAAGTGGTTATGTCGTGATCATGACATTTTTTTTAACTTTTATTTATTCATTCATGTATCAATTTCTATTATTATTAGTAGTAGTAGTATTGGTATTATATTAATGTAATTATTGTACATTCTTTATTATATTCATGTATACAATTATATATCATTATGTACAATAATATTCCCTCAACTGTTACCATTTTAAAGCAACTCTATATGGCGCAATTAAAAAAATATTGTAAATAACTTGCGGAAAGGATCAAAGCAAGCAGGATCTTCATCATTTTTCATAATTTAAATCATACATGCAGCAACTTATTTTGCGCAATATAGAGTTGCTTCAAAATGGTAACAGTTGAGGAAAAACTTTTTTATGTCAAGATCTTGAGAAAATTAAGTCATTATTACGAAAAAAGACCTTTTTGTTATGTCGAGATCATGAGAAAACGAGTTGTTCTGTCGAGATCAAGAGATAATTTAGTCGTGATCACGATACAACAAGAAATTAAAAATATTTTAATGCATGGCCTCTTAGGACTTTTGTAAAATAAGCATTTTTTTAACCAAACGATTCATAACTATTATAATCTTATGAAGAACCAGATAATAAATCTTAACAAAAATGAGCAAACAAAGGGAAAAAAGGAACACATCAAAAGAAAGAAAGAAAGAAAGAAAGAAAGAAAGAAAAGAAAACAGACAACAGAACATAAAGAACAGGAGGAAAACAGTTTTAAAAAGCTGTACATAACCATTATCTATTATGCACAGTTAAGTACATTTAATTCATATCCATTAAATGCCACGTTCAACCAAAGATTCCATCTTGTCCCAAAAAACACTCGTCAGACAGCCTGTGGAATTCTATTATATGGTTTTGGAAACTATTTCAGGGTTTCAGGATTTGTCATGTCCACATTAGTTTTCATTTTCAGAGCGGGTAACAGGAGAAGAGAGGTGTCGTCACCGAAACACCTGCTGCCGCCAGACCGCACAAATTTATCAGGATCTCAGCTTAACCTTGGCTTTCTTTGGGAAGCACACAAGTCGTCGTGTTTCACTATTTCAAAACAACAGGACCTGAATTATTTGTCAGTTTAAGTGTATGCAGGAAGCAAAGCAGCGTATGTTTTTCAAGGTTTTGCTACTTCTCTGACCTCCTTTCTAAAGACGCCATATTGTCATCAAATATTTTTCCTCCATGCCCTATAGGATGGGACAGTGCATCGGACTACGACAGCTGGATTGGTCCAAAAAGATGTAGTACTTTTTGTGGTTGGGTCTGTTTTAGTTCGGATCATGTTCTCACCACAAACGAACCACTCCAGGGTTCATTTGAAAGAGTACCGAGATCACCTCTTCAAGTAGGTCTCGGTACACTTTTTTGGTCCGCTTTTGGAGTGCACTTGAGTGTGATTGCTTCATTTACATCTGCCCAAACCAAGAGGGAAAACGAACTCTAGTGTAATTCAACTGAACTAAATAAGCCAAGTGTGAAACCACCCTTACTCAGAACAAATGTACGCATCATTGTTGATTTTCAGGGTGCTATCTTTTTTGGGTTTAGAAATAATGTAAATGTCATAAAATCATTCTCTCTGGATATCTACCCCAAGGCACATCTTTTAACCATTCTTTTACATTTAATGTCTACTGTACTAATGATGAACCCGTTCAGTACATTACAGTGAACTGTAAAAACTCCACTGAAGAGGTTTCAAATTACTACAACCTCTTCTGCTTTGACACAATCTACATTGTAAAAGCGCTATAGAAATGTGAATTCAATAGAATGAAGAAATACATTAATGTCTTATTCACAGGTCTTTCATGCAGATGAAATACAATGCAGAAAACATGAATAAATATTTCCATTGGGTTAGATATTATCAATAATCATTCAAACCGCTTCGTTTAAACCTCTCCACTTAAAGTCTATCAGCACAGCAGGCATGATGATATTATGCAGTATGTCTGACACTCTATATGCAAGTAAGTGGCCACACTGGAAGTTACCTAGCAGGGGACTATTTTCACACGCTTTGGGATATCATTGTGCTGGTTGCAACCATGGTACTGCAGAAAAGTTCCTTGATTGTTATGCCAGAATGCGTAATAATGTCCTGTATAGTTTCTAGCCATAACAGCATAGAAAACAGCAACTGTTCATTTTCCATCCGTTTTAGCACATGGTGTAACAACAGAAGAGTCAAGTTTTAAATAGGAAAATGATCGCAACTCTTTGATCATGTTTGAGTGAGACGCTTATGATCCAATTCAATGATCTAAGCCAGTGGTTCTCAAACTGTGGTACACGTACCACTAGCGATACACAAGCTTCCTTCTAGTGGTACGTGGAGGATTGCTAGAAGGTGCTATTTACCTAGCAAGAGATGCAATTTATTTTATTTTATTTTATTTTTTTTAAGAGATGCTATTTACACCAAGTGCAAATAGCAAGAGAGACTATTTACACGTTTACACGTTTAAAGCTACAAAAAGTACAGTAGATGCTATTTGCCCTCAGTGTTTATACTGTAGAAGGAAGATGCTACTAGTGTTACTAAAATAGACTATTTAGACTAATAATAAAGCATAGCCTACATTTTACACTAGGCTTGCTATAGGCTACAATCGAAGTGGTTGTGGTGACATGAATACTATTACTATCATCCTTTTACACTTTTTGTATCCGTCCAAGAAAGCCAAATATTGGCGATCGATTAACCATTGGAAAATCTTCTCTCGCTGTTTCCTACTGATGGTTCTTGTGCACGATCTGTCACTCACTCAGACAATCTTATGTGCTCTCTTTGCCTTTTCTGCCAAAATGCGTCCAACCGTAGTTTCTGAATCTTCAAAAATGTCCGGGATAGGGGTTTTACTTTAGCTTTGTAAAGTTGCCATTATTTGTATGTGTTTTGCAGCTACAAGAGAAACATTAAAGGTTTAATCATTTCAGAAATTATTCGGATAAAATTAGGCTAAACCTTTTATTTAAGTGGCTGACAATAATAAATATTCTTAAATAGAAGTATTAATCTGCCTCGTTTTTGAACTGTGCAGTGGTGTAGCTGCTTAATTAGGCTTACTATGCTACTGTACTTCAATATCGGTTATTATGTTGGTACTTGGAGGGACAATTTTTTTTCTGAGGTGGTACTTGGTGCTTGAGAACCACTGATCTAAGCTAAGCTAAGCTAAGCTAAAAGTGCTCCCAACAGAACTTGAAATAATTAAAAAATAATAAAACTCAACTGTTTTATTCACTCAACTCTAGGGGAGTTGTAAAATGTGCCGGTACCCAGCCCCCAAAAAAGGTGTTTTTTTTAAAGTGAACATAAAAAAAATATTCAGTAATAGCAAATCTGATCATGGGGTGGCACGATGGCTCAGTGGTTAGCACCGTCGCCTCACAGCAAGAAGGTCACTGGTTCGAGTCTCAGTTGGGTGGAGTTTCTGTGTGGAGTTTGCATGTTCTCCCCGTGTTCGTGTGGGTTTCTTCCGTTTAACGCTACGGGTTCCCCCACAGTCCAAAGACATGCAGTATAGGTGAATTGGATGAACTAGATTGGCCGTAGTTTATGAGTGCATGTCTGAATGTGAGAGTGTATGGGTGTTTTCCAGTACCGGGTTGTGACTGAAAGGGCATCCGCTGTGTAATCTGTGTGTCTATCTGTGTATCTATCTGCACACTTCTGATTATTAATAGCAACCTGTACGTATAATCATTTACTGTAAATCTCTGTTCATAACTAATGCAACCTGTATATAATGTTCATAGTACATCCATCTGTAAATATCACCATAGTATAACTGCACTTTATAATTTATATCTGTATTCTGCACTTGCTGCTATTGCACTCCTGGTTAGACCTAAACTGCATTTCGTTGCCTTGTACTTGTACATGTGTAATGACAATAAAGTTGAATCTAATCTAATCTAATCTAATCTAATCTAATCTAATCTAATCTAATCTAATCTAATCTAAAACATATGCAGGAATAGTTGGCAGTTCATTCCACCATGGTGACCCCTAATAAAAAAGGGACTAAGCCAAAGGAAAATGAATGAATGAATAATCTGACCATTTGCTTCAACTATGTAATGGCATTCCTCTGATGATGTCAGTTAGCCACGCCTCTACAACCGTTAGTTTGCTGCAAGTGAAAGATAAGAGGTGTGCAAAAATAAAACTGCTTAATATTCACATTCAGCAGGAAATACGTCAACATATTGACATAAAAGCAACTTGTTCACACACACTTTAACCTTATAGGTATCACGCATCTGACATGTTTGTAGTTTTTAGCAGTTTTACCCCTTGTTTGTAGTTCTAATCGAATTCACATCCAGCTCACATTGTGTTGTGGGCAATATTAGTCGTTAGCAATAATATTTTCAAACACTATTTAGGGTGGATGGAATGCGAAGTGGCAGTGTTATTTATTAAATCATCTTTGAGAGCAAGAGGGCCCCCTGGTGGTTCATGCAGGAATGGCAGGACACTATTCTCAATAAAGCCAATCTGCTTCACTATACTGATTTTTTTTCAGCTGATGAAATAATCAGCCGCCGCAGCTCTTCTGAATAATATTAATGTTCCACAGGACTGATTTTGCGACGATGGCGACACCGGTACGGCGAGACTAGCGATGTGACACTGTGATAAAAGGGCTGAGAGAACAGACACCGTGCCGTTATGAGCCTGAAATACCGTGACATTCTACAGTGGGACACAATTGGAGAAGCCGCAAGAGAGTAATTGATCCAATTACCGAGCTACTCTTGGGTAGCCATCCATCTGCATAGGAGATACAAAAGGTTACAGCGCTAGAAATGATACTGTGATTATGACAAAGATGCACGTCACGCGTCTCCTAAGTGCAGCCGAGCATGAAAAGAGTTCTTTAGGTTAAAACTAAGTCGTGCTTGGCCGTTTTTGAGGCGTCTGCGTGCATCTTCTGCCACATGAGCTCCAGTGAGAGAGGAGAGGTTTTGCTTGGCATCCAAAGATAGCTCTGAATGGGCCAAACCCTCTGGCTTTCAGTCCCTGCCTGACTGCCTGAAAGTCACTGTGAATTATGCATCATATTTCTGAGATTTGCCCTTCTCCTCTATGCAAAAATAACAGTGGAGAGAGCGCTTAGAGGCAGACCTACACAATGTTCAGTGGAAACAAAAGACAGAACGAAGATGATGTTGTAGACAGACCAAAATAGAGAGAGAAATGAGTGAAGCCAAGCTTTATTTTTATCTACACTCAAAAAAAGACTTTTGCTGCTTGTTCAAACTACTTATTTAATATAAGTTGAACCAACACAATTTTTCTTTTCTTGTTGTTTTATGTTCAATCCACTTAAATTTGTAAAAAAAAACTATCAAGGTAACTGAATTAAGTGACGTTCATTTATAAACTAATTTCGAGAGGAGAGCGTGCTTATGATTGACATGACTAGAGTCAAACTAATGCACAATCCACCAATCAGACGATTCGCACCTTAGTATAAATAACCAAAGCATCTTACCTTAGTCATCTTCATCTTGAAGATTCCCCCCTTCCACCCCCTCTCCTCCCTTTTCCTCTATAGGCCAGCACGGCGGCCCAGTGGCTAGCACTGTTGCCTCACAGCAAGAATGCCTCTGGTTCGGGCCTCTACCCAGCCAGTTGACATTTCTGTGTTCATGTTCATGTTCTCCCTGTGCTCGCGTGGGTTTTCCCCGGGTCCTCCGGTTTCCTCCCACAGTCCAAAACATGAGATATAATTAAATTGCCAAATTCCACCAGCAGCATACCCTCATAGCAATTTATAATCAGCAGGAGGGTGGGGGGTTCTCGAGATCTACCTGAGCTCAAACTCCTCTCTCGCTCTGCAAACGGGAGGGAGCCCCGGGCTTGAGGATCTTATGAGCTCAGGGCTCTCTCCCGGGACAGCATGCCAAACTAGCTTATTACCAATCATCAGCTAAGTGTGAACTCTTGAAATTGCGTTGGGACTACATGATGGAATTGTGTCGAAGCTAACATTTTTTACAGCGTAAGCACAAAATAATCATACATAATTGCCATTTGAGTGGTATCAAAAAGCTTTAATTTAAAATATAATCCGAAGTACACTGCAAAAAAATGAACTTATTTTGCTTGTTTTAAGGAAAAAAACGGCCTTAATTTCGACATTTAACAAGACGATATTTGTTCTTGATTTAAGAATGTTTGGATATTTGGACTAGTAACAAGAGAAAAGCACTTTTTGCAGTGTATGAGCACTTATATGAATCTCAAACATTAGTCAACAAATACTTAGTAAAAACTCTAGCAGAGAAAGAAGTACTGATTTTGTTGTTGTTGGAGAGTGGATTACATAAATGTTCTCTTTTCTTAGTATTTGCTTTGTTTCATGTCTGTTCTCGTTCAATTTTGTTTGTGCTTTCCTTGCCTCCACAGACAAAGCACTCCTGAGTCCATTGTATGTTTATTTTGGGCAAATCAGTTTTCTTCTTCTTCTTTTTTATTTTGCTAATTTATGTTTACTAATGTGGCACACAGACAGGGATTTCTTGAAAAAGAAGAAAGCTTTTCTTTGTCTCTCTTAGATGAAAGCTGAGCTTTACAAATGACTCAGTTGGAAAAGAAAGAAAAGTAAAAGCCTTATTTAAGGAGCCAGCTAATATGTTTCAGACTCTAAAAGTCATGGTTAGGTCAGCATGTAATTCAAACAGCATCATTAAAAGCTAATAGCTTTTGCATCAAAAAGAGAAATGCACAATTATTGTCTTGCATAAAAAAAGGTTAAAGGGGTGGTCTGCTACAACATCATATTTTAAGCTTTAGTTCATAGCTATGTGAACATAAACAATGTTTCGGAATGTAATACTCAAAGTTCAATGCAAAGGGAAACATTGGCTTGCAATAATGTTATAGCAGAGAAAGCTAAAATGCCATCCAAACGCTTCTATTTTCACAAAGAGAGAAGTGCTTACAGTTCAATTTTAATTATTCTCCATTAATTGAAAAAAATATATAGCTAGTATTTGACAAAGGACAGCTTCCAGAATCTCTCCCAGTTCAGTGCTGGATTCGGCTAAAAACTCCTCAAAGAAGGACCAGTTCCAGCCATAATAGAAGAAGCTGTGGATTGTGAGCCGCAACTTGTAAGTATGTGTATTTGTTAAAATTTATATTTTACATGCATAGTGTCTAGCGCTAATGGTGTATTGCAGTAAGGATGCAAACCAGAATGTAAACAACAAGAAATTGTATTTAGCAGTGTTAACAATTTAGCTACAAATTCATATTTATCCATCAAACTGATGTACAGCCACAATCTTCAGCAGAGCTTCAGTGTCTCTCTATGCAGCTGCTTTCCCTGCATTCTACGTCTCAAATAACAAACTCGTAAAAGATATGTGAACGTTTCATATTACTTAAACATGCCTATAACCTGAATATGTATGAAAGACACTTGTCAGATTTTTTTTAGAGAGCCGGCATGAGGTTCAGTGGTGTCCTCATCATTTTCTGTCTGAATCAGGCTCAAACTGATAGGGCTAACAGTTACACGGACTGACAGTATTTACACAATAGGAAAGCATATGCTAGTGGAGGTGTGTCGCATCCCGGTGACGTGGAGCTGATCAGCGATTCACAGCACATTATGTTAGCTGACCAATCAGAGCCTCCTGAGGACAGGCCTTTTGGAGGAACTAGGAAATATGATAATTGTTTTCATGTTGAGTAGCCTTATAGCATTAAAGTAAGATATCTGAAAAAACAACATTGCTTTGCATCTTATAAACACAACCAAGCCTTAAATATCAGTCTAGACCACATCTTTAAAATCTGCTCCACTCAAACAATGATCATCACAGGCTTTGAACATCTTCAACACAGAGCATTTGCAAGGATCATGCCTCTAAAACACCGTGATGTTCCTAATTGCATCTGGAGTGAGATGTGTGAGGAGAGTTCCTTTGAATACTTGAATCCATTAAAATTCCAGCTCAAAGGGAAACGTATAGATCCGGCTGCGTATACCACATCCTCTGATGAGAATATGCACATTCATGCCTGCATAATAAAAAGCTATTTCCCCCTCGACAGCATCTGAGCCCACTAGTATGGATGTGTTTTTTGTCTCGCCGATGGGCTGGAGCTGGTTTTCCGTGTTTTGGGTGAAGTATGTCGTTCCCTGAGGCCGAGCGGTCCTGAAAGCACATTCTTTCATCCGGGGCCATCCTTCAGGAATCCAGAAAGAGCAAAGTCATTGAGTTAATGGCAGGATGACATGAAACGTGCATTTTCTGCATGTTTTGGCGGATGTTTTGCATCCAAGCTGCTTCAAAAGACTGGGGAGAAATGAGGACTCGAAACTTGGCATGCCTGTAGGAAGCAAATTATGTATACATATAGGAGACTAGGGATGCTTGTCACATTTGCAGTCCAGCGCATTTTTTAGCATACGGTTATTTTTTCAGTCAGTTTTTCTATGAGCATATACATTAAAAATAATGACTATGCAAATATGTGCAAGTTCGTCCTGCTGACCCTGAAGTGTACAAATACTTTCTACTGAGTATTTCAATGAGAATTAGTTGACTTTAAAAAGTGTCAATAAATTAACATTCAATCATTCACTTATCGGCTTAGTCCCTTTATTAATCCGGGGTCGCCACAGCAGAATGATCTGCCAACTTATCCAGCATTCGTTTTACACAGTGGATGCCCGTCTAGCTGCAACCCATCTCTATGAAACATCCAAACATACTCAATCACACACATACACTACGGACAATTTAGCTTACCCAATTCACCTGTACCGCATATCTTTGGACTGTGGGGAAAACCGGAGCACCCGGAGGAAACCCACGCAACCACGGGGAGAACATGCAAACTCCACACAGAAATGCCAACTGACCCAGCCGAGGCTCAAACCAGCGACCTTCTTGCTGTGAGGCGAACGTGCTACCCACTACGCCACCGAGGCGCCCAAACTGACTGCGTACAAACTGACATTAATCTTCAATAAAGCTTTCAATAAATTAACAGTTTTCTGTATTTTGTGATTTAGGCTTTTTCATGCTTTTGAATTGAATTATGGGACCTTGATCTTTTCTCCAACACCTTTTAATGTTGAAAAGTTATTGGCATTTATAATTGTTTGAAGCGATGTATTGTCTGGTTTGGGATTCTAAATTACAGCACTAAAGCCTGGAAACAAATTGGCAGTATTTTTTCTGTTATGTAATTGTCAACAAAAGTCACTTTGTTAAACTGTAGAGCTGAATGAATTTTTAACATCAAAAGTGCACAGATTAAGGTCCAATAATGCAATTTAAAAATGTACATAAATTGAAAGTATAGTTTTGTTTACATTTAGAATTAAACTGCTTTTATCAGTCTGATCGCAACTGGACGACATTAAAAATAAGTGTAAACAGCGTATAAAAAATGAAGAATGTTCAACTCTGACCACTTCCATACACTCAAAAAAATATATATGTTTTTTGCTTGTTCAACCTACTTATTTTTAATGAGCTGAAACAACATAATTCTTGATATTTCATTGGCACAACTTAATTTTTTTTATGTTCAATCGACACAAATTTGTTAAAAGTGTTAAGCTTGTGAAAAGTGTTAACTTAATTGAATTGTGTTGGGACAACATGAATGAATTATGTGGAACTCTGCATACAGTGTATGTCTAACCAGTGAGCAATGCAAGTATCCAATCAGAGTCAGGTATTACATTTTGAATTATGAAAAAAATATATATAAAAATATATATATATATGTGTGTGTGGGCGCCACGGTGGCGTAGTGAGTAGCAAGTTCGCCTCACAGCAAGAAGGTCGCTGGGGTATATATATATATATATAAAAACCTAAAAGACAACATACAAAATGTAAATAATAGTTTGAACATCATTCATTGTCAAAAGAAAAACAGCCAGCAGCTAGCTCTCTGCAACTCTCACATGGGCAGGGCTGCGCCCGGTCAGTACCTAGATGAGAGACCACACGGGAAAGCCAGGTTGCTGCAAGATGTGGTGTTAGTGGTGCTCAACCTGTGGTCTATGTGGGTCCTAATGCTCCAGTATATTGATGGGGACTCTATACTGCTCAGTGGGCACAGTCTTTTGGATGGGACATTAAAGCGAGGTCCTGTGGTTGTTAAAATCCCAGGATGTCCTTTGGAAAAGAGTAGAGGTTTAACCCCTGCATCCTCAGCCCTCTGTCCATCATGGCCTCCTAACCATGCCCATGCCTAACCATGCCCATATCATAATAGTCTTCATCAGTCTGTCTTCTCTCCACCAATCAGCTGGTGTGTGGTCTGTAGTCTGGCGAAATATGGCTGCTGTTGCATCATCCAGGTGGATGAGGAGTCTCCCCATCAACTGGTGGTAAACGAGGAGATTCCTCCCAAAAATATGTAAAACGTGTAAATGGAGTCTAAAAAGTTTGTCCACTTTTGACTTCTTCCAGCTGATAAAATCATAGTTTCCATTCACATACATTGGCTTTGCTTGCTTTTCTACTCTCTAGTATATCGTTTAGTCTTTCAATAGGACTCATGTGTCACATTGAATGTTACTGCAAAAGTGATGTTGAGCACGAAGTAATAAAAGCAAAGGGTCTTGACAAAATCTAAACACAAGTGGTCACAAGAGACGCATCTGAATGTATGTTACGGTGGCAGGTGAAAATAGTTATGCATCGCTTGTGACCAATTGTGACCAGTTCACTGAAAACATGTTATTACCAAGTGGAAACAAGGACAGAAAACAGAGTGGAAAAAGTGACAGCATCAACACCACAACTATTTATATTAAACAAATATTATGAGAGAAAAAAAATCTACATTGTGAAGACAAATGAATATGCCATTGTTTTTTTAGCTTGATATGCTCTAAAGCCATTATGCCATTGAAGCCGTGCGCCATTGCCATGGACAAATATATGTGAATGAAAGGCTGTAAATGACCAATCAAACTCAAGCATTTCAGAAAGCCATGATAAAAATAATTAAATTAACAATAAATCTTCGTAAAATAAACTAGAAAGATAAAATACATACACATACACTATACAGTTGTTACTGATGGATGATTCGAATATTTGTGACATCTTGGCAACTAATGAAAGCGGAAAGGAAAATTGGGTTTAACATCAACATCAGACCGACGTCAATGTCTAATGTCTAACCTAAAATGAATCCAATATCAACGTCTAATGACTCAATGTCATCCAATGTTGTGTGGGCATTACTACTACGACGTCTATCAGACATTGGATTGTATTTGACATCAATATGAATCGATATGGAAAGTATCTGACATCAGTATGATGTTGGTTTAAGATGTCGGCTTGATGTTGTATTTTGGTAACTTTTCAACACAACCTAAAATCACATGATGTTTTTATTGGACGTCAGAAACTGTGTACTGTGTCAGATACACTGGTTTTGTTGTGCACATACTTCCTTTTTATATAACATAAAAAGAATTCATGTAGAGGTGTCAGAACAGCACCAGAAATTCCTCTGCAATACATATAAGTGAATATCTTCGGCATAAAGATGGGTTTCTGTAACCGTAAAGGGCAACACTGTCACTATGACAAGAAAAAGCATGTAAGCGTGAGCACCTCATACAATATCTCATGTGCTGATTTTTGCTTACAGTGTGTTTATTGCCAAAATATTTCAGTCGAATCACTTATTCGGTAAAAAATAAAATAACAATTAAATAACACAATTAAATAAGAATTGCACAAAGACTGTTTGAGAACACAGCCAAAATATAAGTAATATCAACGTCACTGTAGGGCTGCACAATTAATTATAGGTGATTATGTGTGCATTTAGTCAGTAAAGCCGGTTCTGTAATCAGTAGTAAAGTCACCATGAAACAGATGTCTTTGATTGTCATTTTTTCCTTGATCCTGTACATCTACTTTAAAGAGGTCTCAAATTGAGTAAAATTGTAGGGCTGTGTATGATTTCTTCCTTTGGGAACTGATTGGATCATTGGAAGATGGGCGTATCTAATAAAATGATACAAGATTGAGGAATGGATGAAGGCAGAGCCAAAACGAGACACTCTTTGATACACCCAAAAGGCATTCCATGTAATCGGAGGTGAAGAAAAGTAATTTCGGGCTTGTGGGAGGGTTATAATATCTGATTAAAGATTCTGAGGCCAAATCATTTTTTTTAATAATGAAATGCACAAATACATTGTTTATAATAAGATTATAATAAGATTAATTACATATAAAAGTAAGAAGAGTACATTTAGATTTTTTTAAAGTCTTCAGGTTGTGCTTTCTGATGGGGCAGCATTTTCTACAGGGCCGTAGTTCACTTGTAAGCTACACAAAATTGCAATCATAATGTCAAAAAATTGATTCAGATGATAATAAAGTGAAAGACAATCGTTCTGTGAAAATGCCAGCTGTTTGCATGACCTATCAGTAGGCCCATGCAGAATCTGCGCGCGCAGAAATCTGCAGATTAAAATAATTTCAGTAATATTATTGTGATATAATAATAGTAATATTAAAATGTTCATATGATTCGTTTACAATAGAGGTTGTAAAGTAATGTTTTCTGTTTTTTAGTAGATATATTATATAAGAGACTTGCTTTGTTTACAAATTTAGTGGATCTAATTGGATTTGCATTGTAAACAATAAGTAAAAGTAAAAGAAATTGTTTTTTATTTCATATGATACTCCTAAAATGATTCTGCATAAATCTGTAGATTTTTATTTATTTATTTATTTATTTTATAAAATTCTCCACCTAAATAGCAAAAAATCGTAAGCAGATTCTGTCTGGCCCTACTTATCAGTGAACTACAGCTCTGTGTTGTTTCTGGATCTGAAAGCTTGTACCACATGTACCACATTTAATGTTTATACTGCAAACTTGCTTTGTAACCTCAGTCAAGTGTTTGAAATAAATCCTTCTGTATTCATGTGATTACGAGTCACATTGAATCAATTAGAGCAGTTAAATATTATCTGTGGGCGCCACGGTGGCGTAGTGAGTAGCATGTTCGCCTCACAGCAAGAAAGTCGCTGGTTCGATCCCCGGCTGGGCCAGTTGGCATTTCTGTGTGGAGTTTGCATGTTCTCCCCGTGGTTGCGTGGGTTTCCTCCGGGTGCTCCGGTTTCCCCCACAGTCCAAAGACATGCAGTACAGGTGAATTGGGTAAGCTAAATTGTCCATAGTGTGTGTGTGTGTGTGAATGAGAATGTATGGATGTGTTTCCCAGAGATGGGTTGTAGCTGGAAGGGCATCCGCTGCGTAAAACAAATGCTGGATAAGTAGGCGGTTCATTCCGCTGTGGCGACCCCGGATTAATAAAGGGACTAAGCCGAAAAGAAAATGAATGGATGAAATATTATCTGTTTATTCCAAAAACTGCCACTGGTTGTTACTTTATAAGAGTGCCCTCTGGCTCTTGAAGGACTATTACTACTGATCGCACAGTCGTGCTTCCTTGAAAAGAGGTGCATGCCAATTGCAGCATTTGATTTATTTTGATTGTAGTTTCATTTTGATTCATCGTGCAGGCCTAATTCATTCATGACGAAAATCTTCAATGTAATCCCCTAGGAGACAAAAACAAAGGTCGAAGGTGTTCACTTACAACTAGCACACCTAGAGAAAATGCTGAAATCAAACAGAAGACATAACATGATCCTTTCCGTGTCATGTTGTGTGAAGAAAAAGTACCAGGTGAGTTAATGACTCAATTTGCCTCATTTGATGGAGGTCAAAGCCCTAAATAACAAAAGAGGGCAATCGCTCTCGAGGCCCTATCTCTGTTAAATTAGATGTGAAAAAACGACTTATATACCTTAAGGAATAACAAGCTAACAGGAGATTGCTCTGGAAGCCTCATTTGGAGGGGCCACGGCTGCTATTAGCGGGCAGCTGTGCGGGAGGCTGGCTAGAACATCTCATTACGTGGACATGAATCTTCCACCGCTGGAGAGAGCAACCTTTCCACTTGGCCCACTCCCACATAGTCGTGAAGAGGCCCCGAAGGCCACGTTCAAAGCCATCGCATTAGATCACTTGCAGGAATAGCACATCGGATTGATAGCACGGAGGCTTGATGTGCTTCAAGAGGCTGCCCATTGGACAGTGAGCCAATTGCATTTACGAAGAGGCAATCGGCCAAAGCGGCCCTCAGTGGAGATACAATGCACAAACCCCCTTTCAGTTCAACTGTAGAGATGAGGGGATCAAGCCGACAATCTTTGTGCTTTCTGAGGAGCTTCTGAATATTTGTTTTCCTGCAAGACGGAGGGTTCACAATTATTCTCCTCTTCCAGTAACCATTTCACAAATGCGGCCTGACGACAAGTATCAAAACGGTCTGATGACCACTTATGAGGAGACATACTGTTTCAAATGGACTGCTGGCTGAATGCCATTGTTCTGGAACAGAGCTTTGAACGTTGCATTAAATCACAGCTATCCCGAGGATGATATAAAGATATATCTTTCAATTTAGCTAAGTTCTCCAAGTTCTACTCAGTCAAATAGGTTGATTACAAATTCGTAGCAAAACCGTGCAGTTGAGCATGGTGATTACAGCCTTCCACACAATAACTTCTGATTAAAAGCAGTCTGAGTTGTAAAAATGAGACAAGTCTATAGGGTGTCATACACCTGGGTGCACGGCGTACACAGTAGACACCTGCACATTTAATATCAAAGAAAAGAACATTCTAATTATACATACCTTCATTAAAACAGAAAGCCTGGCTACTGATTGCACAGCCAAACATACATCCGGACCATCCTCCAGAGGTGACATTAGAAGACTGCGTAAAAGTAAAACAGGTTTAAAAAAGGACAACAACTTTTTGAGGTACATTTAAGGATCAGATGTTGTTGATATTTTTAGGTTAACAAAAACAGTTCTTAAAAGATCAAGAGAGCATTCAAAGAGAAGTTTTCAACTTAAAAACTGAGTCTACAAAATGGGATGTGTTGCCCTCTGAGGGGCACTTCAGAGAGAAAACGATCATGGCTCCCATTTTGTCCAAGTACTATTCCAAACTCAAACTGCCCACTCTAAGGGCCCTTTGGAATGAAGCATTTCCAAGGGTACAACTGATAGACACTACGACCCCTATGGTCCTTTGTGCAGGGAAGTGATTTTTTTGTGATTGTTGTCACATACTGCATTCTATTTGGAAAGGCTCATCCCTGTGTCCCATTCCCTAGGAAGAGCCCTTCCAAATGGAACACAGTGTCTGTGTAGTCTGTGTAGTGTTTCTTTAATATTTGCCATTGCCATCTACTGGCCTGACATGCTTAATGCAGTGTTTTTAATTATATTTGAGGATGATTAGGAGGCCATGGGCGTCACGGTGGCGAAGTTAGTAGCACGTTCGCCTCACAGCAAGAAAGTCGCTGGTTCGAGCCTCAGCTGGGTCAGTTGGCATATCTGTGTGGAGTTTGCATGTTCTCCCCGTGGTTGCGTGGGTTTCCTCCGGTTTCCCCCACAAGTTCAAAGATATGCAGTACAGGTGAATTGGGTAGGCTAAATTGTCCGTAGTGTATGTGTGTGAATGAGAATGTATGGATGTTTCCCAGAGATGGGTTGCAGCTAGAAGGGCATCCGCTGCGTAAAACAAATGCTGGATAAGGTGGCGGATCATTCCACTGTGGCGACCCCGGATTAATAAAGGGACTAAGCCGACAAGAAGATGAATGAATGGGAGGCCATGGGTGTCACGGTGGCGAAGTGGGTAGCATGATCGCCTTACAGCAAGAAGGTTGCTAGTTCGAGCCCTGGCTGGGTCAATTGGCATTTTCTGTGTGGAGTTTGCATGTTCTAACCATGTTCGCGTGGGTTTCGTCCGGGTGCTCCGGTTTCCCCCACAGTCCAAAGACGTGCTGTAGGTGAATTGAATAAGCTAAATTGGCCATAGTGAATGTGTGTGAATGCAAGAGTGTATTGGGGTTTCTCCGAGTGTTGGGTTGTGTTGTGGCTGGAAGGGCGTCCGCTGTGTAAAACATATACTGGATACGTTGGCGCTTCATTTCGCTGTGGCGATCACTGATTAATATAGAAAAGCCAAAAAGAAAATGAATGAATGAGGCCATAATCGGTAAGGGCCGATAGAAGGAACTTGGCCAAGACACCGGGCTTACGCCTCTGAGAAGTGCCATGGGACTTTTAACGCCCAGAGTGTTCCTGACCTTGGTTTACAAGCTCATCCAAAAGATGTTGGGTGTGAAAAGCACCTTTACACATACACAACTTTCGCGAACCTGCAACTGAAAGACTACAAAGATCTTAAATTTTATTTATAGATCGATAGATGGCAATGATGAAGTGGATTTTTACGAGTAGAAAAATTGACGCTTACATGACAGGTACTTACTTGACATCTAGTTTACTTGACTTTTTTTGCTGGTGAATGAGGGGGGAAATCAAATTGATAGCACAAATAACCCTGGATTACAAAGAAAAGAATTACAGCCATCTCTTTTCTTTCCTATTTTCACAGATTAGGACAAATTTGTTAAGATACCGGTCTATTCCACCTACACCTTGAGGAAAAACCCTAGAGTGGTGTTCATCAGTTTGAAAATTTATTTTCATATAAAAGACACTCTATGAAAACAGTAGAGGACTACTTTGTACAATCTTATGTATAAAAAAACTTAAATGGTGCAAGGAGGATTCTCTGTGATAGCCATCTTCTTTAGCCAATGGGATCATGTGTGCTGGCAAGGGGAGGGATCTGAAAGTTTCAAACACGTCAAGTCATGAAGAAAACATCCTGCTGGTCAGGAAGTCCAAGGAAACATATTCAGTCTTCAATTGGTTCACACCCAGCTGTTGTTCACCATTCAATTTTCAATGATCATCCTCCTCACAATGCACATATTCAAAATACATATCTCATAAATTGTATGTGACTGTAAGGCCATTCTCAAGTTGTTGTTTTTTTTTTCTTTTTAAAGAGCACTACATAAATCTGTTCAAAACATAGTTAGTTTAGTGGGGGTTTGGGGTGTAATGCTCCAGTTTCAATAAGTAGGACTCTGTAAACATCTATGAAAAACTCAACACTCATATACATAGACGGAAATAGAGTGGGATGACAAAACACTGACAAAACAAAAACAAAACAGGCACTGTAAAACAGCAGGGTGTGCGTACAGGTGTGTGGTTGTTAAGACGGTATCTTGTAGAACCTAAATATCCAGCTCACCTGTTTGGTTTATCTTAATGATTTTTCAAAACAAGGCTACAATTGATTTTCTCAGAACAGAAAGACAAATGACCTCACTTCCTTTCAGACTTAATCTAAAATTAACCACTCTTGTTGTATTTGTCTTGTTTCAAATGGGATTTGTGTCTGTGTTTGGAGGATTGCAAGTAGGCACGCCAACAAGGATGCTAAAGACCATAGCCTCTAACATCAGTTGCTACTGTGACTATTGAGGCCAGGGAAGTTAGTTTTACTTTAGAGTTAATTAATCTTACCCCACCTAAAAGCCTTTAGTGTCAACCGCTAGTGTGTTTCGAGGTCAACAAAGTGATAGTTGTACTTACTTAGGTCCTAAAATTTGTCCTGGATTACACTCATCACCCTAAACCTCATGCACATCCAAGTCAGGGGACCCCTGACCCTCTTAGAGTGGGATTTAAACTGGTGTTTAATGCATGGAAGTTGGACATACAAAATAGCACACACTCTAACATGAATTAAGACCAGGGGACTGAAGTTTAATCACACACTTCCTACTATCTGGCCTCTGTTACTTTCATCACTAAAGCTCATTCCTATCTGGGTCACGGCACCAACATGGGATAAAAGCACTAACAAGGACGCTAAAGACCACAGCCTCTAACGTCAATCCCTAGTGTGCCTCTTGAGGTCAGGAGAGTGAGGATTTACACTTCTTTTCCACTCAGTCTCTGAAATCTCACTACCATCCGGGTCACGGCACCAATTAACATTTCCAGTACTCCCCCTGCTTTTAAGCAGGACTCAGACTGGCATAGGTGGCAAGCAATCTAACAAAAACAGTCAAGACTGCAGCCTCTAACAGTCACTAGTGTGCCACTTGACACCAGGATTCCACTCAACCCCCAAATTCACACAACCATCCGGGTCACGGCACCAACAAAAAATTCCAGTTCAATTAACCCCCCCAGATTATCAGCTTTTGTTTCCCGGAATAGTATGTGTGCACACCAACAAGGATGCTAAATAGCATAACCTCTAGCATCATTTGCTAATGGGCTTTTGGGGTCTAGGGAGTGAGTTTTTACTCGCACAGCCAAAACAATATTAACTCCTTACATATTCTGTATGCAATTTCACAATTGTGCTACAGTACTGGATACCAGCACAGCAGATCAGTGTCGACCTTCTGACAAACAGAGCTCTTGTTCGTGTGATATTGCTTATCTCATATATGAGAGTAATATTCAGCCTTTCTTGACTGCGGTTGAGAAGGGAGACGGGAAACTAGTTTTAATTGCCACGGTGGTTTGGAGATATTTCAGGGGGAAGAGGCAGCCCATGTTCCCCATTAGTGCAGATTACTTGCAAAGGTTAAAATGGCATGCTCTAGTCTTGCCATCTGTGCCCATATGATATGCTGACTTTAGGGATCTTTGAGCAGATGAAATTCGCGCCAAGTAAGAAAATGTCAGGACAAATCGTTATTCTCCCAAGATAATTACCACACCTCTCTCGCTTGTTCGCCCTCTCTTTCTCGCTTTCCGAGTCTCCATGTGGAGTTACATCAGCCAACATGACTAATGAACAGGTTATGAAGAGGAGAAGGGTTGACAAAGATGACCTCGGCAGCCTGCTTAGCATTAAGCCAACTGTCAAACCATGGAGGACAGAGTGCAAAAAATAAATGCGAATCAGTTCAGGCTGACTGGTAGAGTCACCGGTTTTCAATTTCACAAAGAGCTACTTTTTAGCGAGAGTAGAAGTGAAGCACAACATAAAGATAGGAAAGAAATGTGGAAACTTCCCTGACAGCAGAACTTTGCGTTGGTTAAAGAAACTTCTCAGTTTGAGTTGGATAAGCCTGATACCAAATTCCGAAGCTTTCTATGACTGGAATGCGTATTATTTTGGCTGTTTTGGAGATTGATGCTTCCCTGTAGTGAAATGATTTGACATTTATCATACATACAATACTGTTAAGCGTTTTGGAAAGCCTAAATAAAACACAATCCCACATGAAATGATACCTGAAGTTTGACTGTATAATATAAAATAAAAATGTATATAAAACAAAATGCACAAGCATTCTAAATAAAAAAATATAGAAAACAAAAGAAAGCCAAATAAGCTCTTGTGTACAGTACGCCTGATGCAGAGGGGGAAAAAAAGCAGAGGATGGCACATATTAATAAACGCTTTCAAAACTTCCCCTCCCTCTCCCCTGACAAACAAACAAACCAAGAAAAAGGGAAACAGAACTTGAGTCATCCAAGAAATGCGAAGACAGAAAGGGGGGAAAAAAACCCTAGGGGGTTATTAAACAGTGTGCGAATCATCAGTACCGATTTTTTTTTGTTCCTCTATAAAAAAGAAGGGTGCAGAAATATTATTTTTTTGTTAAATTCCCAAATCATCAAACAGGTGAAAGAGAATCCTTTCTGGAGTAAAATCAAGACATTTCAGAAACAGTTTGTTAAAAATTTTTACCATACTCTCCAGGCCTCACTCTTTCACGTAATGTCTCTGTGTGAAAATATAGAATAGAGCACTCTTCATCTTTGTCCTGTAAACAAGTACAGAATCCTTTAGAACGCGTCTTGCTTAAGATCACTGACAGTGTGAGTATGTAAGAGGGTTTAGTTGTCTCCCAGTTTGTTGTAGGTGTGTGTTTTTCTTCACACTTCAGTCTGGAAGTCTCCTTCGGATGTGTCAGGTGTGTTGACGGAGGATGTGTCCCATGGTTTACTGCGTAACTCCAGTCTGTCCTTGTGTTCGTTGGAACCACACGTCTGCTCAGGGGTCATGGTCTTAAAGCTGTCCCAAGATCGCTGGTCATCTGTGGTGGACTTGTCCTGAATATGCACATACAAAAAAAAAGGAATAAAAAGATTAAAACCTGAGCATGAATGTCTACCATCTTATGTAGGTTGTAGTAAGCATGGTTCCAATACATATAATGTATACTGTTGAAGACATAATTATTAGCACTGAAGTGAAATTTTAATAACGTTTTAAATAATTCCCAAAATATGTTTTACAGAGCAATATATATATATATGAAAATGATGTGATGTAATAGTTATACTAAAATAAACAAGTAATCATGGATATTTTTCTGATTTATTACAATTCCTGATCTAAAAAAAAAACTTTCAAAGTGCAAACATTGAGACACAAACATGATTTTTTTTTGGCTGTCTTATCCCCATTATCACTTCAAAATGACAAATAATGTACACATCTCTCTTTACTTAGGCTAAAACAATATTTATTTATTTGATTGTTATAATTATGTTATTTTGTTTTGTTTTGACTTACAAAATTAATTCTCACTGTAGTTATCATATTTACAACAAAAGTATTACTAATATAATATAATATAATATAATATAATATAATATAATATAATATA
>CAIGQQ010000001.1:6799958-6828101 GCA_903798035.1 Danio albolineatus | reverse complement strand
TTATTCTTGAAAGCACCTAATTTGTAATAGTTTTATTTTTCAGCATGATAATGCTCCCAAAACACACTGCTAATGTAATAAATTCATATTTGGAGAGAAAAGTAGCTGATGAAACAGTCATGAAATGGCCTCCTCAGAGTCCAGACCTGAATATTACTGTGTATAGAGTATGCATAGGCAATATTATAAGCAGTATGAAATTCACCTGGAGAGAAAAAATGGAACATGCTAAATCTAAGGAGGAACTCTTGGAAATTCTGAAAAGTACATACAGGTTTTATTTTATCATTGAATTCCTATTTGAAAGCACCTACTTTGTAATCGTTTTTTTTTTTCAGCATGATAATGCTGTTAAATAATCTGCTAATGTAATAAATTCATATTTGGAGAGAAAAAGAGCTGATGAAACTGTCATGAAATGGCCTCCACAGAGTCCAGACCTGAATATTATATATAGTATGTATAAGCAATATTATAGGCAATATGAGATACACCTGGAGAGAAAAAAGAAAGACAAAATTCAAGGAAGAACTCTCAGAAATGCTGAAAGATGCTTCATATTAAACAGCACGTCATTTCAAAAGACAACAAAATAGTTGCTTTGTGCAAAAGAGGTCACGTTAAACAAAGCCTTTTGATGCTATAGTCCTTTGATTCCAAAAGTGATTTTATTCTGAAAATTCTCTACATATTTCTCATATTTTCTTAAAGGTATAGTTCACCCAAAAATAATGCCCCTGCACTGCTCCATAACTTTTAGATAGATTTGTGCAAAAGTCTCTCAAAGCTGGTGGTGGCCTAAGACTTGACAGTACTGTATATACACACTGCACTCTTACGCATATTATGACAACATTTTCAAACCGAACGTCTCACTCACAACAAAAAACAAAACAAATCAGGAGCTACACGTAAGCAAGTTTCCATCCACAAGGGGGCGATAGCAGCCTGATTTTGACTCACCCGACGTAACAGGCTGACAGTTGGCAAAATGGATACAAAAAGCATAATCTGGCAGCCCATTTGCATGCTAAACGCTGAAGAAGGAACATTTTGTTGAGCAGAAGTGTTGTTAATGCCGAAGAGGAGCCCGACTTTATTCCTAAGAGAACGCTAACGTGATTGTGCTGCTCTTGCGTATTTCCTTTCCCCTCTGTCTCTCTCTCCCGATCGCTCTGCTCCCAACAACCCTCCTTTCACTTTCTCTAGCTTTCTCCATCTCTCCTTGTCAGGCCTTTTCTACTTACACTCGAAGAATTCTTTTCACCTCCGGCAGACGAAATGCTCCATCGCTTTTCCCTCTGTTGCAATAAAAATGAGGATGGGAGGAAAGAAAAATAAAGCGAGAGAGACAGAGAGAGGAAGAAAGACAGGTAGAGAGCACAGAGTGAGATAGAGAGATAGAGAAGAAGGAGGAGGATCACAGTCACTGAACATGTCTGCGGGGAGAGCCACGTTTCTTTGAATTTTACCTTGATGGAGGAGTCTATACATTCAGTCTCGGAGGCATGTACACTCCTATACCCCATATTTCTCTTTTTGGCAGAAAGACAGAGACGACTTAAATGTCTACAACACTATGACAGGAGAGGTGACTGCTAACTTTAGCATGACTACGATTGAAACTCAGGAGCAGAGGAGAAGGAAGATTTAGCAGTGCACACTAAATGGAAGGAGATTCTACAAGGTTTTGAAGGCAGAAAAGGATATAGAGACATAAACTCTGTTTCAAAATATGTTGCCTACCTTCTAAAGCAACATACTGGTCAAACAGAAACGTATTTGTGACCCTTGGCATGCTCTACACTCTAAAAAAAAAAAAGGTTCTTCAGTGGTTCTTCAGAAGTTTTTTGCGATATTTGAGGTGCTATTTAGCACTTTTACTGTGTAAAGAACCTTTAAAGCACCATAAAGGTTCTTCAGTGGTTCTTTAAGGTGGTCAGGGTGCTATATAGCACTTTTACTGTGTAGAGAACATTTAAAGCACCATAAAGGATTTTCAGTGGTTCTTTGGGGTGTTTAAAGTGCTATATAGCACCAATACTACTGGTAAGCACTTGTTCTTATAGCTAATTCTCATAACTCTTATGCGGGTTTTATTTACGGAAAGGGTAAAGTAACATTATGAGCCCCTTAAAATATAGGTGCTATATAGCACCATTTGACAAAAGTACTATATAGCACCTATTTTTTTAAGGTGCTGTATAGCACCAAAAAAGGTTCCCCCCTCGTTACGACCAAAGAACCAGTTTTGGTGCTATTTAGCACCTTTTTTTTAGAGTGTAGAAATTGTAGTGGGTACTACATTTTAGTTTTAACTTACTTAACTGCTAAAAATCTGTCCTATTTGGTGTGAGTCTGAGCGATATGAATACAATTTTTTCTCTCATGGCTTCATAGTAGGTCATCCAGGAACTCTTGCATATTGTTTCTGAATTAATTTACCATAAATTAATTTAGATGTGTAGGCCTGCAAACTACATTTTTTTGGCACTTTTTTTCTTTTATGTAGTAACGACTTAACATGTCGTCACCTTGGAGTTATAAGGTTCTTTCTGCGTTCTGAATGATTTTGAGATATTGAGCTTCAAAGTTTTTGAATTCCATAGCAAAAAGTATGTGTGTAACATTTGTTTTTTAAATAAAAAGTATTAAATTGTAAACAACTTATATATATATAAAAAAATCCCATAATGTAAAAAAGTTGTCAATTAATTAGAATATGTCAATAACTAAATTTTGACAAAAATGTCAGATAGATGTTGATCCTGAAACCTCATTTTTGTTTGAAAATGTAATCCATACCTATTTCCTACTCCTAAACCCAACCATAACTGTCAATAATTCCCCAAATCTGTGGAGAATAATTATTGGATAACAATGATGAAGTACATAACCCTAACCATAAGACTAACATAAATTGTAAACGTATCCCTTAGTTCTAATTGGCTGACTGGAATGTTGTTCCAGGATCAACATCGATGTTAATCCAGGACCACATCCTACTTGGTGAAATCACACTAACCATACAATATGCTAGTTAATTAGTAATAAATAATGTTATTTGTGGAAAGAACTTGCAGTGCTGATTTAGAATTTTTTTTTTTATTTTTTTTTTGATAGCTGCTATTTTTCTTGACTAAAATTGCTACTTTGGATACATTTTTAGCATTTAGCTAAATGCTAACAATGCAGTAGACTGCACCAGTGGTCACCAATTTCAACAGAAATGGGTTTAATGAGGTAAATAAAAGAATTTAATAAGATTAAAAAAAAAACTATTCAGGCGTCACAATGGTGCCGTGGGTAGCACGATCAACTCACAGCAAGAAGTTCGCTGGTTCAAGCCTCAGCTGGGTCAGTTGGTATTTCTGTGTGGAGTTTGCATGTTCTCCTCGTGTTGGTGTGGGTTTTCCTCCAGGTGCTCCGGTTTCCCCCACAAGTCCAAAGACGTGGTATAGGTGAATAGGGTAAGCTAAATTGTCCGGTATGTGTGTGAATGAGTGTGTATGGATGTTTGCTAGTGATGGGTTGCAGCTGGAAGGGTGTCCACTGCTGGATAAATTGGCGACCCCAGATTAGGAAAGGGATTAAGCCGAAAAGAAAATGAATGAATAAAACTAGTCACTTACAGTTGTTTGTTCTAACTCTATAAACAATATTTATTGGTGAAAATGAATATATTGCTTTTATAATACACTAATTTGCAAAGGAACGATAACCACTATTTCTGGATTTTTCCAAAGAGTTTCTCGCAATTGAACTCTTCGATACTCAATGTGAAAAAAATTGTTTTCTGAAATCTACTAAAAAGCTCCAGTTTGAGTTATTTCCTGAAATTATGTTGTTTTGGGGGCTTGGTGCTTAGCACTATCGCCTCACAGCAAGAAGGTCGCTGTTTGGAGTCCCGGCTGGGTTAGTTGCCATTTCAGTTGCCAGAGTTTGCATTTTCTCATCGTGTTGTCCAAAGACATGCGGTATAGGTGAATTGAATAAACTGATAATGGGCAGCTCTTAATACTTAATACTTTCTGAGTTCTAAGACTTTTTGCAAACAAACGGATTGAGCAAAACCATATTTATTTTTTACTATTAATTCTTTTTCTCAGGTTATTCATTATTTAATTGACATGTTTGTGCCTTGTTTTTAGTTTTGGGAACTGAATGTTATTGGCTGAAAGTCTCAGAAGTAGCATAGTTTATGTGGATATCTCAAGCTTTAGACTTCGATCCCATCCAGTCAGAAAAAAATCCAACATATCTAATATTTAGAGCTGATTTTAAAACACTTGTTGTTATTTGTCATACGCCTAGCATTGATGTACAGTACGTGCGTCTGCACAACTTTGTTGTATCTTGCATTGATTTAAACATCTAACAGTGTATGTTTTTAGTGTATGGTGCCCAGTTTATCGACTTGCGTGCTTACAGTTATGACATTGATTTCTTTCCTGACAAAGCATAAATACAGTGCCGCCTCAGAAATTAGCCAAAATGCAATCCTTTGAAATAACCCTCACATCAGAAACATATTTATAACCTCCAAAAAGGCTTTGTTAGTACCGTAGTAACCCACTATGCTTTGAAAAAATATGTTTTGTCTCCATAATTTCTGCACTCAGTCCTTATAGAGAACATCATGGATTCTTTAACAATGGATTTCACTCTCTCTTCCCTTCCTCCCTTTCCCGAAAGAGTTGATGGCTATGAATGACATGAGCAAGAAAACACAATCTGTGTCTGCACTACCTTGAAGTGTATGAATTCAAAGTAATATCATTTAAATGACTTGATTTTCTGCATCCAGGATAAAATCTACCCATCAATTGCTTCTAGTCTTTTTTTCCCCACCAAAGAATGTTATTCTACAGAAGAATGATTCCCCATTTATGTTTCAACACGGTTGACAACTGTATCTGTCCTCTACACAAAGATAGCCTTTGGATTGGAGGACTGGTAATAGGTGTGTGCAGACAGCAAAGGGAAAAACGGCAAAACAGCAGTGACCACAACCTACGGTATGTATCCACCAACACGAATGAGAAAGCACAGGTCATGGAGAAGTCCACTGTTGCACAATGAAGCAAAGGAAAGATGTGAAAGGAGCAGTGTCTACAGCAGCAGGGCAGCAAGTTTAGTCGCTGTGGGAGTTCTGTACTGCTCTAAAAGTTTCTATGGAGACCATAGGATGGAAAGGACAAAGGAGACACTGTCTAGGAGCGATATGCGGCTCAGACACACTTCTCTCTAGATGAGATTTAGTTATTCATTTATTTTTTTGGTTACCTTTTCTCTGTTTGTCGCCATTGGGTCTGCTGACTGCCTGGCTACAGTCAAACTATGACAGAAAACATGTAGTTTCAAACCAAGGAAAGACAAAGACATTGCAAAATATAAAAAAAGTATAATAAAAATAAATAGACACGTTTAAAAAAATAAACAATATAATAAGCAGTACACAAAACAGACAAAAACGACACAAAAAGTAGCTGGATTGAGTAAAAAACAACATGGGTGTGCAACACAAAACTGGAGGCAGGATAAAACATCAAGGCCTTTGACAGAGATGAGTGTCCAGGGTGAATTTGCTGAATAGTGCCACATCAGATGAAGGCTATACGAGCTATTTAACTGGCATAGGGTGCATTTACAAAGTGACGACATTACTTGTTGCTTTACCAAAAAATCTATGAACTCTTGCTACCTTTACATTATTTAAGAAATTTAATTTCTCACTTAAAAAGATGGGAGTAGCATGTCACATTCAAGGGATTTCTTTAGCAGAAAAACATAACTACTAATGGAGGAAATCAGGGGCATGTTATAGACAGATCCTAACATTAAAACCTTATCCTATTTGCTTGATTACCATGTAACATAATTTCACTTATTGTAGGACCACATTTAGGATGAAAGCTATAAGGCAATATCATTTCCTAAGTGTCTTATCTTAACTATAGGAAGGTGGTGGTATTAAAGCAACATCCTAATTTGAAATAATAAAAAAAGAAAAAAAAATGTCTTAATGCTAGATTAACATTAACTTAAGGTTAGGTTTAGGTAATCACTTACACATCTGTCCCAAAATGAATCGGAAGCTAATGAAAACAAAATGCTTATAATTGCACTATCCAACAATGGTATATTAATTTATTCATAATTAAAAATGAAGAACAAAGATGTTTAAAGGTAGAAATACTCTTCCCTCATGATGTGTTACATTTCGATGATGACAAAACGAAACTGCAACCAACATTATAAAAACCAACAAAGCATCATGGAGCAGTACTGGTTTGTTTATCCATTTTGTTTGTGGCTAATTCATTAGCAGTTTGCGCAGTGTTTGTTGCTTGGTAAGATACTTGAGAGTGGATTGTTGATGACATGATTGAAGATTTCATAACTAGATATAAAACAAGGTTTCGTAAGACAGGACAAGAATCCTAAATCAAAAATCTGTCTGTAAATGAGCAGTTTTCTGTATTTTGTGATTTTGTTTTTACCTGTTTGTTTATGCTTTTGAATTGGAACGTAAGGACTTGATCTGTCTTCCAACAACTTTTAATCTTAAAAAGTTTGAAAAGGTGGCTTTTATAATGATTAAAGTGATATATTGTCTGGGTTGGTGTTGTATATTATGCTACAAAAACCTTGTAATAAACCGCCAGTACATTTACTGTTATTTTACAGACTTACTTGTTTATATGTTATTTATTATGCATTATATTATTTCAAACTATTAAAATGTCCTTAAAAGCCGCTTTGTTAAACTGTAGAGTCGATTATTATAACATTGAAAGTTGACAGAGCAAAGATCAACATCCCAGTATGCAATTCACAACCAAACATACACAGAAAACACAAAATACAGACACTTAAACTTAAAACTACTAATTTAAAATACGTCTAAAATTAAGACCTAACATAAACTTTCTATAATATGCTGCCAGGTTTATAACCTAACCACAAATGCTTATTTTTTCACAAGTACAAAATCTGTTTAAGTCCATTAAGTCCATCTAACTATGCTCATACAGTATCCACAATTTCAGGTGCAACCAAACAATTTTGTGATGCTGTTTGTTGAAACTATAGATTTGGGAAAGGCAGATTAATTGAACTTGGCAATAAAAAAAATTGACTAACTACACTTTTGGCACTAGAGTTCCCAAACTTTTTAAATCCAGACCTACTTAGACAGGTATAATCAATCTTAAGACCCACAGTAATATTTTCAAACAGAAAAATGGGGAAAATGAAACCTGATTTAGTTGAGAGCATTTTTCTTGTCATGTGAATGAAATATATAACTGATTGCAATACCAAAAGGCTTGAAAGAAAAGCAGAGATGATAATCATTCAAATGTCAAAACAGCAGCCTAATAGTGATGCTAAGGTTATGAGAGGAATAGCTGAGTGCTAACGATTTACATAGACATGCAATACAATTTTTTTAAAGGACTTTGTGCGACCTACTTTTTTGGGAAATGCACCCCTAGACTGGACCAAAACTACATAGTCTAAATAAATTACACCAGATTGAGGTAACCTACTGTATCATCGATATTATGACGCAGTTTGGGCCTGCTTGCTTCAAATCTGAATTAAAATGTGCATAATTTTATACGACATTTGCATAATCCCTTTAGTGAAGAGATGCTGAATGAACACAGACATCATGCAAATATAAACAACACAATCTTAGTGAATTCTCCACTTTACATTTACGCATTAGAGGACAAAAAGGAGATATCAGTGAGCTCAGGGGTCTCCAAACCACCAAATGACAAGGCGGAATCATTTCCGAAGCATTTGTTTCAGTGGAATATGTATCTTAATTCCTGGATATTGACATATACGGTCACATTCACTGCACACATGACCTCTGTGTTGCCTCCATTATGAAGTCATACATTATGTATAAAGCATAATGCGCTAAAAGCCTTATCTGCTCTGTCTGCCATGACAACCATAGCTGAGTTATACTGCATTATGTCAGCTCAGTTAATAGTCGCAAATCTATTCCATTTAGTTCAATGTTAAAAGAAAGCACAAAAGGGCAAAACAGACACAAAACTGTCCATAAAAGAATTCATATTATCCCTTCTTTGCTATGATCCAGATATGAGCTGAGCTACAATATGGCAGGAACAGAGCTCTACATGTCGAAATCTGCAACATGACATATCTCACTAATTACATCTTAATTGGCACAGACTGCAAATTAGCATTTTGCTGTGTGTGTATGAGTGTGTAAAAGTCCCATCCCAGCTTCATTAAGCTGTTTGATGGTGCATCTGCTTCAAGTTCGGTCAATACAATAGTCTGTAATAAAAATGTCATTCCAGGGCTAATTTTGTGTGGACAAAAGGCAAACATGAGACTGCAATGAAATCAGTTATTCAATTAAAGCCATTGGGGTTACTAGCACAGTATTTCCCAAGACTATTCCTGAAGGCACACCAACAGTACACATTTTTAAACTCTCCCTAATCAAACACTCCTGATTCAACTCATACAGGTAAGAACCTTAGAAGAGACTCCAAAACCTGAAATGAATGGGGCAGATATGGGAGACATCCAAAATATGTACTGTTGGTGTGCCTCCAAAAAACAATGGGATTCTTATGAAAGATGGATGAATGTTGGGACTCAGATACCAAAAATTCATTCATTCATTCATTCATTTTCTTTTCGGCTTAGTCCCTTTATTAATCCGGGGTCGCCACAGCGGATTAAACCGCCAATTTATCCAGCATTTGTTTTACGCAGCGGATGCCCTTCCAGCCACAACCCATCTCTGGGAAACACATTCATACATTCTCATTCACACACATACACTATGGACAATTTAGCTTACCCAATTCACCTGTACCGCATGTCTTTGGACTGTGGGGGAAACCGGAGCACCCGGAGGAAACCCACGCAACCACGGGGAGAACATGCAAACTCCACACAGAAATGCCAACTGGCCTAGCCGGGGATCGAACCAGCGACCTTCTTGCTGTGAGGCGAACGTGCTACTCACTACGCCACCGTGGCGCCCACCAAAAATTCAACAAGGTATAACTAAAAATGTTAAGAATATTATAAAGTGCACTATCATGCATTGTAATCACACACGCATTGTCTGTTCTTCTGCTAAATGTTCAGACGTGAGCTTTAAACTATGACAATTACGATATTAGATTCAGAAGAGGACCCTTCAACTGATACTATGTATTATCCTTGACATTTGTTCAGAAACCAGTTTGATTAGTAATAGTTGATAGGAGTCACTGACTGCAATTATGCTTTGAATGAAACCTCCCAATAGTAGATGAAGGCCTTAAACACCTAGACAGTAATTAGAGGTTAAGGAAGGAACTTAAGTAGGATACACTACCTGACAAAAGTCTTGTCGTTGAGCCCAATTGTGAGAGCAACAAATAATAACTTGACTTCTAGTTCATCATTTGGAAATGTGGAACCTGCATGAACCAAAGATTCTTACAGAAATCAGTCAAGTTTGGTAAGGGGAAAATCATGGTTTGGGGTTACATTCAGTATGGGGCGTACGAGAGATCTGCAGAGTGGATGGCAACATCAACAGCCTGAGGTATCAAGACATTTGTGCTGCTCATTACATTATAAAGCACAGGAGAGGGCAAATTCTTCAGTAGGATAGTGCTCCTCATACTTTAGCCTCTATATTAAAGTTCCTGAAAGCAAAGAAAGCCAAGGTGCTTCAGGATTGGCCAGCCCAGTTGGCAGGTATGAACATTATTGAGCATGTTTGGGGTAAGATGAAGGAGGAGGCATTGAAGATGAATCCAAAGAATCTTGATGAACTCTGGGAGTCCTGCAAGAACGCTTTATTTGTCATTCCAGATGACTTTATTAATAAGTTATTTGAGTTATTGCAGAGATGTATGAATGCAGCCCTCCAAGCTCATGGGAGTCATACACAATATTAACTTTTTTTCCACTGCATCATGACTTTATATTCTATACTGTACAGTATTTATGTTAAGTGACAAGACTTTTGTCTAAGCAAAGTCAGACCTTACTGTCCTAATTAAATAATTAAAAATCAAGACATGATCATATTTTATTTTGGTAAAATAACCATAATCCAGAGGCCTTTGCCTTTTATATAAGCCACTTTATGATACCTTCTGAGCCACTTTTCGGAGACTTACTAGAAGTCAAGTTAAGTATTATGTGTTGCTCTTAAAACTTGAATAGACTTCAAGACTTTTGTCAGGTAGTGTAGATGTTTGAACTGCAATATGTGCAATGGATTATGAATAAGTTAGCCATAGGGTATTTGAGCATAAATTGATTGAAATAAATATAGTCACTAAGGTGTTTTAGTTAGTTGCCAAGGCCTAAATCCTTCTCAAAAGCCAATAAATAAATAAATGAATGAATGAATGAATAAATAGCAAAAAAAAAAAAAAAAACCTCTAAACTGATCATTTGTATTTAAATATTAATAACGTTTAGGTTTCAAATGTTTTAATATTCATTCATTCATTCATTTTCTTTTCGGCTTAGTCCCTTTATTAATCCGGGGTCGCCACAGCGGAATGAACCGCCAACTTATCCAGCATTTGTTTCTACGCAGCGGATGCCCTTCCAGCCACAACCCATCTCTGGGAAACACATCCATACATTCTCATTCACACACATACACTATGGACAATTTAGCTTACCCAATTCACCTATACCGCATATCTTTGGACTGTGGGGGAAACCGGAGCACCCAGAGGAAACCCACGCAACCACGGGGAGAACATGCAAACTCCACACAGAAATGCCAACTGGCCCAGCCGGGGATCAAACCAGCGACCTTCTTGCTGTGAGGCGAACGTGCTACTCCCTACGCCACCGTGGCGCCTGCTTTAATATTATAATAAAAATCTTTAATTTACTTTAAAGTACATACATTGTCTTGGGTGTAGCAGAATACAAAATTCAACTGTATTTAAGATGGCAAGTCATACTTTTATTTCCAAAATAAATACATAATTAAGATATCTAACTACATTATCAATTAAAATTACATTTAACATCACTTCTATGTCTGTATGTGTTTTACTCAAATGTTTCAAACCACATGATCATTTTATTTAAAGGCACTGTTCACCAAAAAATGAAATTACCTCGTCATTTAGTCTCTCTCATATGATATTTAACAAAAGGAGTCATTTTGAAGAATTCAGGTTGCTGGCACTCATTGATTCCCGTAGTAGGGAAAAAAAATAGGTATCACTTTATTTTGATGGCCCCTTTAACATATGTTGTTAATTTTAAGTTACATTGCATCTACATGCCAACTATTTCTCATTTGATTATAAGTAGAGTGTTAGGTTGGGGTTAAGGTTAGTAAAAGCTGACATGTACTTGCAAAGTCTCTTTTGTATCAGCAGATATTAAGCAGACAGTCTACTAATACTCAAATGAGAATTATTTTGCATGTGGTTGCAATGTAACTTTTAGTCAACAAAACGTGCAAAAGGGACCATCAAAATAAAGTGTTACCAAATAGAGTTTCAAGTCAGTGGGTGGCAGAAATCTCTTACTTTGTGTTCAAGAAAGTAACTCCAATAGGCTTTAAAAAAGTGAAGAGAGAGAGTAAACGTCAGAATTTCATTTTTAGGTGAACTATCCCCTTTTTATAATAAGCATAAGGAACATTATAGTAAAGAACATTTCCGACACTGTTTTGTCCAGCATAACAAACATGCTTACTTAAGCAGGTTTTGTCCCCAAGTTCCAAACTTAACTTAAGGGCTTTGTTCAAATCCTACATTATCACTAACCGTGCACACGTATTTATGATGTTTACCCTTTCGCACAACAGTCGGTGGGTGTAAAAGCACAAGTTTTCAGCTAATACATATTTCAAGAGCCAGACTGTTGCCATCCACTGCTCTCGAACTCCCCGCTGTGTTCATTTGTAGGATCCCCATTAGCATGAATAGATTGAACACAGGGTACCAGTCCTTCATCCATTTGGGGCCATATGGGGCGCCTCCACTACAGCTATCAGCCCAGCCAGCATCTTCACTTAGAGGTTAACTGCCTTTCAAACTGCATCAAGCTCCATTCGCACTAACACAAGCAATTTAACGGACTGCAAGTGACTAAGGCGCCTCTACTGTCCCCTTAGAAAGAAAAAAAATAATAATGTGAAGTGAACCCGCTGTACGACTGAGAGATTGAACTCAGAGTATGTAGGAGGAAAACTGACGATTAGAAGGAACGGACAAGGGTGTCTAGAAAGAGGCATTTAGGATGTTACGCTGTAAAAAATGACCATAATTATATTGGTAAAAAACCCACTGAAAATGCTATAGTAAAATCTATGGACCATTTTGAGAGATGTAAACAAAAACAATGGTCCCAACATATTTCCAGTTTTATATTTTTAATTTCTACAGCTTCCAAGAATCCAAAAGAGACACATATTGATAAATAAAATTATGATAGCTGTTTTAACATCAATTTATGATTAAATCACCTCTTGTTACAGTTATGGAATTATTTGATAGCAAGCAGGAAATGTTCATGGGCCAATGACATGACCACATTGAAATGGTCTATAACCTTGCTAACAGTAGGTTTCCTTAATGCATATGGTTAATAACTGTAAATTTACTTTTACATAATTCCATGCACATCACACTGTTTATGCCTTTTTGTTGACATTGCTGTTTTTTATGCTTCAGTTATGTACAGAACATTAGAGGTTTATGTTACACTGTAAAAAAAATATCTGTCAATTGACAGTTTTTCATATTTTGTGATTCATGTTTTCTTTTTTACTTCTTTAAGCATTTGAATTGCATTATGGAACCTAGATCTTTCTTCCAACAACTTTATTGAAAGTAATGCATTACAATATTAAGTTACTCCCTGAAAAAGTAACTAGTTGTGTTACTTAGTCTTACTTTTTTTGTAAGTAATGCGTTACATTACTTTTGAGTTACTTTTGAGTTACTTTTTATTACCTGGCTAAGGCTTGATCTGTTTCAGAAATAGTTTTTTCTTTTTTCTTTTTAATAGAGGCACTCTGCAATTAACAACACACTGTATAAACTACACCTTCATTTAACATAAAAAAGAAAAAAAAAACACACACACACACACACACATAAAAAATTCATATATTTTAGAATAATGTTATCTGAGAACTTCCTTACTCCAGAGCTATAGATGCCGCTTATACAGATTGTTGAAAATTTAAGGCAATGTGTTTACTAGTTTTGTAGGCTACTATTTGTCTTAAGTAAAATCCCTGTCCATTACGACAATCCCCTTTTCTTTTTCCTTCAACGCATTCAAAATGCGTTCATTGTGACTACTTTAAGCAAAAAATTCAGCAATTTATTTTTAAAAAGCTAATTAAACTGAAAAGTAACTCGTGCTCCATTTTCACAAAAGTAACTCAAATATTATTACTTGTTTTTAAAAGTAATGCGTTACTTTACTCGTTACTTAAAAAAGTTTTACTATTACTCGCGTTACTAATGCGTTACCCCAAACAATGGTCTGGGTGGGATTTGTATATTACGCTAACAAAACCTTGTAATAAACTGCCAGTTTATTTTCTGTTATTTTACAAACTCAGTTCTCTATATATTATTTCTTAAACAATAACTTGTCTCAAATGTCAATAAAAGTCTCTGTTAAAACTGCAGTTGAATTTTCAACATCAGAAGTCGACAGAGCAGAGATAAACATCCCATAATGCAATTCACAACTGTAAATAAACCAAAAACACAAATCATGAATCACAAAACACACAACCTAAATAATTACTTTAATTTACAGTGTACATCTAATGATGAGAAATAATATTTATTGCGTTTATTAAATGTTATGTCTGTTACCATGATGTGTTTAGTGTAACAAAGGTATGTTGTGTAGAAGTTAGTACTTCAAAACACTGGTGTATAATACTATACATTAAGTAAATACAGTAGTTTACTGTAAAACTCAGAAAATAGTTTAACAGATTCTACTGTATTTTTAATAGTAAAGTTCTGGCAACCTCAGCTGCTGATTTTTACTGTAAATTTTACAATGTTTTTTTAAAGTGTAGAGACCCCACTAAGCTCACTGTCCTCACCAGCAGTTAGACGGATTCAATGGGATAAAAGAAAAATCTAGAATAAGACAGAAGTGAAAATGGCTTAGATTTTCCTCAAATGCACACTCATCTCTTTATCGGCCCATACACACATACAGTAACATGTTTCTGACCAAATATTCAAATGTCCTAATATCATCAGTACATGGCAAAACAACAACAAAATGGCTTTCTTGCAGGAGCACCTTTCTTGCTTTCCAGTACAAATATCTAAACATTCCTAAATCAATGCATATTTACTTGAGAAACAAAATTACTAAAGCTATTAAGTCTCGTTTTGTAATAAAAATGTAATCAATGTTGAGAAAGTTCTTTTAAAAAGAAGAAAAAAGAGGCAATGGGCTAAGAACAATTATATATTTATTTTTTAATATATTTTAATAGATTTATTTTTTTCTTTTCTCTTTGAATTATTCTTTTCTTGTTTTAGGCAGAATCTCACTAAAACTACTCTGCTTTTTAAAGACCCTTTAGTGCATGACTCAACATTAAAATGATTTGCAAAGTTACAAAGTGTAAAGTTGCTTTAAAGGCAATTATTTCTCTACAGTATATCGGCAGGACTGTTTCTGAACTCCCTGGTTTGTAGTGCTAAGGTTTCTCCAGTAAACATACAGTAAGTTGATATCAAGAATTTCAACAATGACATTTGTATTAAAGTGAACCGAATCAGTTCTAATTTAACTACAACTACACCAATATCTTACCACTAATCTCCTGCCTGCCTGATTTGCTGGAATGTTTCACAATCTGAAATACTGCTATGGATTTTTTTTTTCTTCGTCTCTGTTACTTTGAAACAAACTCCATTGTAAAAAAGCTAATGGAATGAAGATGAATTTAAAATAACTCTTGACTATGAGGGTGGGGCTTGACTAAGTAGTGCATTTGAGTAGACTTAGTAATGCGCTGTCTTTACTGGCAGGATATACTGTTTGGTAGATCTAATATACTGACACAAATGTGATTTTTTTTCCCAAGCTGTTAAGATTCACAGGCAAAGCTAGCATTACATAACTTTGGCTGTGATTTTTTGTTTATTTCACAGTTGATGCAACAGTTTAATACTCAATAAAGAAGACTGTATATCCAGCCCGATCTCACGAGGAAACGTAACTATTTTAGGTATTGCTTTATTTAGATGGTCCCTTTAATGCATTTTGTTAAATTTAAGTTACATTGCATTCTAATTAGATTATAAGTAGACTGTTAGGTTTGGGTTAGGGTAGGGATTAGTTGACATACTTTGTTTCTTATATTCTTAAAGTTTCTTATAATCAGTAAAACGTCTGTTGACGGAGCAGTATCAGCAGATATTAAGCAGACAGTCTAATAATACTCAAATGAGAAGTAATTGGCAGGTGGTTGCAATGCAATTGTAGTCAACAATATTTGCAAAAAGGACCATCAAAATAAAGTGTTACCCTGTTTTACGTTTTGTCAGTTTAGTGACTAATTAATTCAAAAAGGAGGTGTGGCACCCAACCACGCCCTCAAAACCCAAACATCAAGGGGGATGAGTAAGTCATACTAAATTGTATAAATAAGATATATACGAATTAGCCATTACTGTATATCAAAAGGTTATAAATTGAGTTGGTTGTATATCAGGAGTTTAAGATGACAGCGTTTTAAAAACTGGTGAATGTTTTTTTTTTTTTTTTCTGAGTAACCTTCTCTGGAATGGGGGCAGGGAGCAGCAGCTCATTTGCATTTAAAGAAACACACAAAAACAGCTTCCATTCAAATAGAGGCTGAACTTTTTAATAAAATATTAATTATATATTTAAGCAGACATTTTACAGAAACTTTCTAAAACTAGTTAAAAAAACAATTATAATTTAAGACCTCCTTGGTGAAATTGAACTTTTAAGAAACCATGACTTTTTGCTTCTCAAGTTAACATGTCTTGATTTGATAGCATAGTTCACCCGAAAATTCTGCCATCATTTACTTACCATTTACATGCTCTGTTCAAAACAAGACATTCTGCAGATTGTTAGAAAACAAGTAACCAGACTGAAAAAAAGATCATGGATGCCTTATTTTTTAAAGCTGAATCAACTTAACCTTATGAGTCCATTGAACTTGTATTGCTTTAATCTGGCTTAAACAGCTTGCATAACTTATACAATTAAGTTAGAACATGATAACTTAGCTTAATAAGTTACAATGACCTAAAACATATGATGTCAGGACAAATTGATCATATAATTTTTTACAGTGCACTGACTGCCATTGTTTTTGTTCTTCCTACCATGGATGTCAATGGTTACAGGTTTCCAGCATTTTTCAGAATATCTTGTTATGTGTTCAAAAAAAAAGGAAAAAGTGGTTTGGAACAAGGTGAGCAAATTTCAGAATATAGATTTCTGGATGAACTATGTCTTTAAGAATGTTTTAAATATTAGTACTGAACACAAGACAAAATTCTATGTCCTATGGATTTTAACAGCACATCACCTTAATTTGATAAGAGCAACTGTTTACTTACCGTAGATCAGTAAGTTATTCTGAGTTTAGTTAAGATTTGTAGCCACATTAAGCAAAAACGATATTTTATGCGCTTTTTAAAACAGTTTATATGAATTTATGTGGTTTTGTTTTAAATGAGGGTTTAAAATAGCACTAGCACAAGCACAATGACAGCGCGAGGCTGTGTGATTTACAACAACACATCACAACATCGCAGGGAATATTTCACGCCGAGTTAGCACGGAAAAAAACACGACCTAATGTGAAAAAAGCACAGTCCTCTACACCTCTAAGACTCTACAAGTGAGGATTTACACTGCACCACTGAGAGCTTCTATAAATCAGGCTGGGAATACGGGGTCTGGTTGACATGCTTACGTTGGCTCTCTTTGTAAACGAAGCTCATTCTTCGTGTTAAAGGCTCAGATTGTCGTGGCGGAGGTGGTGGAGGAACCTGTGAAGTGGCCGGATTGTTAGAGGAATTTAAAGATCATTAACACGGTACTTTTGTTTTTTAGCACAGCTTTAGTTTTTGAGGTAGATGCGGCTTTGAGGTAGACTGGTTATGAATCCAGCAGGAGAAGGATCCAAACAAACTGTAAAAGGTAGTTAATTTATGTTATTTAAGATCCTAGTTGTCTTCATAAACGTGAGAAAAGTTCTTTCGTCAAATAAATGAACACAGAGAGTGAGTAGAAAATCACTTTCAAGCCAGTCCTGACCTGAAGAAGGAATCCAATTAATGTTGTTTTAGGCACTGGGTTATTATAATAATTAGAAATGTGCAATTTCATTTTTTTTCTCCCCCAAACTCTTTTGAACACAATTATCGCAGTAATTATAGCATTGTCAACATAATCAAAGACCAGTGGAATGAAATCAAAAGAATTTTATGCTGCAGTTGCTTTCCCATTGCTAATCAAAAGGCGAATACTAAAAGCATCATGACTCTTCAGTACTGTCAGAAAGACTTTTTATAATGTCAAAAATTAATAAGCAGTTATAAGGAGTTCAATTCTCTGCAATGTGAGAACATGAATCACTGATGCTTGTCGCAATGCACATCATCCAGCAGTGTGTCCAAACTGTCAATGTTTTAGTACTTTTCTAATGCTGTATTTCTTATATGTGACCCTGACCACAAAACCAGTCTTGTATTGCATTGGTATGTTTGAGGGAATAGCCAAAAATACACTGCATGGGTCAAAATTATACAGTTTTATTGCAAAAAAACATGAGAATATTAAACAAATCATGTTCCATTAAGCAATTCGTAAATTTCCAACTGTAAATTAATTTACAGTTACACATTTAATTTAGTCATAATGTGCACTTATTTAGACAACTTCAAACTGTGATTTTCTCAGTATTTAGATTTTAACAGCCAAATATTGTTCAATTTGTGCTAATTCAGCTTTCTGTTTATGTATAAACTAGGGGTGTGACGAGATCTCGAGCCAAGAGATATTGCGATGAGATTTTTCATAGAGGTGAAAAGTTGTCTTGTGACTTATGTTATGAAGGAGCATGAGGGTGAAATTAGCATTAAAGATTGGAGGCCGGATTGGATTTGAACCGCAAATCAAGTGCTTTGCACACACCTGGCAACCCAGGCTGCCTCTATGTTGCGCGTCACTTGTTTGCTTGGGCGGGTTTGAACTGTTTTTCCTGTCAGTAGAGTTTATAGCTAAATATTTTGCAGTGTTTGCATATTGTTTATGGTATATTTAATTAAAATAGAAGTAAAATAACATTCATTGTAAGTTAATATTAATAAAAAAACACCTAATTTTGTTTTGTAAGTTGAATAAAAAATCTATTTTTCATTCTTATATAAGCAAATATTTTTCTAATATTTTAAATTATATATAAACACTATTTACTATTAATATATTAAAAAAAACATTTGCAGTGTTTGCCTGCTTTTATGCCATATAATTCATTAAAATACAAATAAAAAAAACATTTATTACAAGTTTATAAAAAAACACCTAGTTTAATAGTAAAATAGTTTTGCTTTTTGTGATTTTTTTTTTAAATAAAATACTATTTTCCAATCTGTAAAGGTTTCCAAAAAAAAGTATAAAAATCTCATCTCATTTCATTCTTAGGAACCCAATCTTGTGTCTCTTGTGGATTAAGCATCTCGTCACACCCCTAGTATAAACCTCACAAAAAAAGAAGACCATTTTTTGTTTTGTTGTCTAGGGTCTAAAACTTGTGTTTTAGAACTGATGGGTGGCCAATCAGATCGCTCCGCTGGCCAGGGCCACCACAGGACACGCCTCTGGTGGAATGTAATCCAGCACAAGCATCTAAAAGCCTTAAATGGACCGTAACTGAGGCTGTGGACAGCATGATCCAAATGAAAAGTGAGTGAGCATGTGGCAAATGCCACCAAAGTATACACTTGTCACAAATTACGGGAAGGTTATTTTTCCAAAGGGCATTTGTTTTTAAATCTTAATGCCAAAAGCCTCCGAACACTGGCGTATAGATGTTTGCAATGCTCCTTCTGCTAATAGGACATTAAAGATTCAGCAGTCTAGCTAATATAAAGATGAACAGTCAGCTCTTTCAGGCAAAGCAGATTGGAGGCAGCGCTGGAGCAGGCAGGTGTATAGGAGAAGCTTAATGGCGGGAGACTGAATATGATCCAGCTATTAATACTGTATTAATTAGCGTACAAAACACACCGCTTGGGGAAATGGTAAGCAGTGCATGCTCTGAAAAACACGTGTTTCCTGAACACCAAGTGGATGTATGATTACAATTTGTTTACCTAAAATTCAAATACCAGAAAAGAACTCACTTTATCTTTTTAAAAGGAAAGTTTACCCAAAAATCTGTCATCATTTATAGACTGCATTAGTACCCGACTTTGTATAAGATTAATCAACTATTGGCAAAAATCTGTATTCTATTTTTATTGACACACTTTTCCAAAGATATACAGGGTTATGCTTTTCACACTGCTCTTAACACCAGGTTGCTGTCAATTTAAATACTGCTTTTAACCCTGGGTGAAGGCACATTTCACACCTGTAATTTTGAAAGCGGTCTTAGCACCATATTTTTAAGTTTTATAAAACCATGCTACGAAGCTAACAGTGCATTGCGGTTCTCAGTTTGTTCAAGGTGAAACAGAGCAGTGTTTGCTTGTTTCTGCTGAATGCTTGGAAACAGAAACAGCCAACCAGAAATTGAGCAACAAGATTTGAATTACATCACAACATACATGTAATGTACAGTAGGTACTACTTAAATATGGCCATTACCGCCGTGGCAAGTACCGCCGCCGCGGGAGAATGTGTTTTATGGGATGACCGCAGTTTGCGACTTTGCCACCAGGGGGCACAAGGGGACGGGATGCGAACGGGCAGAAATATACAGTAGCTGTAAATACCCCGCTACTTCTAAAGATGAAATAATAGGACAAAACATTATAATTGCTTCACGAATCATTAAAAACTTGTTAACAGCATTTTAGTATTATTGTAAATGTGTTAAATGAAGATTAATTTTGGAAAAAGTAAAATTAAAGAAATAAAAGACCACTAAAATAAATCACAACTAAATGAAAGTAGGTACAAACATGCATACAAATAGGCCTAAATAAATAAATAAATATATAAAGCAGTGTTTTAGCCTAAAAATAGAGAGATCTACAGTGTTTAATATTTTAAAGTGACTAAGACAGTTACCTAATAAGCTTTTTCATTTACGTTTTCATTTACATTTTTGTTGTATTTTACTATCTAATTTTATGTCTCAATTATTGTCCATAAATATTAATTGAATAATTAAATAGGCCTAAATGCTTATTAACAGAGGTAGCATTAGAAAAAGGCTAAAAAGACAAAGGAAATCGCATACTTCCATACTGTATAGTACGCTTATAACAGTATGCAAGCTGAGTAGTATATTCGAATTCATAGAATGCAAGTAGTACCCATGACCTACTACTTCTAGTGAGATTCTGAAGTGCGCATCAAATGCACACTACACTATCCCATGATGCACCGCGAGAGAATTCATGAATGGGAGTAAAGCAACGCCATAGATATATATACACTAGATATCACATACGGACCCTGAGTATGCGTCAGTAGCGCCACCACTGCTGCCAGAACAAATGTCATTCAACCGCACTAGTCAAGACTAAAGCCAATCTGAAGATGCTGAACTTTAGCGCAGTGTACGAGTGTAGTAACGAGCAAAGAAAGAAAACAAGGCACAAGGCATAATATTTCATACACTCTCAGAAATAAAGGTATGCAACTAAGTACACCTTTGTACTTAAAGGGTCCATATTAATACCTCAAGGGTACATATCAGTACCTAAAAAGTACAAAAGTTTTCCTCTTAATTTTTAGGTACTAATATATACCTTTGAGGTACCAATATGGAACCTATTAGTACAAACGTGTACCTTTTGAAAAGGTACCACCCCAGTGACAGCTCGCATACCTTTATTTATTAGAGTGTAGGTAGATTTTGTTTTTACGTTGTTGTATGTTACAAACTTTTGTGCTAAACAGGTGACTTTATTGATGATAATACAGTCATTTACTCCACTGACCATAAGGTAAAGTAGCACCAACTCACACTAAATACTAGGCTTATGCTAGTTTTGTTGAAAAAAATAAGCAAACAACGTAATCGAAATATGACAACAAGTTGCTGCGGTGCCAGAAACTTGTATTATTGTCGGCTAAGTGAACGAGTCGTTCATAACGGAAATTCATTCACAAACTAATCGCTCCCTCTGTTAGCATTAGAAGTGAAAGCAGAAGAGGGGGTGTGTTTCAGGACACAGATTAGATCAAATTTAACAGGGAGGGAGATAATACATTTCCCTGCACACAAGCATTTGCTCTTTTGTCAGCAACGCCCGTGCGATCACTCATCCATCGATGATATTTGCATACTTACCACCTTGAAAACTCCCAATCATAGATATATGTATATATGTGTATATATCTCTAGCTCTGGATGGCCAGTCCTCCACTGCACCTTGGTCCCACATCCATTTTTAAAGGAGCGCTACCTTACTAGTGGCGACTCTATTGACGCAGTCCTTCCAAAAGACAACCATAGCGTAGGTGACATCTAATGCAAATATCTGTGAAGCAACGCAACTGACATGGGTAGGTCACGTGATCATGACAAAATGGAGGATGTAGTATGTGTGAGTTCCATTCATACTGCTCACATTTATACTGCATATAACGCACTTTTCAAACAGTCGAGTAGTAAATTCAAAAGCAGTACTGAGTAGTAGGCGATTTCGGACGCAGCCTGCTATTCGTCCAATCAGCAACAGTGACATCGCAAATATGCAAATGAGAACATTAACCCAGTGTTTAGGAATGTACAGTGAGAAACGTGTGTAAATAAATGCCCAGGATTATTCATTAACCACAGGTTTAGCATGAGCAGTGTGAAACGTGATGACAGATAACTCAGGATTCTGTTTATCCAGAGTTTAGGATGAACCAGGGTCAACTATTTCCAGTGCGAAAAACCCTTTTGGTAACACTTTATTTTGATGGCCCATTTGAGTATACTGTCTGCTTAATATCTGTTGATACTGACATTCAACAGATATTTAACTGACTATAAGAAACTTTGCAAGTACATGTCAACTTACACTAACCCTAACCCTAACCTAACAGTCTACTTATAACCTAATGAGAATTAGTTGACATGTAGATGCAATGTAACTTAAATTCGGACCATCAAAATAAAGTGTGACCACCCTTTTGTGTTTAGTTGCAAAAGTTCCACATGCTCGGGAACAAAATGTGAGTGAATAAACAATGACAGATTTTTACATTTCATTTTCAGGGTTTAAATGTATATAGAAGACAGCATATGCATTTTAATCATATTTAATATCTTATTTGTTTTGTATGAATCTTCATCACTGTTATTTATGCTGTAGGTTAAAACTAATTAAAACATTAAAACCTCCTCAAAACCCCTTTTGTCCATCTTCAGTAACAATTTACGTAAATTTCATAAGTAATTCAGGCACAGGTAAATGATTTAGGGCTCGTTATTATTGCTTTAGTGATGCGGTTATGTCTGACTTTAGTAAACACAGGGTGATGTACAATTTCGAGGTGTCAGGGATGGGTATCAGTGTGGGGTCGCAGGTTAGATTGCTCTTACCTTGAAGGAGGACATGGCAGGGTCCCTGTTATACCTGTCTATGGTGTGGAACTTGGTGGAGTGGTTGAGTTCATGGTACAGCTCTGAGTGTCTTTTGCGAGTGTGCATCACTTTCTGTAAGGAAGGGGAAAAACAAATAAAGAAAAAAAAGAAAGAAACAAACGAAATGAAAAATAAGAAAGGGCAGGCCGGGGTGGAACTGGGTTGACTTGCAGTTAAGGAAACTGCAATATAGGGGTCACTACAAACACTCATTCTTTTGAAGAGTGGCGTTCGGATGGGTATTAAACATTGTCTGGTTAAAGAGTCAGACACTTCCACCCAGGGTTGGAAATGAACAGAGGGGCTGATTTAAAAATGCTCCACATTAGTAAGGAGCAAAAAATGTCGCGAATAAAGTGCATTACAAATAAAAAATAAAAATAAACTAAGAGTAAATATGCAGCATCACAATTTAATTTGATCAGATTATTATTTAAGCTTATTTATAGCTTATTAATTTTAACTAGCTACATAGTTTCTGTTGAGATTCTGTTGAGCCAAACGGAGATTAGTTTTAGATTTTACATTCAATCTGTTCTCTTCCAAACAACAGTAAAAATTGTATTTCACAGCTACAGTAATTAATTAATTTATACTCATATACACACAACAGTTCTGTCTGGTTTTCGAATCTGATTGGCTGACTGCCGTGCGATATTCTGCAATGTCATAACTTGTACAGCCTCTTTACTATTGTGTATTACTCCGCCCACATAGAGTGACAGCAGATCAATGGACTGACTACAGTTTGACAAATATTGCAGCTGTTGGACAATATAATTTACTTTTGAGGCTTTTTTAGAAGAACATGTAGTTGTTTAGATTGCAGCATTGCAGTTTATTGATAAGGGTAGTGCCTATTTTAAATATTCATCATTTCGGAGATTCAGCTGGGTCAGTGGCCTGCCTGTCATACTGAGCAGGGTAAAGATGGCTGACGTTCCGCTACAAGATGGTAACAGAGACCGCATAATAAGTTCTTACGGAAGAATTAAAGCATTTACTCAGTGATCAAATCATTATAAAACAGGTAAGTGACATTCTAAGTTGATATATCTCTTTTGTATGTTGTAGTGCTATATTTATGCCATAGTAATCCGGTATTGATTTGCTTTGGCTTTTTCAGGGTTAATTATTGTGAAATCCCGATTACAACAGAGAAATACTGGGAAATCCAACGCTATCTCACGGCAGTTCGTAACTTTCGATTTAGTAGCTAATTTGTATGAATTCGTATGATCTAATTCATACAGTTTAGTACGATTTGACTGATCTCGTACAAATTTGTACGAATTAGCCACTAAACTGGCAAAACGTAAAATACTTGCATTTTCTCGTGAGATCAGGCTGGGAAATCTCAGTAGACTGATAGCATTTCATGCTGTTCAGCCTTATAATCTTAAAATGTCAGCAAAATGAGCTGTTTTGTCATCATTTTAGACATTATGCTAGAGAATCATTCAATTACTAGCTATAAAGTGATGTTTGTGAAGTAGCAACAGTTTCTGCTGTTCTGATGTCAGCTGCTGATGTGAATGAATGGCAGAAGAAAGTAGTTCCTTGTACAAAAGAGTTTTTGAGATTCTTTGTGTTTGATTTTTTTTTTTATACACGATTATGCTGTTGAACTGTTGTATAAATGCAATATCACACTTGTAGCAGTGCGATATGTCTGTATATTGTCATATGGAGCCACATTGCACTGCTACTCATGTGATAATGGTCATATACATATATATATATATATATATATATATATATATATATATATATGCAGTGATAAATATGGTGACTGTATTGCAGCTCTACATTTTACTAGACCTATTTGTTTTTATAGGTATCAGTTTAGAGCGAACTAGTTTAAGTTGTTGGATAAATAAAAAAGATTATATGACACAACAGTCCAGTCCAAACTCTAACTGATCATTTGTATGATTTTTAAACAATTTAATCTTATATTTTTATTATTATTATTTTTTTAATAAATAATGTAATGCATTAAAAGTAAATGCACATCGTTTTACACGACAAATAAAAAAAATCATAATTTAGAAATTCACCTCTGCAACAACAACATAAACCTATTTGAGTCCACTGACAGGCCTAATTTATTTATGGGGACAGGAGGTGGGTCGTCTCATGCAGCACTGACTATGATGAAAGATGTTATGAAGCTCTAAAAGCATCTAAATGTGTTAGTAACAAGACATACCTCAGTTTGAGAAGAAGCCTCCATACTGGAGAGCAAATATCCAGTCATCACTTAACTTAAGCTTTCAAGCATAATTGAAGAACTGCTGGTTTAAAAGCACACAAGTGTGTTCTGGGGGAAAATGGATTGGGCGGCTGGAGACTGGAGATTTGCTGGATCCTGCCAGGTGATCATTCCATGGAGGTGCCCTCCAGGCTGCCTCAGTCACACACGTGCACTTTCTATTCGTCTCATTATGCCATCTATCTCTTTCACACACAATAATGCCACTCACTCCACACTTAGAGCTGTACGCTGTTTCAGTGTTTCAGCAGCCTTCATCCTGCTGTTTTCAGGAGCAAGCTTTAAATGGTGCCATGTTTTGTCTTTAGGTAGCACTCTTTTGTGATGACAATATGGAAATGTCACTTTGAAATATGGTGACCAGATATTTGACATGAAAAGCTCTTTGTACATCTAATTTATACAATTCTGGTTTGTAATGTTTTCACATTAAATTTTCACAAAACATACTTTTGTGATTTAGAAATGGACTGCTTTCCCAAAAGCACTGTAACCCAAGATTGTAGAATCACTGATAACATGGTCTTTATGATCAGCATAGCTTGCAGTGCTTTTGAAAAATGCAAATAAATGACATTAAAGCAGTGTAGAAAGATTCTCTGGAATTATATATCTTCATGCTTCTAAAGGTCTGAGTTCAATTTGTGGTATAATACTGCAGTGTTTTACCATGTGGTGGCACATACAAAAATAAATTAAAATAACATTAATTATAAAGCTGGAAATATGCAAACGTTTGTCTGATTGTCTTGACATTTGACACGCAATGTCTTTGTCCAAAGTGTCAAGTATATCTCTGAAGTCACGTCCAAAGATATGAATTGCAAAATGAATTTTGACACCTATTTCAAGATTAATGAAGGTTGACATAAATTAAGCTCTTTTTGTATGTTCGACTCTGTCTATGATCCCTGTGAGAAGTTTAATAGAAACCAGATACTGGTTGCCACTATCAGGTTTTAACCCTGTATAATTTCGCTTTTGTTAAATTTGCTACTTTTGAACAGTTTTGCTTCACGAACCGCTGCTGTTAGCCAAACTGTTCCTTAAACTCTTCCTTAAGCTACATTAGCAAAGTCCTCATTTTTTTCCCTTGCTCAACAAACTGCTTTTTAAATTTACATTTATTAAACAACAGCAACAAAATTAGAAAAAAAGGGCTTTTTACAGTACAAAGCAGGTGTGGCCAAATGCATCTAAAACCCTTTAATTCCAAAACAAAAGCATTGAACTTAACAGAATTAGGCGATGTGATGGCATGTGATCCTAACACACGCACAATTTTCATAAAATACAGTGGTCCCTCGCTATAACGCAGTTCACCTTTTGCGGTCTCGCAGTTTCAGGGATTTGTTTTTAGTGCATTGCGTTCTGCATCCTGATTAGCGATTTGTGTTCTGCGTCCTGATTGGCCATATAGACCAGGGGTTCCTAAACTTTTCATCCCGCGACCCCCAAAATAATGATGCCAGTGACTCGCGACCCCTACATTCCTCGGAAGTGGTTATAAATATACAAATGTTGCAAATACAACAAAACTATATAAGCACAAGCATTCAGACAACACAAAAAGTCTAACAACAATAGGCTATAATTTTTATAGTGATTTATTAGTTAGTTTAATGTGACCTCACTTAATGAGACCGGTGGGTATGATGTTTTAAGTCTATTCTTGGCTTAACTTTGGAGACCGCCACTCAGAGATCATCTTGACTGTTCAGTTGTGGCCTGTATTCATTTTTAATGTATGTGATTGCCATAAAGGTGTCAGAAAGTTTAACCTGGTGCTATAAAATCAGTCTGCTGCAGCTGATGCTATTGCTGTGTTGTTAATCTAATGTAAACACACCAATCCTATGAACAAAAAAATGGAAAGGCTGATGGCTTTTCATTTGCATGTTGTTGCTTTTTATGTAACTATTAAGTTATATTTTTATCCTCTGTGCATTATAAATAAAATTAGATAATTATAATAGTTTAATAATATTTATTTGACTTTTGGAAATCATCAAGCGACCCCGTCATTGTCCTGCGACCCCCACTTTGGGAACCACTGATATAGACTATGTACAGTACAGAATGCGTTCAGCTTGCCAAATTGACATAAATCTTTGATCGCTAACAGTGTGACTCTGAAGTGCTGTACGTGTGTAAGTTGTCTTCCCAACAAACCCCATAATGTCGACGGACAATTCTGCACCTTCAAAGGCACCCACAGTGGCACCCAAAAGGTAGACGAAAATGCTAACCATCGCACAAAAACTTGGACTTCTGGACATACTAAAGGAAGGTAGAAGTTACATAAGTGTTTAAACAAGAGAGAAAAGTGTGAAAATGTTAATGCCTATCTGAGAAAATAGTGTAGTGAGGGGTTTTACAGCCTTTAAACATCTATAATAATTGTAAAAAATAAAGCGACCACTTTGTGGATTTCACCTATGGCGGGCTATTTTTAGCATGTAGCTTCTGTGATTAACAAGGGACCACTGCACATGAAATGGCTACATTTTCCATCACTGGCTAATGTGGTTGTTATGGGCTTACTACAAATAATCTTTCTTTTTTTTGGTTGTTTATAAGGAACCAAATCGTGTAATGACATGTGTCTAGGTATTACAGTACAATGCTGAGGTAGTTTATGATGACATGGCCTGTGTCCTCATAATTCAAAACTGTTAAAATAAAACTTTACAGGGTCTTTTCGCAATTCAAGCTTGCCATAGGTTTCCTGTTAGGGTTGGGATTAGGGTAAGGTGATGTAATGACCTTTTTTACAATTTGAATAACTCCAATGGTCCAAGTCCTAGTTCTCATAAACTGCCAAAACACAATGTGTGTGTGTGTGTTAACCCAATTGAATTGAATCAAATAAATGACTAAATGGAAAGAAAACAAAAAGAAAAATTCATAATGTATATATTTATGGCCACCTTATTCTGCAATAATGCCAATAAAAAGCCTATAAGGAATCGAGGCATGTGAAACACTGAGCAGTTCTGCCATGGATAGGATTGTTGCTAATTCTAAATGCATG
>CAIGQQ010000001.1:6783391-6794958 GCA_903798035.1 Danio albolineatus | reverse complement strand
AGAGAGAGAGTTTTTCAAAATGAACTTATTATAGTAAAAACTAAGACATTCTCATTTGTAAAATAATTGAGTTACACTAGTTTTTGCCTTCGTTTGCATGCTGAGATCTTCAGCATAGTCCTCTATTTGTCGAGTGACAGTATTTACATTTCAAAACCTTAGACTCATCTTACCATCTTTCTCACTCTCTTCTTAGATGGGATGGTGGGCCAAAGCAAAGGTTGCAATGGGCCAACTTTGCCCTGTGGCTACTTTGGGAATCTCTGCTCTAAAGTGATGCAAGTCAGCTCACAGAAACACCATTTACAGTATGTGCAGCATTTAACACTATCAACAACTAGATGAAGAAGGGCATGATCAGAGCTGTGCCTTTGTTTTTTGCTGTGAGTTTTATGATAATGAAGGTGGAATGTAGATGTTTTAGTTATGATGTTTAATTAATCCTGTCAAATGGCATTGGAGTTGGAAAAAAACTGCAATTTTCACCAATACTGTAAGTATGAAAACAATCCTTCAGTGAGAAATCCCCTTTAAGTGTCCCCTGTGAGATGAGATGGAATGGAATGCTATTCACCATGATCTGCACCTGGCCGTTCTTGCAGGAATCCGGAGAGTTTTCACTGTCGTCTTTGCAGCCACCCATCCTGCAGCGCACTGCGTCCTGCACCTGAGTTGGGGAGACATGGGATACAACCAGGATGACTCACGGATATGCTAATTCAAATCTACAACCATGAAATAAGAAAACAAGAATGCACCTAAACAAATTTGGAAAACATTATCTGGGGTTGGGAAAGAAAAGAAAACCAGAACAGACAGTTGGAGGGACGTGGTAAAGTATGTTAGCCTCGTCCAATACATAAGACAGACAAAAGCTGAGAATTAAAAAAAAAAAAAAAAAAAAAACAGGAAGTGCATTTTACAGATTTGAATTAAAGGTCATCACTAATGGGCAGAACCTTCCACCTCTGATGACCAGTGTTGGGCACGTTCTTTTAAAAAAGTAATTATAGTTACTAGTTACTTCTCACAAATATTAACTGAGTTACATAATTATAAAAGTAGCTAATTCCCGGAAAAAGGTAACTATTGCGTCAAAATCTAATTTGCCAAATGAAGAAGGTCGCTGGTTCAAGCCTCGGCTGGGTCATTTGGCATTTTTGTGTGGAGTTTGCATGTTCTCTCCGTGTTGGTCTGGGTTTCCTCCAGGTGCTCCAGTTTCCCCCACAGTCCAAAACATGCGCTATAGGCGAATTGGGTAAGCTAAACTGTCTGTAGTGTACAGTATGTATGTGAATGAGGGTGTATGGATGTTTCCCAGTGATGGGTTGCAGCTGGAAGGGCATCCGCTGCGTAAAACATATGCTGGATAAGTTGGCGGTTCATCCCATTGTGGTGAAAGAAAATTAATAAACTATCCTTTTAAGACTGTTGCATGTTTATTAATTAAAAAAAGCAGGGGTGCTGAATTTTTTCCCACTGTCCTGTGGTAACACTAACGTAAGAACTAATGATGATTGTAAATATCCTAAAGACTCTAGCAGCTTTTATACGCTCAGGAGAATCGATTGGTTTAATCTAGCTATTTTAGTAATCTACAGAGAGCGTACATATGAGATTTTTCAAGATACTTTGATATTACTTCATATTCCTCAGTGGCATACATTGCAGTAAGCCTGTTTGCATTTCCACAGGAGGGGTTTGCATAACTGCAGATGCATATGCTTTACAACAATAGGCAGAAAGACACTCCCTTCCCTTAAAAAAAAAAGACATGATAGGCTGTTTCCCCTGACGACAGCGTAGCCTTAGCAACGGGATGCCCCTCATTTGCATACAGATTTATGGCCACAACGCCTACGGAATGACCAAGTGAAAGCACGTCTCCTACCAGAGTAGATCAGAGCTCTTGTTACTAACAAAGAACATAATAATGCCAACTGAGAGTGTCTTAGACTGGACTTTAACAGACATATTAGAACTGAACTCTGATTTCATCACTCAAAAACTGTCAGGGGGAAAAATGCGACAATGGGAACAGAGAAGAATCAAATGAGAGCCTCATACATTGCGATCTACTTCATTATTTATTCATTCATTCATTATTATTATTTATTTGTTTATTTATTTATTTATTTACTAAAATAAAATAATACTACAAAGGTGAGTAAAAATAATTGGTTACAAAATATTTTCTTTGCCAATAAATCCTGTAAATATTACTTTTCTATTCATCAAAATATTTCATAAAGTTTTTTACTAAAATGCTGACTGTAGTATTCAAAAGGGTATTAAAGAAATAGGCAAATGCCCATAATGGAATAATTTCGAAGAGATCACATGACACTGAAAAATGGAGTAAAGATGCTACAAAAAGCAGCTTTTATCACAGGAATATATCCTTTTTTTATTAGTAATTTTAAACCAATCAAATATCACAATGTTTATATAGTTCACCCCACAAAATGGAAATTTACTCAATATATACTGACTCTTAAATGGTTTTAAACCTTTATGTATTTCTTTTTTTCCTCTTGAACAGAAAAGAACATATTCTGCATCATGTTAGAAACATTTCCAAACATTTTTCCAAATATCTTCTTTTATGTTAAACGGAAACATAAACGTAAGCAGGTTTCTAACAAGTGAAGAGTGAGTAAAAGTGACAGAATTCCGAGGACAGAAATAAGCAATAACTGTATTTATTATATGAATGAATGAATGAATGAATAAATGAATAAATAGTTGAATAATTAAAAGAATGGATAAAGATATATAGATAGATAAATGCACAAATAACTGCATGAATAAATGCATAAATGATGCATAAACGCATAAATAAAAAAATAAAATAAAAAATAAATTATTAAATAAATAAATAGATAAATAGATAGATAAATAGATAAATGGAAAGTTGATTGATTGATGGATTGATGGATGAATAAATGAAATAATGAATGCATGAATAAATAAATAAATAAATAAATGGATAAATAGATGGATGAGTAAATGAATAAATAAATTGATTGACTGATGGATTGATGAAGGGATAAATAAATGCAAGAATGAATGCATGAATAAACAAATGAATGAATAAATAAACAAATGGATAAATAAATGGGTGAGCAAATGAATAATAAATGAATGAATGAATGAATGAATGAATAAATAAACAAATAAATTAATGAATGAATGAATGAACAAATAAATACATGAATGAATGAATGAATGAATGAATTGATGGATAAATAAATGAAAGAATGAATGCATGAATAAATTAATAAATGACTAAATGAATGAATGAATGGATGAATGGATTGATGAATAAAAAATGAAAGAATGAATGAATGAATGAATGAACGAATTAAAGACTGAATAAATGAATGAATGAATGAATGTATGGATTGATGGATAAATAAATGAAAGAATGAATGCATGAATAAATGAATAAATAAATAAATAAATGAATAAATAAATAAATAAATAAATAAATAAATAAATGAATGAATGAATGAATGAATGAATACTAGTAGTAGTACAGATTAACTGTTTTTTTTTCTTTACTGTGTCTGATCTTAGTCACTTCCTAAAACAAAAACCCTAAGCGTTCACTAGACGTCTATTTGAGACGCATGTTAATTCTACAAAATGTTGTACACATCCCCAGAGGTTGATCGGCCACGACCTTTATGGTTTGCAAAGGTTACATTCTGAACAAATGACACTTTAATCTAGTGGCATCCTCAGAATAGCATCAAGCATATGCCGCCGAAAACACTTTATTTATTGAGTGCACATTCTCTGCCCTGTTTAGTAAATCCCTTCTCTTTCTATTCAGCCGAGCATGAGTTATCATGCTGCAACACTATTCACCAGCCAAGACTGGAATCAGTAATCAGTCTGCACAACTAAAATTACGATGTGCAGGAACTCTAGGCTGTTTCGTAAGATGGTGCAAGACATGGTTTTGATGACTGTCTGCTGAGTCAAAGCTGCAGAGGGATCAGAATTAGGGCTGGGTGATACGACAAAAAAAATCTCATATCATTATAGAAGTCATCTCATAATCTGATATATGTTTTACGCAGCAAATGCCCTTCCAGCTGAAACCCATCACTGCACTGGGAAACACCCACACACTCCTGCATTCACACCCACACATATGCTGCAGCCAATTTAGCTCATTCAATTCACCTATAGTGCATGTCTTTGGACTGTAGGGGAAACCCGGAGGAGAACCATGCGTACACATGCAAACTCCACACATAAATGCCAACTGACCCAGCTGGGGCTCGAATCAGCAACCTTCTTGCTGTGAGGCGACAGCGCTACCCACGGCACCACCATGTCGGCCCGTGCTCATTCATATTTGATCATATTTCTCATTCATTCATTCATTCATTTTCTCTTCGGCTTAGTCCCTTTATTAATATGGGGTCGTCACAGCGGAATGAACCGCCAACTTATCCAGCATATGTTTTTACGCAGCGGATGCCCTTCCAGCTGCAATCCATCTCTGGGAAACATCCGTTCACACTCATACACTACGGACAATTTAGCCTACCCAATTCACCTACCACGTCTTTGGACTTGTGGGGGAAACCGGAGCACCCTGAGGAAACCCACGCAACCACGGGGAAAACAAACTCCACACAGAAATGCCAACTGATCCAGCTGGGGCTCGAACCAGCGACCTTTTTGCTGTGAGGCAAATTTGCTACCCACTGCGCCACCCTGGCGCCCACGTAGTCATATTTCTTACTTTATTTAAAACTTCATGGCAAGTGTTTGGTTAAACATGTAGATATTTATATATGTACAGTAAAGGGCGCCGCACATCGGATGCGCCATGTTGCGCACATGACGGAAGTATGCACACCAAACGTGCAAATTCACACAGTATTTAAAATGAAACTATTTACATGGTGCTCTGTGGCGCGGCAGAAATATGAACAGTGCCCTGAGTTGTAGCTAGGCGCTGTGGACAGTTGCCGACTTGCGGCGCCGATGTGTGTACCCTGATATAAAATCTATGTTTAGTCGTCGAGCGGCGGATCCAGTGTGCGACCCCCTTTAGTTGTTATTCAACCTACATTGAATGTAATTTGCTCGTGTAACTTGATGTACAAATGTTTCCTCTAAAAAGAAGTTATTGCAAAATGTTATTTTATTTTATTTATCTGTATTTAATTATTAATATTAACATTAATACTAATATTGTGGTGGTGCAGTGGGTAGCACTATCACCTCACAGCAAAAAGGTCGCGGGTTTAAGCCTCGGCTGGGTCATTTCTATGTGGAGTTTGCATGTTCTCCCCGTGGTCGCTCCGGTTTCCCCCACAAGTCCAAAGACGTGGTATAGGTAAATTGGGTAGGCTAAATTGTCCGTAGTGTATTTGTGTGAATTAGTGAGTGGGAATGTTTCCCAGTGATGGGTTGCAGCTGGAAGGGCATCCGCTGCATAAAACATAAGCTGGATAAGTTGGTGGTTCATTCCACTGTGGCGACACCTGATTAATAAAGGGACTAAGCCAAAAAGAAATTGAATGAATGACACAACGAAATAAATGATTGAGCATAATATCAAACTATATTTTTTATTATACACACAATATACTGTTAAAGTCAAAACGATTGTGAAATTTTAATACTTTTAAAAATCTTTCCCAAACACTGTTTAATCGAGATATTTTTTTCAACACAATTTTAAACAACAATTTCAATAACTAATTACTGACAACTAATTTGTCTGTGCCATGATGACAGCACATACTATTTTACTAGTTTACTAGTTACTACACTGAAAAAAATAGTTAATTGCACATTTTTACATTTTTTTAAGGTAAGTGGTTGCAAACTATTTACATGGGCTGAATTTAAACAAACAAATCAAGTTGAACATTACAAAATTTTATTTGTTTATTTCAGTTCAGCCCATTTAAATTATTGTATTATTAAAACATTTATATAAATAAAAAATAGTAAATCTAATTAATCATTTTTAGTGCAGTAAGAAAAACACAATCTTAAAGGGGCCAATAATATTGACCTTAAAATTGGTTAAAAAATTTTAAACTGCTTTTGTTTTAGCCAAACTAAAATAAATAAAGAATAAAAAATATAGGAAATACCATGAAAAAAATTTCTTTGTTAAACATCACATGAAAAATATTAGAAAAATAATACAAATTTCACAGAAGTGTTACTAATTTCGACTTCAATATAATGCACAGCCCTAATCAGAATGACTCCATATTCACTAAAACAGCAGCTCCCAACATGGGGGTCCCGGCCCACAAGGGGGCCTGAGCAGCCTCTATGGAGGGTCCGGTCATATTTTAAAAAGATTTTAGCAGTGGACAATTAGGAGAACAATCGTGTTTACTTAGTTCATTTTATCCCGACTGACCAAAATAAATAGAAAAATTTGTAATTCATCCTCCACAAAAAAAAAAAAAAGACAGCAGCAATACTGTATCCAGGTGAGGAAGCTCCAAACATTTCGGGTCGCAATGCTAGCAATACAGGAAACATGAAAGGCAGGAAATGCCAAGATAGCCATAATCCCTGAACTATGGTTTTATTCCATTTTCACGAAGCAAAGAGTCCCTGACCCAGCCACAGTGCATTATATGTGCCAAGTTCTTGCTAACGAATGCATGAGGCCATCCAAATTAATAAGACAATTGCAGATGACTCATGCCCAATATCACAAGGTGTACCCAGTACAAAAGGTCTACAGATGTTTTGCTTTTATATTTTTCATTCATTCATTCATTCATTTTCTTGTCGGCTTAGTCCCTTTATTATTCCGGGGTCGCCACAGTGGAATGAACCACCAACTTATCCAGCATTTGTTTTACGCAGCGGATGCCCTTCTGGCCACAACCCATTTCTGGGAAACATCCATACACACTCATTCACACTCATACACTACGGACAATTTGGCCTACCCAATTCACCTATATCACATGTCTTTGGACTTGTGGGGGAAACCGGAGCACCCGGAGAAACCCACGCAACCACAGGGAGAACATGCAAACTCCACACAGAAATGCCAACTGACCCAGCCAGGGCTCGAACCAGCGACCTTTTTGCTGTGAGTCGAACGTGCTACTCTTTACGCCACCATGGCGCACTTTTATATTTTACATTAGGCTATAATTTGTGCATTAACATATCTAGATATTGTAATAAACATATCGTTTGTTTGAAAACATTTTTTTTGTCATACCCACTGCAAACTTATATGAGCGATAATACCATTAAATATGGAGGGGGGCCTTACAATATTTTCCAGGGGAAAAGGGGGTCTCAGGCAAAAAAAAGGTTGGGAACCACTGCACTAAAACATAATGACTAAACTATTCTCTCAAACCTTTCCCTATTTATTTGTCGGTATTAATCACAAATGCTGCCTTTCCATTGTCGGTTCTGCCACTTCCAAGTGTAATTCGCACATAAAACGGCATCCAGCGCTAGGATCCACTGCACAAACTTCACTCCACTCCCTTGTTTTGCTAAAGCTATTAAGGATTACATCAAAGCCTTGCGAGGGGATTTTCATATATTTACTAAAATAATACCCAGATTTATTTGACTCTAATCCTTTGTTTTTTTGCGATATTGATTTAACATATATGGCTTAGTGAATTGGAACTGATTTTTTTTCTCCCTCCGTAAACTCCAGAAACACATTTACGACATATGAAAGTCGGCCAAGTTTTTTTCTGGAGAGAGGAAATGGTCACATTTTGACTATATTGTGTTTGGGATTCTCTATAAAGTGACTATGGTTTGATTTATTTATGGCCGGTTGGAGCAGGCCATTATTGCGTGAAAGCAGCGCATGCTATTTTGCAAAGAATTAGATTGCGTCAGCTGTTTGAGCCAAGTTTTTTTTTTTTTTATTCCTAAGTGGGTCTTAAAATAATGGAGTGGAATAAAAGTCCTCCTTCAATCTCCATTTAAATACACCTCTGATTGTCCTCCAGGACAGGTGGTAGAACAGTCAAACTTATGGGCAATCACACATACTGTACATGCGTTTGTGAAGGAGACTGCTGTCATTTTTTTTTTTTTTTTTTTGTGAGGCTTTACTGTAATTTGGGCAAAAAAAAAAGACTTTAGAAAGACTTTAGAATCTCGAAAAACAAGATTTATTTCATTTTTTCATCTTGCATTTCTTCATAATTGACAGAAGACACTCACCAAAAAGAAATTTAATGTAACATTTTTTTATGTACATGGGAGGATTTTTTAGAACTAGTAATCTTTTTCAAGGATCACTGAAAATAAAATAAAATAAAATAAAATAAAATAAAATAAAATAAAATAAAATAAAATAAAATAAAATAAAATAAAGGGGCGCCACGGTGGCCGAGTGGTTAGCACGTTCGCCTCACAGCAAGAAGGTCGCTGGTTCGATCCCCGGCTAGGCCAGTTGGCATTTCTGTGTGGAGTTTGCATGTTCTCCCCGTGGTTGCGTGGGTTTCCTCCGGGTGCTCCGGTTTCCCCCACAGTCCAAAGACATGCGGTACAGGTGAATTGGGTAAGCTAAATTGTCCGTAGTGTATGAGTGTGAATGAGAATGTATGGATGTGTTTCCCAGAGATGGGTTGTGGCTGGAAGGGCATCCGCTGCGTAAAACAAATGCTGGATAAGTTGGCGGTTCATTCCGCTGTGGCGACCCCGGATTAATAAAGGGACTAAGCCGAAAAGAAAATGAATGAATGAATGAAAATAAAATAAAATAAAATAAAATAAAATAGAATAGAATAAAATAGAATAGAATAGAATTGAATTGAATTGAATTAAATTAAATATTTGTTTGTTCGTTTGTTTATTTATTTATTTAATTTTCCTTTAGCTTAGTTCCTTATTTATCAAGGGTCGCCACAGCGGAATGAACCTCCAACTATTTGGTTTCTAAAGTATTCAAACAAAAAGGTGCACATTAGTTCTGAAAGGCAAAAGTTAAACATTCATCACCTAGGACCAAACAACTGGTCCATCAAGGTGGTTTTCATATGTTTTATGCAACGGATGCCCTTCCAGCTGCAACCCAGTACTGAGAAACATCCATACGCTTACAGTCACACACAAACTCATACTGTACACTACGGCCAATTTAAGTTTTACCCAATTCACCTACAGTGCATGTCTTTGGACTATAGGAGCACGTGGAGGAAACCCACGCGAACATGGGGAGAACATGTAAACTCTACACAGAAATGCCAACTGGCCCAGCTGGGACTCGAACCAGCAATCTTCTTGCTGTGAGGCAACAGTGCTACTGAGCCACTGTGCATTCATGCAATAATTAATTTACTGTATTTAACACGACTGGTTTTATGGTTGTCGGTCATATTTATTATGATTTAAGTTGTAACAGAAATGTTAATTTCTGTACTTTTATATATCTTCATAATTACTGGCCCGAATAAGTAAGTTGTTTATTATTAAAAAGGGTTATTAAACAAAATACTGATTTCTTAGCACATTTTCTGTTAAAACGTTGATACTGTGTTGTCTAAAATTGAACAAAAAATATCTGTAAACTTCTTATTTGAAGCAAAAATACAATAAAATCCACTCTAAATGACAAAATATTCAATTGAAATTCAGTAGAAATACGAGCCCCGAGTCCCGGCTGGGTCAGTTGGCATTTGGGTAGTTGGGTTTCCTCCGGGTGCTCTAGTTTCCCCCACAGTCCAAAGACATGCTATAGGTGAATTGAATAAGCTAAATTGGCCGTAGTGTATGAATGTGAATGCAAGAGTGTATAGTGTTTCCCAGGGTTGGGTTGCGGCTGGAAGTGCATCCGCTGTGTAAAACATATGCTGGATAAGTTGGCGATTCATTCCACTGTGGTGACCCCAGATTATTAAAGGGATTAAGTCGAAAAAGAATGAATGAATAAATAATCAGCAGCTTTCAGAAAAAAAAATAATGCCATGATGGAAATTATTAAATTCCCCTTTATATTTTTAATTGGTTACACTTCACTGTAAGGTTCATTAGTTAATGTTAATTAATGCATTTACTAACATAAACAAACAATGAACAATACATTTACTACAGTATTTGTTCATGTTAATTAACGTTAGTTAATGAAAATACAGTTGTTCATTATTAGTTCATGTTAACTCACGTTGCATTAACTAATGTTAACAAGCATGGACTTGGGTGTTAATAATGCATTAGTAAAGGTTCAGCTATGATTAATAAATGCTGTACAAGTGTTGCTCATGATTAGTTCATGTTAGTAAATGCATGAACCTTTTTGTAAAGTGTTACCTTTATATTAAATATAAAGCCCTAAAAATCTTCTGTTTTTAATAATATTCGCATTTGTCCTTCAACATATACTGTAAAATGTTCAGTGTTTCCACTTTCAAAAGACCAAAGCAAAGGTAATAGTATTTAGCTATTTTTACTCCCAGTATATTTGTTTGTTTGTTGTTTAAAGTCTTAAACAATTAACTTACTAATAGAGACTTAGTGTCACCCTTTTAATAACTGTAACACATATTTAGTTGCATCAAAAGTACTATATTCCCCACTGACCTCTCTCCGCATGGCACAATGCACAGTGATGATGACGAATCCCTGGACGGAGTCAAAGACGGCGAAGAGCACCTGGAAGAGGGTGGATCGGCGGTCTGTGATGGCCAGAACGGCTGACATCCATGTGAGCGCCAGCAGAGGGAGAACCACACAAGAGCTCCATAAAGACGCCCTGAACAGAGAAAGAGCACAGAGCAAATGCAGAGTTCATCCTCCACGCAGAGAGGTGGCGAAAAACAACACTGAACCTGGATCAGTCATTAAGAGCAACTATTATTGCGATTATAGCTGAGCAATGAAAGCACCGAAGATGTTTAGAAACCAGCTGCAGCACTGGCATTTAACTGAGTGTCAATACAGCGTGAAATGTGATGATAAATGTAAATAAAGCATATTAATATTAATAATTAAGTATAAGTCTTTTATAATTGATGAGTCATTGCATAGGGTGATCATTCCAAACCTGAATTCCCAAATGTTGTCGTTGCTTAATGTTATGTACAGTGTATGGAATATGTTGAAACGTGGTACGTGATGTGTGTATATACAGTGCTCAGCATAGGTACACCCCTGACACATCTGTCTTTTAAATTCATATTTTAAACAAGAAGCTACACTACAATATATTTGTGCATATACATTAGATTAGTCTAATAAAATAACTTACGATAACGGTCCAAAAAATAAAAATAAATAGTACACCTAAATTTATATATTATAGAATAATATTAAATCCAAATAAAAATAAAAAATAAAAAAATAAAACTAAATAAAAAATGTAATTGATTTTTTTAGGTTGTAATTTATTATGCAGAATCTAATTATATTAAAGAGCCCATATTATACATTGAAAAGGGTCATATTTTAGTTTTGGGGGTCTCCAACAGCAGGCTGATCTGATTGCAAGGTCAAAAAACACTTTCATTGTCTTATAATATGCATTTATTTTTCCCTCATTATCCCAGCGACTCCTATATGAATCGTTCAGGGATTCATTT
>CAIGQQ010000001.1:6765555-6775687 GCA_903798035.1 Danio albolineatus | reverse complement strand
CAAAACAAAACAAAACAAAACAAAACAAAACAAAACAAAACAAAACATTAAAACAAAACAAATGAAAACATTTAAACAAAACAAAACAAATCACAAGAAAAAATAAAACAAAAACAAAACAATACATTAAAACAAAACTAAACTAAATTAAATCAAAACAGTAAAAAAAAAAAAACAATAAGCAAAAAACTAAACTCAACAATACATTAAAACAAAACTAAACTAAATTATAAATTATATAAAAAACATATTTTTAATTTAAAACCAAACCACATAAAACAACAAAGCAAAGCAAACCAAAACAACAATTATAAAATAAAATAAAATAAAATAAAATAAAATAAAATAAAATAAAATAAAATAAAATAAAATAAAATAAAGCAAAGCAAAGCAAAACAAAACAAACAAACAACAAATAAACAACAAAAAACAAACAAACAAATGAACAATTATGACAAACGGCACTTGTGTTCAAAATAAAGTCTTAGAAAATGTAGATATTGTAAAAAAAAAAAAAATTGGTTTTTATATTCCTCATACTTATTTTGAGAACAAGATAAGATATTATGACTATAAAGACTAAGACTATAGAATATTATATCAATATAATATTATTTATAAATATATTATATAAATCAATCCATCATCATCTTCTTTGTAATCATCTGTAACATTTACTGTACTATCAATTTGAAAACCAATACCAATTTTCAAAACCAATTTGTGGGTTGCAAATTGCCAAGCTTCTGGCAAAAATGGCATCAAAATAAACAAATATGCCTCACACAATCAAGATGCAAGCCCTTGTGTAATAACACTGACCTATTACGGCTGTTGCAGTTAAATTGAAATTAAAAGCAAATGTAAAAAGTGTCAAGTACATTTACTGTAGATCTGTGTAAGTTGCATAATTTATTTTTATGTTTTTGCTAAGACTAATAGCGCTAGCAATCACATATGCTTCTGGTAAGCTTCTGAATGCAAAGGCCAATTAGACAGATTTAGATTAGATAACACTAAAAATGACACAACAAAGATTCATTTTTACAGCTTCTGTGATTATTAGAGGGCATTTCTACAGAACTGCAACACTATTTTAAATGACATAAAATGGCATTGTTATTAAGTTCTTATAAAAATTGTGAATAAACTATATGCATATGCTACTGGTTCTATGCTTTGAATTATAAAGCATTTTTGTTTCAATTGTAGTTGTTCTTCTGTATATGTTTCGGGGGACTGATTGAAACTATTAAAAAAACAAAAAACACACACAAAGAAACTTGGGCAAAAAAGTGCTCAAAACATCAGAAATATGCAAATGAGGGGCAGTCAGGGTCAGGAACTAACATAGTGGACCTGACACATTAATTTACACTCTCAAACATAGAAATATGCATAATACCAAATTTTGCTTTGCGTGAAAAAAAAACACTGTTTCATGAAAGATGAATTAAAAAAGAAGAACTGAAGTCACAGTTGAAGTTAAACTGATTGGCCCACCTTTAAAAATTTAATTCTTTAAAAAAATATTTCCTGAGTTTCCTGATGTTTTACAGAGACAGCATTATTTCCCACACATTATTAAACAAAATGGGCTCTATTTTAGTGATCTAAGCTCATAGTCTAAAGCGCATGTTGCAAAAGCATTAAGGTTGTGTACGAATCCACTTTTGCTATTTGCGGACAGAAAAATATGGTTTGCACCCCAGCGCATCGTCTAACAGGGTTGTGCTTATACTCTCAATGAGTTCTGGGTGGGTTTTGAGTATAACATGCATTAACCAATCAGAGTCTCATCACTCATTCCCTTTTAGAGTCAGTTGCGTCATGCCACAACGCATTTGCTAGTTACATGGCAGACTTTGTAAATGGAAAAACTAAATGCTTGACTAGCAAGAAAACAGTTTTACAGACCATCTGCAGCACGAGGATAAAGAACGAACCTCCTCCATTTGGCCTCTTTACTTTCTCTTTACTTTACTTTTACTCTTTAGACAACTTTACTCCATTACTTTCGTGGAGTAAGGAAATAGTGTCGTTTGTTAAGGAAACCTTTTTTTTTTCAAAACTACTTTGAAATTCAGTTCTAATTTCCAGAAAACAAATAAACGAACAATAATTGTGTGAAAAAAAAGTGTGGTCAAAACACTTATATCCTAACACACGTCCTATTCTTCATACATCCACAAAACCGAGACGTTAAACAAATGAAAACAAATATAAATATGCATATAACAGATAACACTGATAATAATAACATTATACAAATACAAAAAAGTCATGAATAAACTGAAAAAGGCCCCGCTGAGATGAGGGTGAGTGCTTTTTATATTTATGTAGAAAAAAATAATTTTGTAACAATTTACCCGTTAATTTTATTTCATATGTAAAGATATGTGTGTATTGTACATCGTGTGTGTATTAAGCGATGTGTACAAATTTGGACGAAACTAATGCGCTCTGCGCTGAACTTTAGACCAGCTTTTAGTTGGTCAATAACGTAGCCTAGTTTAGTTTCTCAATATAGCAGCACACCAACAATGCGTCTTAACACACCCATGAGTCCACAAAGTAGCGAAAATGGAATTGCTATTTAAACAACATGGTGCAAAATGTGAAAATTACGATTCCGCTGATTTGAAAATAGCAAGAAAATCGCATTATAAACGTTTTGTGCCTTGCCTTATTGCGCTGGGTGTATGATAGGGCCCAATATTTGTACTATTTTTATTAATTTACTAATTTCCTATAATTAATATCTTTTGTCTTAGCCATGATGACAGTACAAAATATTTTTCTAGTCATTTTGCGTGATACTAGTATTCAGCTTAAAGTGCTATTCGAAGGTTAATTAGGCAAGTCAGAACAACTGTGATTTGTGGTAGCCGATCATGAAATTACAAATTCTTAAGAGAGCTAATAATATTAACCTCAAAAATTGTTGTACAAAAATCAAAAACGGCTATTATTCCAACCAAACTAAATCAAAGATGTTCTCCAAAAGGAAAAAACAAACAAACAAACCAAAAAAAACATATATTATAAGAAATACTATTAAAACATCTTTATAAATATTTTTAATAGAATAAAAAAATTACCGGAGGGCTAATAATTCCAACTGTAGGTGATTCTAAACCTCTGTGACACTGTTCAACCAGTCAGAAACTTTTGAGAAGTAGTAGCAACATGTTTTGTGGTATAATTTATGAGCATAGAGATAAATGTCAAAATTTAGATTATAATACTGACAGTAAACTTCAACAAAAAGTGTGAGCATAAAAAAATGAGTGATTCTGTACTAAAAAAATAAGGATAGCCAATAAAAACAGAACTTCCATGTTGCACATGTACTGTATGTGACATGCAGCATGAATATGGAAATGAATTAGACTGGATTTAAACACTAGCACATTTCATTTTATGTACAAGCCACAAGCTGAAAAATCCATAGCTAGCCATTGCAGCTCCAATTATACATTGATCTCCCTTGAACATAAACATTACAGGAAAAGAAAAGTGAGGGGGTAAAAGACAAATCAATTAGAAGAAAATTGCAGAATGTACTCTTTGCCTGGAGGGATTACAAATATCCAGTCATTGGATTAGTTTAGATCTCTGATTAGCTCCTCATTCAATTAGTAAGACCCAGTGTTCCCTGCCAAGACACTGGCTGTGGTGGTCCACCGAAAGCAATGCCACAGATCTAAATGACCATTTGTGTGCATGCATTCCAATCGGAGAAGTACTTGCTATTAGATGCACTCATTTAGCTTCATGGTGGAAGTTCTTATGCTTTCAGTTTAGTGTTGGTGAAAAATGTGCTTATGCATAACAGTGAGCTCAATTTAAGCCTCATAAACACATTCAGAATCGCATTCTGGGATCATTTGGACACATTTATCATTATACAGATGTATACAATTGTTTGTACTCTTCTTTTTGAAGAAAGAAAAACTACAGTATTCACTAAAATAGTTGAAAAATGTAATGGGTAAACTAAAAGAACTGAAAATAAACTCTTGGAAATCAGATATTGCTTTCAAATTGTAGTTTACAGTTTTTCTCCATTGGTTTGGCTCATTTCTTGAAATAGAAATTACATTCTCAAAACAACATGGACAAACCTCCAAACCACTTGGCAATTGTTCACAACAGTATAGCATTTCTCATTCATTTCATCAAATTGCCAATGTCTAAGTACATCTTAGCAAATGATTAAGTACAGACAGCCGACATTTAGCACAATTTCCAAGTGAATAGATCTTGTTGATCTAAACTGATTGGTAATTCTCAGTCTAATGGTTGTTCTCTCCAAAATGTGTCAGCGTCATTTCATTGTATCTGTCATTACATGCACAATAGTCTGTCCAATTGTCAAAATTAGTCAAGACCATAATACCATGAATACCATACAGTAGGTGAATCCTTGGAACATTTGATTACAATATATTTCAGAAATCGACAGCGAAGGGACGAAGATGTGGCCGTAATATTATTGGGACAGTGAATGTCTCAGGCCAAAGATGGCGTAATATAACTATGGTGCAATATAACTATGTGTGCTGCCATATCTGAGAATGGTGTGGACACTCACATCCCCAGTCCTGGCCTATACAATACATAGAAGCTCCTCATCTTTGTGGACCGCCTTCATTTTGATTTGATCCCTGAAAATGAGAGCGGTCTCGTGGCGCCTCACCTACCACAATATGTGAAGAACAGTGAAGAACTGTTATCAAACTCCAGCTTTATTTATAGCACTCTAGTTTTTTGTTTGTTTGTTTATATTATGGTTCATTATGCTGTATAGTGTTTCTTTTTGCTCTGATATTTGGAAGTTACTTTGTGTGTGGTTGATCATTACAATAAAAAAAGGAGTTACCATTTCCTTGGCAGTATGAGTGCAATGTGTGACGTCAAACCTTGGAGGCTACCCTTACCCTAAAATCATATTTTTATTTTTATGTTTATTTTTTTTTTTTTTCAGTTTTATACACAATTGTATTCTGTTAGCTTGACAAAAACAGTACAGTAACCATTGTCACTGCATGACTGAGCTAAGACTGTAAGGTGGACATGACGAATATTTTAGTGGTCCTTTGTCATAGTGACAAAGCATTTAAACATTTTGACTTGCAGTGCTTACACAATGCCAAAGGGAAAAAGCATTTTGGGGGCACTGACTGTTTAAATGAGAAGGAAATTTAGTTTTGACACGTGAGTGAACTGTTTTGGGAAAAGTATGAGCTGTTGCAGGTGAACCATGGTGTTGTGCTGAGCCATCCACATTATTCTGGCAAAAACACCATACGTGTTGAGCATGTCCGCTTTTTTTCAGAAATGAGCCAAAGCAATTGAGAAGGATATTTGCCATTGTTGTGGCCCTGACTTTATATATGGGAAAGGAATTAAGTGTTGATGCATGAGTGAACTGTTTTTGGAGAGATGTTAGATTTTGCAAGTGAGCTATAGTGTTGTGCTAAACTGTAACACTGTTTTGCCAAATGATCTTAGAATTTTAAGAATGTAATTTCTGTTTGAAGAAATGAGCCAAACCAATGGAGAAAAACTGTAATAGAAGCATTAAAAAAGCAAACTAATAAAAGGATACCAACGATTTTGTCCATGTCTGTATATTAGGCATAATTGAATATTCTTTAATTAAAGCTATGCGGTATCCGATCAACAACTTCTCATTAATGAGTAGACGTGAATAATAAAAATTGCTTTTTTTTCTCCAAAGATTTTACATTTACAGTTGATGTCAGATTTATTAAATCCCCTGAATTAAAATTATAATTCCAAATTATTTTTATATACATTTATTAGTTTTAATTTCTTTTATTACCTGAAAGAGAATGTATATGCAAGTAAAATTAGATTTGTTAGAATATATATATATATATATATATATATTTATATATATTTATTTATTTATTTTTTTATTTTTTTATTTTTTTATTATTTTTTTTAATTGAATGACATACAACTACAGTTTTTCTCAATTGCTTTGGCACATTTTTCAAAACAGACTTACCATTTTCTAAACTGTGCGTGCAAATCTCAAAACTGTTTGGTGGAATTTCAGAACTTTATTGCATGTCTGCAAAATGTAGTTACTCCCCCAAAACATTTCATTCATGCTTAAATTAAGGTTTACATATCTGATATTTGTAGAGAAGAGTCAATAGTACATAGAAAAAATTTAAATAAATGAACATTTGTATTAATACAGTACATGCAAGTGCAATCTTGTTTGTCCAATTACTCTATCGTATATTTCATATTTCAAATGTTACCACAAAGCAAATACTACAAAATATCATCCCTATATATATATATAATATATTTTTACCATTTACCAATTTAGCAGACATGACAAATTATGTCAATATGAAATATTTATGGTGTGAACGTGCATATACAAATAATTGATAATTGAATAAACAGTTTTGAGTGTGACTGCTGTCATGAGGAAAAATGATTGAGAAGTCGTGAAGAGTTTGACAGTTTAAATGAGAATTCACTCAAGAGTTTTTCAACAAGCCATATGCAATTAGTTTTTGTCCAAACTACAGAACATTGTATTTACTGTTTGCAGACATGTGCCAAAGCATTTGCAATTTGCTTAAATCAATAAGAAAGGCTATTCTGAAGTGAATATTAAGCTAATTGTTCAGAGATCTAAACTTATTGTTTTGAAAAAAAATAAAAAATCTATCAATTGAGATTTAAGCAAAGCAATTGAGACAAACTTTAATACCAAATTACAATCATACACAATTTAATGCAAGTTATTTTTCATGCAAATACTGAGTCTCCAAGCTTTTCCTAAAGTTGTAAGTTTAGCAATAGACACCCAAATGCATTACGAGGGTTAAAACTTGCACTCATCTCTCTTAAAAAAAAGTATATTACTGATGGAGCTGTGTAAAAAAAAATGCTCTTGAAGTTTGCAGGTACTTTATTGCCGATTCACTGAGCGGAATGGGAATATTCAATCTCTCCGAGCGGTTTAGCCTCTCGTTTGAGGTGAGGGATGTGGCGGTCCACTCATTAACACAAGTGTTTAATGGATCACTCTGCTTTGTGTCCAATCAAACAAAGGCAAAACAGAACAAGCGTTTTAAAAGCACAAGGGCTCCTTGATCCTGTCAGTATGTGCAGCTACATGAACAATGAATATACACTTAGCTAATGACAGAGCTATCAGAAGACTAGCCTGAGGTTAGCAGGCCAGCAAATCAATACAAGTCCATTAATGAAGCTGTCATATCTTGGCTTTCAGTCTGATGTTTTTCAACTTTTAGTGGTATCGTGTGCGTGTGTGTGCGCGTGTGTGAGAGGGAGAGCATGAGTAATTTATTTCAGCCAAACATTTGACAGGATATTTTAAAACCTTCAACAGGCCAGTGGTAAATGAGTGACTTGGTGCAAATCCAGAAATAAATGAGTATCATAGAGCCGCCACTTTGACCTTCACTTACCCTGCTCGCTGCTTTTTGGACTTGTCTGAGATGCCGTCTCTAGACATGAGCTTGTTGAAGACCACTATTCCTATCAGCATGTTTACCTGCAACAACAAGACACAAGTAGAGTTATTTGGATTGCTGGCCTCTGTCTGGTTAGTTCAGACTGGTTATGTTATGTCAGGATCTTGTTTATTCAGGGCATTTTAGCTGGTTAAGATCACCGGCCATCAAAATCTGTTTGGTGATTCAAATTTTAAAGCAGCATTGCTTGTGAACAGGGTTGTGAAACTAAATTAAAAATGTCCTCGGAATTTTCAGAAGTAGCAAACAAAATGCAGAATGGCAGTTGTATTGAATAATAAAATTATAAATAATAAACAATCAGAAGCAAGAGACATTCATACAATTCTTTTTTATATGCAAAGTATACAGACCAAGAGATAGACAGAAATAGGGAGAGATGGATGAAAGGACAGACAGGGAGATAAATTAATAGATAGAATGGCAGTATGTCAGACAGACAGACAGGCAGACAGACAGACAAATTGCTAAACAAACAGACAGATAAACTGATAGATAGAATAGCAATCAGACAGACAGATACGTAGACAGAGAGATAAATTGACAGATATGATAGGAATCAAACAAACAGACAGACAGAGAGATAAACTGATAGACAAACAGACAGAAAGAGAGATAAATTGACAGACAGAAAGACAGAAAGACAGATAAATTGACAGACAGACAGATAATTGACAGACAGAAAGACATACAGATATATTACAGTTTTTCTCCATTGGTTTGGCTCATTTCTTGAAACAGAAATTACATTCTCAAAACAACATGGACAAACCTCCAAACCACTTGGCAATTGTTCACAACAGTATTGAGTTTCTCATTCATTTAATCAAATTGCAAATGTTTAAGTACATCTTTGCAAATGATTAAGTACAGACAGCCTACATTTAGCACAATTTACAAGTGAATATATCTTGTTGATCTAAACTGATTGGTAATTCTCAGTCTAATGGTTGTTCTCTCCAAAATGTGTCAGTGTCATTTCATTGTATCTGTCATTACATGCACAATAGTCTGTTCAATTGGCAAAATTAGTCAAGACCATAATACCATGAATACCATACATTAGGTGAATCCTTGGAACATTTGATTAAAATTTATTACAGAAATTGACAGCCAAGGGACAAAGATGTGGCCGTAATATTATTGGCCACAGGGCCACAGTGAATGTCTCAGGCCAAAGATGGCGTAACATAACTATGGTGCAATACAACTATGTGTGCTGCCATATCTGAGAATGGTGTGGCTGATCACATCCCCAGTCCTGGCCTATACAATATACAGAAGCTCCTCATCTTTGCGGACCGCCTTCATTTTGATTTGATCCCTGAAAATGAGAGAGGTCTCGTGGCGCCTCACCTACCACAATATGTGAAGAACAGCGAAGAACTGTTATCAAACTCCAGCTTTATTTATAGCACTCTAGTTTTTTGTTTGTGTGTTTATATTACAGTTTGTTATGCTGTATACAGTTTCTTTTCGCTCTAATATTTGGAAGTTACTTTGTGTGTTGTTGATCATTACAGTAGAAAAAGGAGTTACCATTTCCTGCAATGTGTGACGTCAAACCTTGGAGGCTACTCTTACCCTAAAATCCTATTTCTTATTTTTAGTTTTATACACAATTGCATTCTGTTAGCTGGACAAAAACAGTACAGTAACCATTGTCACTGAAGGACTGGGCTAAGACTGTAAGGTGGACATAAGGGATATTTTAGTGGTCCTTTGCCATAGCGACAAAACATCTAAACATTTAGACTTGCAGTGCTTACACAACGGCTAAGAGACAAAGCATTTTGGGGACACTGACTGTTTAAATGAGAAGGAAATTTAGTTTACACATGAGTGAACTGTTTTGGGAAAGGAATTTAGTTTTGATGCATGAGTGAACTGTTTTTGGAGAGATGTGAGCTTCTGCAAGTGAGCTATAGTGTTGTGCTAAACTGTAACACTGTTTTGCCAAATTATCTTAGAATTTTGAGAATGTAATTTCTGTTTGAAGAAATGAGCCAAACCAATGGAGAAAAACTGTAATAGAATGACAATCAGACCGACAGAAAGACAGACAGACAACAGACAGACAGACAGATTGTTGATGGATGGATGGATGGATGGATGAATGGATGGAGGGATAAACTGATAGATAGAATAGCAATCAGACAGACAGATTGACAGATAGGTAGACAGAGAGATAAATTGATAGATATAATTGGAATCAAACAAACAGACAGAGAGATAAACTGATAGACAAACAGACAGACAGACAGATAAATTGACAGACAGACAGACAGACAGACAGACAGACAGACAGACAGACAGACAGACAGACAGACAGACAGACAGACAGACAGACAGACAGACAGATAGATAGATAGATAGATAGATAGATAGATAGAATGGCAATAAGACAGACAGACCGATAAATTGACAAACAGACAGACAGACAGACGGGCAGTCATATAGGTTCTTTTGGATTAGATAGATTATATCATACAGTATATCAAACGGACAGATACATAGACAGACAGACAGATGATGGATGGATGGATGGATGGATGGATGGATGGATGGATGGATGG
>CAIGQQ010000001.1:6746302-6765455 GCA_903798035.1 Danio albolineatus | reverse complement strand
GGATGGATGGATGGATGGATGGATGGATGGATGGATGGATGGATGGATGGATGGATGGATAGATAGATAGATAGATAGATAGATGGATGAATGGACTGATAGATGGATGGACGGATGATAGATGGATAAACAGACAGACAGACAGACAGACGGGCAGACAGACGGGCAGACATATACAGTAGATTCTTTTAGATAGATTATATCAGAAAGTTTCAGATAGACATTTCTGTATAAACAGTATTACTGTATTATGACAATAAAGCAGCGCTGTGAGGTGAGCTTATTTCCTGCTGCTTTTATAACAGTAGCTCCGTAACAGCCGGTGACAGGTGTTGTAGATTTAATCCTGGAAGCAAACAAGCAGGTGGGATCATGAAGGAGCAGTAATGCCCTCATGTCTCTCATCCTCTCTCTCTCTCTTTCTCTCTCTCTCACTCTCTCTGTGTGTGTCTCAGCAGATTGTGGTTTAGTCCACTCCAGCATCTGCCCACTGGACACACAGAGCACTGGAGAGGAGCTTACATTAAGACCGAGTAAAATCACACACAAACGTGCTCCTCGCTCATAGAATACACAGGATTTAAAGTTTTGTGCTCTACAGTTTCTTTTGTATTACAGCAGGGTGAACAGATGGCTGCAGGTTTATGTTGTTTAAACAAGTGTATACGTTTATTAAGCATATTTCAAAATATGTATGGTTTAAAGGCAGCTTCAATTAAAAAAAAAAGCATGTTTTAGTGTTACAATCAAGAGATGAGAAAGTCAACGTAATAACCATACTGAAGTGATTTACAACTAAAAGACGTGAATGATCGGAATAGCAAACACACTGCACATATGAGCAGCATGCTATCACAGCTTGTAATCACAATGCAATTCCTATACATACGAATAATTAAATTCCTGTTAAGTGACATCTGACTGCTCTGCACCAACACATGGGATGTTACAGTTCCATTTAACTTTGTTGAAATAGGAGTCGTCAATCTGTTGGGTCATGGATCATTTGCAACATGTTATATAAAACTAAATTAGAATTTTAAGCCACTGAAAAAAGTGGAAAATTAAGAGAATAGCTTAAAATAATATGTTAATACATACACATTTGCAATTTCAAACACTATAATGAACTGTTTCATACAGTTAAAAATATCCGGAAGCAAAATGAAACTTTATATCAGACACACCATGTTTAAATTAACACTTTAAGATCTCGAAGCTCTGCTAACTTCTGCTAGTACCTATAATAGCAAAGTCGAGTAAAAGAGGTTGAGACTTCTCATTTATGGGAAATTCTCATGTTTACATGTTTGTTTATATAACTACTACTTTCCGTTACAGTCCTTCATTTAAATACACTATGAACAGCAGCTACGTTAATTATTTTCTTCTCTTTTGCACCTGGGGATACTTATCCCGAGGCCTCTAGAAATTATGCAGCGCTATTGATGCGATCCAAGATCTGTGAAGAAATGATGCCAAGGTATCTATAATCCTGGACCAGACCATATGCTGAGCTAAGGCTCTGGTGGTCATGGAGGAGCGGTGAGCATGAGACTGATTCCTGAAAGACCACAATGTCAGATGAGTCTCCGCTTGATCCTGTGGGCCAGCCTGAACACCACGATAGACGTCCATTGTTCTCCAGCATCCGGCACCTAGACTGCAGCTCTGCATAAGAAGTTTGACCAGAGAAGAAATGGTCGTCCCCAACTGAGCCTGGTTTCTCTCAAGGTTTTTCCTTCACTTCGTCAATTGGTGAAGTTTGTTCCTCACTACGGTCGGCACTGGCTTGCTTGGTTCGAGACGTGTGGAGCTGCGCATCGATGGATTTGCTCTTCAGTGTTTGGACTTTCAGCACTGAAATTTAAACCACACTGAACTGAACTGAACTGAACTGAACTAAACTGAACTTCAACTCTGAATACTAGACTGACACAGTTTTAATTTACTAGAACTTCTGTGTTAAGCTGCTTTGACACAATCTACATTGTAAAAGTGCTATATAAATAAACATGAACTGAACTTTACAACAAGGTTTTATTAGTTAATTTTAGTGAATGCATTTAATAATAAAAATATAGTTGTTCATTGTTAGTTCATGTTGCATTAGCTAATGTTAACAGGCATGAATTTGCATGTTAATAATGCATTAGTAAATGTTGAACTTTTAATAATAAATACTGTACAAGTATTATTCTTAATTAGTTTATGTTAATAAATACATCAACTAATGAAACCTTATTGTAAAGTGTGACCATATTTAAAAATGGCTTTTAAAAATAGTGAAATAACATCGACACACTGCTTATACTTTATACTACGGTTTACATCCAATCATTGACTGAATGCACATTATGTGCGACTGAGGTATACCATTGATGACATATGATGTAAGACAGATTCGTAGCTAAAGCTGCGGGAATATAGGAATCACTTACCACATGGTTTGTTTACCACAGAGGACAAACAAGAAAACTAGTTGGCTTGGTGTTACTGTATATTATACAATGTTATACATATTATACAGATCCAACCCCGGCTGAGTGGAAACAACTCCTCGACAGCCGACTTTTATAGAAAATAAATTACTTCAGCTTACTTTGACATGCTCGCCGCCTTCGGTGTGAATGCACAGTAAGACATGGATTAACCCCTGGCTGCATATGGGTAATTTAACAATGGATATATGCTCATTTGGAAGCTTCAAAATAAAAAACACAATCCAACATCATAATACGTACAGCATGGCAAAGCCAGGACAAAATTTAAACTACTCCAACTGTGTTCGTCGGACTGAAAAAAGTAACATACACATGGATTGAGGGTGAGTAAATTACGGGGTAATTTTCCATTTTTAGGTGAACTATTCTTTTACCTTGTTTTTACACAAAACACAACAAAACAAACAAACAAAAAAAACAGTTTGCGATAAAACAATAATTGTCTGGACCCCCAGCAGCACTGAAAAAGACCCCCTGTTGAAACCCCCAGCTCTGAATCAACACAGCTCCGACAGCGTATCAAAGCCACCAAGTCTAACACGTTTACGAAGTGCCGTTTGCATTCAGATCATGCGAGGCACTTGCTTAGACAATGGGTCCCCGCTTTACTATTTGCTAGAGGCAAGATTAATTATTTTTCCATTAATTAGATTTGCCTCTCCAAGGAGGGAGCCAGCATCTCCAGATGCCCAAATCTCATTTGCAGTTGTTTGTTTGAGTGGGCCGCTTCATGGCACCACCAAGAAACAAACAACGCAAATCACATCTGACCATGAAAAACAATTCAAACACCTTGCGAAAAAGAAGACAACAACAACAAACACAGCACCTGAGACCAGGGTGTGGATGATAAATACACACACTTTGGTCGCTTTGGGCTAATAAGCTCATCAAGTTTACTCATGCATTTGAACATGATATACTGATAAAATAAACACATTTTAAACGAGACAGGCTTCTAATCTCATTAGTGACCGATTTTTCTATTCAATAATATTTGCGTATTAAAAAGGCGGAGCTCAGGTTGAGAAAATCGAACCAATAGGAAAGAAGAAAGGGTGAAACCTACCAATACAATGACAGCAGCAGGGCCGACGAATGCATAAAGCAGCCCCCCTTCCAGAGACAACCAGCAACTGAAATTAAAAGAATAAGAAAGAGAAAGAAAGTGAAACACAAACACTGCAGAATCACTAGGGAAATGCAAGCTTCAGAAGAAAGAGGAGTTGGCGAGAAAGAAACGGTTTATTTTTGCACAGTTTCCATTAACCTTTAATTATTTATTTATAATTACAAATAAAGATTAAATTAAAAAGGAAGAAAAAATAAATGAAGCCAACTTGGACTCCTAACAAATTAAAAAATAAACTGAGGTAGATATTTCAAAAGCAATCTTTTCATCTTAGTACATTCTGGACGTATCACATTGTTAAATTGCTTTCATTTTGGATGACAAATAAACAAATATTGCTGGGTAAACTTCCACACAAAACAGCTCTTCTAAATCTGGAAGGTCATACAGTATTGAGACGCAGATTCAGTTCCACATGAGGTGATTAATTAGAAAATGATATAAATATTACGAGTGTAAACATTAGGTGAGCAGGTTACATTGTAACCAAGTGTCCTAACGCACGATTCGTGATGAGATCCAAACATGACAAAACATGACAGAAATTTAAATACAGCCATTCAGAAGCACAGAATATGCACTTACTCATGAAATTGTAAGATTTAGAATCTATTTAATACATATTAACCCTCTTTAACATTATTGAATCTACATGCTGAATCACTCATGTGTTTAGTTCTAAAGTTTAATTTCAAACAGTTTATTTTATTTCCGTCTGCTGCTGCTTTCAGTATATGGCAATAAATGTCATGTAAAATTACATTCAAACTCACATTGTTAGCATTTAGCAATGAATAAAGCATATGAGGTTTACCTTATGTGATCATTGTCATAGTTTTTTGTCGTTCTACTATGAGAAACAATAACCATTTCTAATAAATCAATTTGAGCTGTTGGTTAGAACAAAAACTCCTTCATTATGGAGAATATTAGTACAATATTGCTTTCATTTAGAACACGGTTTAAATCACTCGCTCCTGTCCTCAATCTGGCAACCTGCACTTGCGTTTGTTTTGATCCAGGAGTGCAATACCTTGTTCAACCACTGGGTGTCAAACTTACATACTGCACCTTTAAGAAACATTAGGCAAGTGGGGGAGCGCCGCTTTTTCTATTTTTAATTATTTTAGAGAGTGACCTTTATTGGTGTTGAATGAGCTGAAGATTTGGTTTCTTTTCACATGTTTATTTTCTTTAGTAAGTTTAGAGGAGATCTTGTGTTAATTAACAATTGCTGTTAGTTAATTTTGATCACTAAAAATAATAATTATTTTAGTTTGCTGGAAATTGTTTAATGATAAAAAAATAAGGTCGATATTATTAGCCCCTGAAGAAATTATTATTTTTTTTGGTTTTTCAATTGACTACAGAACAAATACCACTGTTGTCCAAAGACTATACCAATTAAACTAATTTGCCTAATTAGCCTAGTTAAGTGTTTTATTTGCCTTTTAAGCTATCAACATAACTAGTGAAATCATGGCAAAGACTAAAGAAATTGTTTATTAGAAATTAGTTGAAAACGAAATAGTCAAACAGCACTTGGGAAATATTGAATTTTGAACAACACATATTAAATAATTTCTTTATTAAAGTTCTTTATTTAGGTTAAATAGTTTATTAATCATTCTATTTTTTGATCTCCACTGAAATGTCTTTTCTGATGCATTCGTGAGAAGTCCAATCATGCATGTACTGATACGTGGAAGACTGCAGTGAAGAGTGACTGTGAAGTAAACAGTCCAGCGGTGAGGTTATTTCAGGCCACTGACTTTCTGGCACCGTTTCTAAAATTTGTCCTTTGGTTTGAGGGGAATCCATGTGTCAGACACATCCAATTAAAGCTCTCAAAGGCCAGCATTGTTTTCAACTTTTGTCTCCGATTAGTCAGGGAGCTCCCTGCTTTAAATCAATTGCTTAGTGGTGCAAGAAAGACAGAAACCATTATATGCAGAGAGGCAGAAAATGACCAATGAGGGAATCCAGAGGAATAGAAGAAGAAGAAAAAGCCTAGGGCAAGACGTGAGGGCTCTCTGGCTCAAGATTATTCAAGAAATACTAGGGTAAAAGGTCAACATTAGGCAAAATTAACTCATTGCTCATTCACTTTTGAGTGGTTTATTTTTAATTCACACTATGTACCATATTTTGAATACATAATTATTGTTATAAATGATATGGTTAACACTTAAGTTTAGGTAACAATTCAGACTATTTATTACTGGCTTATTATCTGCCTATTATTAAGACATTACCAGTTTATTAGCACTTGTGAAGAAAGATCTTAGTTTACATCCCTAATCTGACCGAATACCTAAACACAACTACTACCTTACTAACTATTAATAAGCAGCTAATCATTAGTGTATTGAGCTCAAAGTCCTAGTTAATTGTTTGTTATTAGCATGAATTGTGCATCAAAATAAAATGTGACCAAATTCAAAAAGAATAATAATATTAATTTGGATATTAATGTAAACTGATGGAATAATTTATTAAAATATATAAAAATATCTACTAGTAAATAAAATAATACATAATTATATTTATAATCTGGCAGAATATATCTGTCTGCATATATTTGTATAGATGTCTGCCCAACTTTACATCACTGTTAACTTTCACATAAATTAATTAAATGTTCTTTTTTTCTGATATTTAAATAATACATTTTATTTTTCAAATGCCAAAAGCAAGAGTATTTACAGCTTATGTGTTTAGCATTAAATATATCTTACACTATTATACATATAAAATATACTATAATAAACAGACATATATTCACTGCACATGTAAGGCAAGCCTGAAATGATAAGCCCAAAAAGCATAACAGCTAACGCTAATGTCGCCTTTACAACAGTATGCAGGGAAGGAGAGCAAAAGTCGCAATGTGATTGGCTAAGAAGTGCTTCGTGATACCAATTTAGTATTACAGGTTTTCCAATGGTAAGTAATAAATACATTTTCATCTCCACCTTAGGTATGTCCACCTTCTGTATGCTGTTACATATTCGATAATTTCTGCAGCTCAATAAGACATGATATAAACCTCAAAATATCCTCAAACATAAACACCTCTACTGTGCATTTTCCTTGTGAGACCGGACTGCATTGGTGATACTTACTAACTTGCCGTGCCGTAACCTCTAGCCCGTGTGAAACCCACAGATACAGCTACTACAAGGGCTGGAAGACCTGCAAAAGAGGAACAAAAATATATAGATGTTCAAATCTCAGCCAAAGAAAATTTTATTTAAAAACTACATAAAATGAGGTGCCAACGTTCATATAAATACTTTACTGAATAAATATTTGGCTGTATTTAGTTGCTGAATGGATGAAAAAATACAACAAAGGAGAGATTTTGTACATATTTTTCCAAATTCGTAGGATTTTCTTTTGAATAAAGACTCTTGACGCTTCAAAACTTTCATGAATAGATCACAAACCAAATCCTTATGAACTGAGCAGTTTAATCCAAGTCTTCCAAAGAAACACATTTGCTTTATATCAGGAGCTAATTTTATTTGAGCTTTTATAATTCAGCGAACATAAACAAAAGCTCAGCCATACTTGTTTTACAGACAAGAATTAACCTTATTGGTTCTTGCAAGTCAAGCAAACATGAGCTGTTTGAATGATGTAAACATTGTTCAAAGTGAAATAAATGGCTAAATAACAGAATCTGTTCATCTTAAAAAGCAATCAAGTGTCTTCAGAAGACTTGGCATGTACGGACTTATGCTTTGTGCATATATCTTTATGAATATTTTGAAGCATCCATGTTTTGGGTGAATAGCAGAAAGCTCTCAGATTTAATTAAAAACATATTATTTGTGACCCTGGATGTCTCAAGTTGCCGATAAAGTGTATGTATGTTATGTAAAGATCAAGTTCCTTGACATTTTATAAATTCCCTATCATAAAAAAGTCAATACTTACTGTGTTTTTTGATTAGCAATATGTGTTGCTTTGCACTTCATTAGTTAAACTTTAAAGGTGATTTTCTCAACATTTTTATTTCTTTCTAAATGATCAGATTCCAGATTTACAAATAGCTGAAAGTCGTCAAAATATTGTCCCATCCTAATAAACAAAACATCAATGGAATTATTATTCATACAGCTTTTAGGTCACGTATAAATCTCAATTTATAATCAATTTATATTCTATAATTATGTTTTATGCATTTGAAAGGACATATTGGTAAGCAAATAATGACAAATGTTCAATTATAAAGATGAACAAACCCTTAAACTTGAAACCCTTTAAAAATCAGTAATAAAAAAACAAAAAACAAAAACAAAACAGAAGCTGTGGTTGCCGGAATTATATAAGGTAGGAAAGTAAAACACATTTCTATTTTTTATGGTAAATTACCATATTAAATTTTTTTTTTGAACACTGATGTTTTGAAGTACTGACATCTACACAACATAACTTTGTAACAGACAAATATGCAACCATAAGCATGTGTGGATGAGAAAGTTAATCAACCAAATGCTCTTCACAAACAACTTTTCCCACAAGCAGAGCAGGACACTAGCTACAGGTATGTATGTATGTATGTATGTATGTATGTATGTATGTATGTACAGTATGTATGATCTTTCTATTTTTCTATCTATCCATCTATACATCTATCTATCTATCTATCTATCTATCTATCTGTCTGTCTATCTGTCTGTCTGTCTGTCTGTCTGTCTGTCTGTCTGTCTGTCCGTCCGTCCGTCCGTCCGTCCGTCCGTCCGTCCGTCCATCCATCCATTCGATCTGACCGATGTTTGAATAGTCACCATAAAAACATAAAACAATGAATCAATGTATAACATATAAAAAATATTAAAATTCATATACACTTCCAACATTCCTACAAATTAACAATCCGTCCATTAAATAGCACACTATTCCTAAGACCAACACATCAACAGCCATCTCATCTCAACACATACACAACTGTCAAACAAAATAATAAATATCAAAATCAACTAATATATAGAAGATGGACACACATAAAATTAAAGTAATGCAATAAACCTTCATTCATTCATTCATTCATTCATCCATTTTCCTTTAGCTTAGTCCCTTATTTATCTGGGGTCCCCACAGCAGAATGAACCGCCAACTATTCCAGCATGTATTTTACATAGAAGATTCCAGCCACAACCCAATATTGTGAAACAACTACACACACCCTTCCACACACGCACACACACACACACACACGCACACACGCACACACACACACACACACACACACACACACACACACACACACACTCGTACAATATGGACAATTTAGTTCATTCACTTCACCTGTGGGGGAAATCAGAGCACCCGGAGGAAACCCACACGAACACAGGGAGAACATGAACACCACACAGAAATCCAATTGGCCCAGCCTGGACTTAAACCAGTGACCTTGCTGTGAGGTAACAGTGCTAACCACTGAGCCACCGTGCCACCCTAATAAATATCAATATCAACTTATTATATAAAAGGTACACATACATAAATTTAAAGTAATGCAATAAACGTTGTTTATCAATATTAGATGTAACATAAAACTCTAATGTGCATAACTCAAGAGACAAAAACTGAAAAGAACCACTGTAACGTCAACAATAAGCATAAAACATGTCATTCTGGGAATGTGAATTATATAGTTATTCACTGTATATATTAAGGAAACTTACTATTAACCAGATTACAGATTTGGACTGTAACATCTTTACAGTTTTTTTTTAGCTGGCATTGTTTACATGATTGCTACTATAATAATGAACAGAACATGCAGGCTAGTTTTCCTTCTACCTTTTTCCTATTTCTTAGAAGCATTAATGACAGATGGCCTGAGGCTGGAGGGGAAGTTAGCTAAAGTAATCTCCTCTCACATTGGCGACTTTCTTCAGCTTGTGCCCTTTTCATGGACAAATGCACACGGCGCACAGGTACACGGTTCCACTGTGCACAGTGGCCTCTCAGACCCCACACACACACTCTACTTTAGCACACAGCAATTCCCACGGGCCTCTAGGTCTGTGTCTTTTTTTTTCATAAGGCCAAAGTGTAGCAGTGTAAACCTTCCCGACTGTATTCTTTGAGAGCGCTCTATAGGGCAAGGTCACAGTGCAGGAATTGTGACCCTCAAATCAAAACTGCGAATGCTAGCTGAACCTTAGAGCTGTTATGTCATATGGCAGAACATAATTAAATGATCAGGTGTCAGGGGAGCATTGTGTTTTGTTTTTAGGTGCTATCTTTTAAATGTACAATGGTCAAAGATGAAAAATATGGAGTTTTAAAGGGATAGTTCAATCGAAAAAGTCTAATTTACTCATTTTCAAGTGGTTCCATACCATAAAGTTTTCTGTTTTTTTTTTTTGAAAAACGCTAGAAACCTGTAAACAAAGTAGGACTTCCACAGTAGGAAAAACAAATACTATGGAAATCAATGGTTAGATGGTAAGGGACGATCGCCTCACATCAAGAAGGTCACTGGTTCGAGCCTCAGCTGGGTCAGTTGGCATTTCCGTGTGGAGTTTGCATGTTGTCCCCATGTTGCCGTGGGTTTCCTCCGGTTGCTCCAGTTTCCCCAACAAGTCCAAAGACATGTGGTATAGGTGAATTAGGCTAAATTGTCCGTAGTGCATGTGTGTGAATGAGTGTGTGTGGATGTTTCCCAGAGATGGGTTGCAGCTGAAAGCGCTGCGTAAAACATATGCAGGATAAGTTTGCAGCATTTTCCCATATTTCTCCTGTATTTTTAATCTTACTGTGAAGGGTGGCAATATTTATTAAAGAGTCAACCCTCCTTATAAGCAACCCATACCTCCGAACCTTTAGGGGACAACCTTTGCTCTTAAATGCGAATCTGTTCTGTGCTTTCATTTTATTTAGGCATGAAAACACTTTAAAATGAATATAAAAATGCTGGGATTCCCTTCCTTTCCATTACAGGCATTGCCCCTCCTATGCAATCCTCAAAACAGTCAGGTCATGTATCAGTGCGTGACTGTCAGATGCGCTCCATAGTGATAAATAGATGCTGCTTCCCAAACGGATTCTGTACACGCGATTTCAAATGGAGCGAATCATTTTAATAATTCAATGGTCATGTTTTTTGTTGACCACATAAAATATGTGTACTATTAGGGAAAAGATCACAACTTAACAGCTGTCACAATCACCCACGATCTAACAGCCAGAGATCGCTGGTAAACACACACACACACCTCATGAACTACAAATCTGCTTGTAAATGGACTACAAATCCAGCCATGCAACACACACACACACACTCACCTGCTCCAAGTCACCACTGATTAGACAGTCACAGCTGAAGCTGCTTCTGGACTGATTACTGAACTATATAAGCAGCACAAACACACACAGTCGTCGCTGAGTCTTGTTAACTCTAAGTGACATTGCAAAACGTTTTCCTTTGTCTAGTCTTGCCGTGTTTTGATCCTCACCTTGCTTGTTTATTTATCCCTGTCTGCTACCTCTGCCTGTACTTCGACTACGATTCTGGATTCCTGTATACATCTGTAACGCAGGGAGAGACACTGACAGCGGAGGTGAGGATCCAATCTCAGATTTATTTGTGAAGTCAGTAAAGCAGTGGTCAACACAGGCGCAAACAGATGTATACAGGAATCCAGAATCGTAGTCGAAGTGCAGGCAGAGGGTCAACAAGGCAGGTAGCAGACAGGGATAAATAAACAAGCAAGGCGGGGATCAAAACATGGCAAGACTAGACTAAGGAAAACGTGTTGTAATGTCCCTTACAGTTAACAAGACTCAGCGATGACTGTGTGTGTTTGTGCTGCTTATATAGTGCAGTAATCAGTCCAAAAGCAGCTTTAGCTGTGACAGTCTAATCAATGGTGACTTGGAGCAGGTGCGTGTGTGTTGCATGACTGGATTTGTAGTCCATTTACAAGCAGATTTTTAATTCATGAGATGTGTGTGTGTGTGTTTACCAGCGATCTTTAGCTGTTAGATCATGGGTGATCGTGACAACAGCTTTGGAAATAAAAATAATCAAATATATAATAGACTTTCTCTGAATTTAATGCATTTTTTTGGGGGTATTTTTGGTATGACTCTTTTCTCACAAGCCAAACCCTGAGCCCCCTGCAGATTACAATATATAATAGCAATCACAATAGAACATCCATCTAGTGCCACTCATGTTTCTTCACCACATGCTACTTCCTCCAGAGCCATATTTGGATGCCGTTCACCCCCTTCCTTCCCACGCCTTTCAATCCTGTTCTCCAAACCCGCGTTTTTCTAATTGCCTTTAATTTCCAGAGTTAATCAGAGCATTGTTAATGACATGAATATTTCAGAGGAGAGCTTATTATGTGTGGACGTGGCACACAGACATGGAGCAGGAAGAATGGATAGGTCTAATTAGCACATGAGTAAAGCTGGCCTCCCTGACTGTGATGGCAAACACAATAGAGAAGACAGCAGCAGGAGAGGCCAGAACACACACGCACATACAGAGAGACAGAGGAAAGACCTCGCTCTGCTGAGGAAAGGTCGCTGTGTGCTACGTTGAAATAAAAGGCTAATAAGCACCTTTCTTGGTCTTGAAGTTTTGGAGATGAAAAAAGGAAACTATTTTCTTGTAAAATGTACTTCATCTATATGTGTGTTCAGTTGGTTGTTTGGTTGTTTATTAATTTGGTTGTTCATTCATTCGGTTGATCATTCGGTCATTCATTCAGTTGTTTTTTAATAAGTTTGTTTAACTTAAAGGGCGCTTATTTTACTCCTTTTTCAAGATTCAAGATAACTCTTTTGTGCCTCAGAATGTGTGTGTAAAATTTCAGCTCAAAACACCCATCAGATTATTTATTATACCTTTCAGAATATTAAAATGTTCTGCTTTGAACTCAATGTAGCTGTTTTTGTTGCCTGTGCCTTTAATGCTAGTTCTCACCCCCGCCTACTGTTCCCACGTGCCTGTCATAGTGTGCCTCAATCAGTCTGGCTGTGTCAGATAAACAGCACAGTGACAGACATGAAGGAAGCAGATCTCACGTAACGTTTGTGAGAATTACTACAGTAAGAACTTTCCTAATTGTTATCTGATGTATTTGTTGTGGAGTTAGTGAGTCGATGAGAACGATGAGTCACACACAATGTCGTTACAAAGTTCACGCAAGCACACACAAGGAACTAACACATGGCAAATGTGGCACGATACACATTAATATCGACTGCTGTATGGATGTTCGTTATGTTAATGTACACAATTAACCCGATTTAGCATTCACAAACCAGGACTGAAGCATCTTCTTTTATGATTGTACTGACATGCAACTGTGGTGATGAATCTCAGCAATTTTACTGTCTTTATTACAAACATGCACTGTTTTAAAAATGTTTTGAACTTGTAAAACTCTTTTTGATCACATTTGATGATGACTGATGATCACAGAGAGCTCAACAGATCTTTTAACCCCAGTTGTTTTGTGCACGTCCTGTCTTGTTGATATGAATATATGGAGATATTTATACTTTCTTTACTATTCACAAACAATATTACAATTTACAGACGATTTTATATTAATTAAATTATAATTAATATTAATTAAATTATATAATAACTAAATGATATCAAACTCATTCCTGATAAATTCATTAAATTTACAGAATGGTCATTTGGTTAGTTAATAACAGAGAAAAAAAATGACAATGGGGGAAAGGGTGGTGGGGTGTCTGACCTCCTGATTAACCCTTGATCCCCCCTGTAGGACATCAAAACAACATGTATGGGGGTCTGCCCTTAAATAGTTAAGAAATACTTTGCTCTGATCTGTATCTTAAAATGCTTTTACATCTGTGGTTTGGTTTATTTAGTCCAGACCAAGGGCAACAAATGATACATTGTAGCATTTTTTGCCGTTTTGGGTCCTTTTCACACCACACTGTTTGCTTTGGTCCAAACCAGTTGAAAAGAACCAAAATGAAGTGATGTGACAAAATGCACATCACTCATTGGCCAGATGTTATTGAACGTATTTCCTAAACTGCTTGTGATTGGTCAGAATTAACATGCGGGGAAATGCCAATGGAACACCTGCAAGTAAACAAACCGCCAGACACAAAATGTCGCTGCACTGGCTGATTGTACCCCTGGTCATAGTATACTATATAGTTTGTATACATCACTTTAGAAAAACTGTACATTTCGAGAATGAATCACAGCTGAGTCTGGAAAACAATGTTTTAATGCATTGCAATCGGCGAAGGCGTTAGGAGGAGGCGCAAATTAAATTAGCCAAACTGCAACATGGTAATCTTCCGGAAATATTACAAACAATCTATCAGGTAATGTTTTCTCTCTCTCTCTCTCTTTCTCTCTCTCTCTCTCTCTCTGTTTAAAACTATTGGTAAAGACCACCTCTTGAAGTCTCGGTTACTTTTTTGGTCTGCTTTTGGTGCACACTCAAGTGTGACTGCTACATTCACACCTGCCCAAATGAACCGCGCTAATTCTAGTGCAATTCAATCGAACTAAATAAGGCAGGTGTGAAAACACCCATAAATAATATTAATATTTAAAATAATAGATAACTTCAATATATTGTACATTTGACCACCCCTTTAATGGTTCATACCATTGTGAATGCATGTTTGCACCAAAAATATGAATTCATCGGTTTGAAACTAGCAAATCTAGAGCACCAACAGACAGTATAAGTGTTCACCAAACATGTTAATTTGTAAAACTAGATGCATAGTTTGTATTTTATTATACACTAGCTCGCACATGGAAGCTAATCAGAAAAAATTAAAATACGTGTACCCTTTCATGGTCATCAATTAATAGGTGCAGGAAAGCAAACCTATCACCATTTATTTAATATCACAAGTGTCATTGAGAACCACTCAATTTCCCTCAAAACACTGAAAACTTAATAACAGGTTTGATTAACAAGTTAAACGTAATTGAACTAAAAATATAAATTTGGTTCACTGAGGCATATTCCCGAACATAACAAAAACTTGACCCCCCTGATCATCAATGTATAATTTGCATCCTGCACGCAACCACCTAAACATACACATAACCAACCAGGCCATGTTTATAGCAATATTCAGATTTCAGATCCTATTTAACACAACTCATTTTCTGACATCTTAGCGAGAAATCCATCTTCTATCACCTCCCAGTGGGTGAGAATGCTATTCTGCAATATCTGCAAAGGGCATCTGTGAATTAATGGAAGTGATAGTAGATCGATAAGTTACACACCAACTATGTGTGTGTGTGCAACAGCAAGAGCTTGAATATCCTTACAAATCCTGCCTGTGTAAGACGATGACACACAATGCTTTCTTATCAACAATCGGACATCAACGTCTTGTAGCACAGCAGTAACATTGAGCTGCCGTGGCATGTTTGTGGCGTGTCATTGGGCTCCACTGAAGCAAACTGACATGCTGGACAATATGATGGGGATGAATTGATAAAACCCGGCATGCTATACTTCTGCATGGCTCACATGAGGCTAAAGCACAACAATAACTTCACTTTTGACCTCTGATGCGTGTACTTGTTTATGTTCTTTATGAGGACACAAAATTGTATAATGACATGGGTGTGACCTAGTTATACTCGATTAATCAGGTTTACGAGGGCATGTCTGGTGTCCTTGTAATTCATAATGAAAAAAAACACTACTACTTCTACAGGTTTGCTGTGAGGATTGGGTCTAAGCACTCGACAGCTTTGTTTAGATTTTAGTAACTATAACTTTGACTTTTTATTTAGTTTGTGGTCTTATTTTATCTGTAACACTGTAAGCTAGGACATCGCCTTGCTTTTTACTACAAAGACGCCGTTTTCATGTGTAAGAAACGGTGACATAAACAAACTAATAACCATCCATAATCCGTACTATTGTGTCAGTGGACTAAATGTGTTCGATGGGATGTGTTCTGTGGACTCTTACCTTTCGAAATAAACCCTGATGTACAGCAATGAATGCGTGTGTGTGTTGTTTTTACTATGATATTCACTCCATATCTAATTAGCATTTTCTGTAAAACTTACTCAAATTTTGCAAATACATCCTTTACAAGCCTCCCATTGAAAAGCAATGGGTGCTTGAAGGTTGTAGCTTTAGATTGATGTATAGTTTGTGCAGATTACTTGTGTTCTTTTCGGTGTAATCTATTCATAAACACTGACATGTGGGATAAATAGCGCCTCAGTGCATCCTCGTCGGAGTGCTGGGTAAAGGGTTAAGGGTAGGGTAAAGCAATGTAATAAGCATTTTTACAATATAAAATACATTACAACTATGGAAAGCAGGGTTGGGAGGTTTAAACGAGGCGATTTTTGTGCAGATTTTCTCAGTAAATCCGGTCATAGTATTTAATAAGCTATGAAAAAAAATAATAATAAAAATGCAAATTCAGTTTAATATGTCAATTATGACATCAATGAGGTACAGTTGAAGTCAGAATTATTAGCCCCCCCAATCCCCCATTGAATTTATTTTTCTTTTTTAAGTATTTCCCGAATGATGTTCAATAGAGCAAGGAAATTTTCACAGCATGTCTAATAATATTTTTTTCTTCTGGAGAAAGTCTTATTTGTTTTATTTCAGCTAGAATAAAAGCAGTTTTAAGGTCAAAATAATTAGCCCCTAATAGTCTACAGTACAAACCATCGTTATACAATAACTTGCTTAATTACCCTAACCTGCCTACAGTAGGCAACCTAATTAACATAGTTAAGCCTTTAAATGTCACTTTAAGCTGTATAGAAGTGTCTTAAAAAATCTAGTAAAATATTATTTACTGTCATCATGGCAAATATAAAAGAAATCAGTTATAAGAGATGACTATTATGTTTAGAAATTTTTTGAAAAAAATCTTCTCTCCGTTAAACAGAAATAGGGGGAAAAAATAAACAGGGGACTAATAATTCAGGGGGGCTAATAATTCAGACTTCAACTGTATATGCACATGAACTTTAAATTTTCAGTCAGCCAACTGAAGCGCTTCCAGTGAACTGTCATCCCATACAAGATCGCCATGTTAAAGATCTAATTTCTTTAAAAAAAACAGTGATCTTCGCTGCCTGACTGAGATACAATATAAAGTGGGTCTAACCTGCTGCTCTTTACAGCGCTTGTGTTTAAACAGTCTTTAATCTCTTTTTAAGCTTTAACAACTAAATGAATGCTAGTCTATTTTTAAACAAAGTCTATTTAACTGATTATATTTTAATTACATTACATCATCGATACTGTGAAAGGAACCTTATGAAATTAAAAATAGCGACGTAAACCTTTCACTTGAAGATTATCAGTGGCTGAAAAACACTAGCCTTGCATATATACTGCATAATGATGGTTCTCAATGAACTTCGAATGTAATAAAAGCTGCACATGTAATTTTCTTGTCGGCTTAGTTCCTTTATTAATCTGAAATCACCACAGCGGAATGAACCGCCAACTTGTCCAGCATTTTTTTACGCAGCGGATGGCCTTCCAGCTGCAACCCATCACTGGGAAACATCCATACACAATCATTCACACACATACAGTACACTAGGGCCAATTTTGCTTAGCCAATTTACCTATAGCGCATGTGTTTGGACTTGTAGGGGAAACCGGAGCACCCGGAGGAAACCCACACCAACACAGGGAGAACATGCAAACTCCACACAGAAATGCCAACTGATCCAGCCGAGGTTCGAAACAGCGACCTTCTTGCTATGAGGTGATTGTGCTACCCACTGCGCCACTGTAAGGCCACAAAATTTAAACATATAATACACTTTAATATTACAACAAACTAACCTCAAAATTACAGTCAAGTGTTTGAAATGAATGCTTCTGTGAGATGATTCTATAGTAGTATGTGTGTTAATCACACTGAATCGATGAAAGCAGATGCATTTTCTTTTATTCAGCAATGGCTATTTCCCCCTGGGATTTTTTTTGGTTTCTTTGTGCATATTTAGACAGGTTTGTGTGCTTCCGCCTTCTAGCCTTCTGAGGATATTTACTACAAATAACATCCTACTTTCTTGAAAATCACAGCTTTGCTCAATTGCATTTGCGTATTCAGTTCGATAAATTGCCCAGCCCTAATGAAAAGTCCTTTAAACTATATATAGAAGTATGTGTTTGTATGTGTGTGGGAATGACATACCCCAGCCGAGGCACAGGAAACGCTTTCGAATGAGGCGAGATCTCATCTTGCCAATCACGGCCAGGTAGGACTGCCAGGCCTCCGTCAAAACCCAGCAGAAAGAGGCCAGAAAGAAGAAATGTAAAAAGGCAGCAGTCACAGTGCACAGTCCCTGGAGAGACAAGAAGGAACGAGACAAACACAGAAAGAAATAGAGAAGAATAAAGAATCTGCGAAAGCGAAATGAACTTGGTGTGATGTTATTTCAAACAAATTCAGAATAAAAAAAAGTTCTTGAAATAGTGAACTCTCTTGAAAAGTTTGCTACAGCTGGCAAACACATTCATACTAACATTGGTTTGTGACAATGATGCAATAACTGTGTGTGGCTCTGTGGCTCATCAAGGCTAGACGTTCATGAGTAAATTTATTATTCAGGAAATTGTGCTGTGGCATGATTTGAAACTTTTGATGCTCAATTCAGAATCATTAGAGAAAGAATCACAAAACATCTATGAACCAATTCTTTTCTCTTATGCTTACAATAAAAAAAAAAAACACTTTATAGTAACAACACTGACACAACACTTTTTGTTTATTAAGTTTCTCAGTTATTACTGCAAAGCTGCTTTCTTTAAAGAGATTGTTCACCCAAAATGAACATTCTGTCATCATTTACTGATCCTCCACTTGTTCCAAATCTGTTTGAGTGTTTTAATGCTGTTGGGAAGATACAATAAGTAAAAATCTGTGCAAGTACTGTTTCTTGTTGATTTTGGATACTCTACCCACCTCTGCAGAAAAATCAGCAAACAAATCAGTGTACATTTAACTCAATTTGAGTTTAACTTGACACTTCTTGGGTGTACATATGACTCCCTCCATTTTGGAGTTAAAATAACACTTTCTAAAGTGTGAGATTTGTACATTACTCAGAGTTCATTTTAACACTGTAAGAGTTTATTCTTACATCAAACTGGAGTGTGTGTGTGTGTGTTACCCTTCAAAGTGTTAATATATTACCTTTATTTCTATATTATCAATAGGTGTGACAGATAACAGTGATCAAATATGTTGAAAATTGTTTTAATTTATTAAACGTTCATTAATCTTTTCAGAAATAATTTCAATATATTCAACTCTTTGCATTTTAAAACGCAACAAGACATATTTCAAGTTTAAGTAAAACATACTTGTTTGATCACTGTTTGTCCAAAAGAACTGGTTCGTGTAAAAAACTGGACTTCTCATCACTAGAACAACACCAAAAAATATATATATCACTGTATATTTAACACTATTATTATTATTATTATTATTATTATTATTATTATTATTATTATTA
>CAIGQQ010000001.1:6712854-6726258 GCA_903798035.1 Danio albolineatus | reverse complement strand
AATAATAATAATAATAATAATAATAATAATAATAATAATAATAATAAATAATAATCTTGTAGCACTTGTAGGATTTCTTTTTCAAATGTTTCCCAAACAATGTTAAACGATGCAAGGATTTTTTTCATAGTATTTCCAATATATTTTTTCTTCTGGGAAAAAGTCTTATTTCGGGTAGAATAAAAGCAGTTTTAATGAAAATAATAAAAAAATAATAATCTTATAGCACTTGTAGAATAAACAGAAGATTAAACTGCTTACATTTTATACAATATGGGTAACAAACACATGGCCATGACAACATATGGTTTATCCGAGTTCTTCTTTTTAGATTTTTGCATGTAATGGTGCAACCCTTTTGTCACTGCTTACAATTGCGTGCTTCATGAAATTGCTGTACTTTCTTCGTCAGCTGAGGAAGTTCAACCTCCCAAAGGAGCTTCTGAAACAGTTCTACACCTCCATCATTGAATCAGTCATCTGCACTTCAATTACTGTCTGGTTTAGCTCAGCTACCAAATCTGATCTTCGAAGACTACGTCGAATAGTTCGGACTGCTGAGCGAATCATTGGTACAACCCTCCCTACTCTCCAAGAACTGTACTTATCCAGAGCGAGCAGAAGGGCTGCCAAATCACTCTGGACCCCTCACACGCAGCACACTGCCTCTTTGAACTGTTCCCTTCTGGTCATCGCTACAGAGCACTGCGCACCAGAACAGCCCGACACAGAAACAGCTTCTTCCCACAGGCAACCCATCTCATGAACACTTGATTAGGCCTGTCACAATAATCAATATATCGACTTATCGCACAATACATGAACATGACCTCAATAATTTTTGGTGATGCAATATATATCGCCCATACGTAAAAACAACAACAATTCTTGCTACATTTTAGCTGATTGCACAACCTCTCTATCTCTGTTGGAGGTGTCAGTGTCAGTATGGTTAAAAAAACACTATAGTATTTACCATAAATGACTAAAGTATACTTTGATGTGGGCGCCTGACAACGGAAAATAGATCTGGTAGCAGATATCACAGCCTCTTTTTTACTTTATGTTAACATTTATTATCATTTGTTTTGGATCTGCGCTTTCACATTCTGATTCCAATGCCTAATTATTAAATTATTAAAATGATGAAATTAAATTTAATATTCTTAAGAACAAAATATGATGTGTTCTTTTGAAGAGAGTACTTGCGTAATGATGCTATTATACTGCCATTCTGGAATTATATAATGAGTGGCCTAAAATGGTCTTAAAATGACAATAATATCGTTTATCGTGCTATATTTTGGTGCAATATATCGTACAACAAAAAATAGATATTGTGACAGGCCTACACTTGATGATAATAATCGTGGAAACAACATCACTACTTGCAATACACTTTTTACACACGCATACACTTATTTAACAACACACTTTACATGCCAATTTTCACATAACAAATACACTTTTTACACACACATCCACTTATTTAACAACACACTTTACATGCCAATTTGCACAAAACAGCTGCACATGTAACGTTGTATATAGTAATATGCCTGTACATACGCTTGTCAATTTGTATATTTGCATTTAACACTTACTTATATTTTTAAAATATATTATTATCTGTTTTTTGTCCTGTCTCTGTAATTCTGTTGGACTGTAGAAGCTCTGTCACCAAAACAAATTCCTCGTATGGGTGAACATACCTGGCAATAAAGCTCTTTCTGATTCTGATTCTGATCTGATTCATTCTGTGTAGAAGCCTTAATTCAAACACACGACTGATGCTATGACATGAGTTGTAAGTAAAAACGTCATTATAAGTGGTACTTGCAGATTTAACATTAGCAACATTTACCAATAAGTAAAAGTTATGAAATTAAAACTATTATAAAACAAATAAGACTTACTATATGTATGTATATATACAGTATGAGCCATCTCACACAAGTAGCAGTGTTTGTATATAGGCACTGTGGGAAGCATGCATTGGCACAAGGCAGCAGGCCCACCAGTGACGATTTACAGACATATGCTACCAGTGTGATATTGCGTTCCCAGACTTTCCCAAGTGGTCTCCCATCCTGGTACCGACCGGGTGCAGCCCTGCTTAGCTTCAGTGGGTGACCATGTGAGAGATGGCTGTAAATATAGCACATCCCGACACCCAAAACAAATATTATTGCTCCTTGTTCAAAATACTTATCTGAAATGAGCAACCCTGGCTCATTGTGAAAACGTAGTCCTACGAATGTTTCTGGAGATCGCACATTACGTGGTCAGAGGTAGTATGGCTGCGTTTCATTTTTTAAAAATGAACGCTACGGGGCGGTGTGACGCAGTTTTTTTCGCGCATACCAGTCGACCGCTCGCCTCGTGTGGACGACTTTCCCGCTGCAACCAGTTTGTCCCGTTGGCTCGCCGTGTTCGTCGGCAGACTCAAGACACAGAGAGGAGTTGACCATGACGACAGGGTTCGAGTCCGGTGAGGAGTGCTTACAGAAAGCAGGTAAGACAAAAACAGTTTATGAAATAAACCAGTAAATAACAGGGTGAGAATGTGGTAAAGTCTGAAAATGTGGTAAAAATGAGACGAAGGCTTTTATTTTATTCTGGATTGCTTTTTTGAAAGTTGTTGGTTGAGTTTAGGGAAGTGTGTGGGTGGGTCAGTCTATAGAATTTTGGTTGGGTTTAGGGAAGAGGGAGGGTGGGCAGTCGATTGGATGGTTAGTCAGTCCTTCAGTCAGTCAGCCAAACAGTCAGCCGACAGCGACCTCTGGTGGGTTTACACGAGAACAGCAGGCATGAACGGCACTCGTGAGAGACATTTGAGATCTCAAAAAGCTTCCGTAGCGGCCTCTCGTGGAATTGCGAAAACAAAAAGTGCAAAAAGACGTACCTCACGGAACGTATTCCGTGGCCTCCAGAAACATACTCAGGACCACGTTCTCAGAATGAGGCTGTGTTGGAAATGAGGTAAAACAACTAAATTCACGTTTTTTGGGGGCAACAAAATAGTTTTATGTTCTATCCAATAAATTTGTAAAAATAATTATGTTAATTTAGTAAATTTGTGTTGGGACAGCATGAAGTAATTGTGTGGAACCCAGCATTTTTCACAGTGTACTTCAAGATGACTATAAAACAAAAAAGACAAATAGCACCTTACAGGGAACGCTAACAAGTGCAGTTCACAGACTGAGGAAAAGTTCCCACAGCACTTCATCTGCTTCTGCACGCAATGTTCCAGTGGGCTCATTCTAGCTCTTCAGACTCTTGGAAAAGGAAGCCCAGACGAATGATCTGTCTGGCAGTCATCTGTGAGAGTGGTGTGGCAGTAATCAAGAGTATTCTTACAGAGCGGGAGACATGCTGGTAATAATTCAGAGGACCAGTCTGCAGGTTGGCATGATTAAAGCCTCCTGCAATCATGGACACAGCATCAGGGTAGGTACTTTCATAGCTGGTAAAGCGAGACTTCACCGAAAAAAAAAGAAAAGAAGAAAATTCTCATTTACTCATGTTGCTCTAAAACTCTATGACTTTTTCCTCTATGACTAGTAATGTCCTGTGGGAGACTAGTTATGTCCCGTGAGAGACTATATGGTTACTATACTTTTAGAATTCGCTGCAATTTTACAGTTATTTACTGCAAAATGCCCAGTAATATACCACATACAGACTTTATAGTTCACTGCTGTAATATGAACTCACTTGTGGGTGATTTAAATTTTTTACAGTAACTTACTGCATATTAGGAATTTGCGATATTCTACTGTAATCAAAGTGATCAAGTATTGCTAGTGTAGTTGAGGAAAAAACTGTACACAGTTGATAAAATTGCTTGCTTGGAATTTATCAAGTTCAATTGTAAATACTAAAAATAAAGGTGTTGCACTATTAGTGGAAATGTAAATGAATCAAAGTAAAACTAGTGAGAAACGGTACTATTAAAATGTGTTAAAGGGTATTTTATCATAAAAACTAGTTGCTGTAAAGCTATTTTACTGTAAATAGGAAATTGTGGTAGGGCCCTGCTACTGTAAAACACATTTACAGGTAAGTTACTGTAAAGGGGCAGTTGCAGTAACTTGCTGGCAACAGCAGTGCTAGTAAGTTACCGCAAAAGTACAATAAAATGTCTAACAGTGTAGTGATGTCCTGTCACAGGCTAAAGTGTTATGCCGCAATTTTTACAGTTATTTACTGCAGAAATGCAAAGTAAAATAACACATACATTCTTTACAGTTTACTACTGTAATATGAACTCACTTGTGGGTCACTTTAAAACTTTTACAGTAACACTGCATATTAGGAATTTGCAGTATTCTACTGTAATCAATGTAATAAAGTACTGCTAGTGTAGTTGAAGACAAAATTGAAGACAGTTTATTGAAATTGCTTGTTTGGAATAGATGAAATTCAATAGTAAATACTAAAAATTAAGGTTTTCCACTATTAGTAGAAAATGTAAATAAATATCTGTAAAACTAGAGCAAAACGGAACTATTAAAATGTGTTAAAGGGCATTTTAACATAAAAGAGTTCCCATGAAGCTATTTTAATGTAAAAAAAAGAAAAAAAAGAAAAAAAGAAATAGCGGTAGGGCCCTGCTACTGTAAAACAAATTTACATGTAAGTTACTGTAAAGGGGCAGTTAGGATAACTTGCTAAGAACACTGGCACCAGTAAGTTACCACAAAAGTACAATAAAATGTCTAACAGTGTAGTGATGTTCTGTGATAGACTATACTGTTAGACTCAATTTTACAGTTATTTACTGCAGAAAAGCCCAGTAAAATACCACATACATGCTTTACAGTTTACTACTGTAATATGAACTCACTTGTGGGTCATTTTAAAATCCTAACAGTAACACTGCATATTAGGAATTTGCGGTATTCTACTGTAATCAAAGTAATAAAGTACTGCTAGTGTAGTTGAAGAAAAAATTGTAAACAGTTTATTGAAATTGCTTGTTTGCAATAGATGAAATTCAATAGTAAATACTAAAAATAAAGGTCTTCCACTATTAGTAGAAAATGTAAATAAAATACAGTAAAACTAGTGCAAAACTGTGGGCATTCTAACATAAAAAAAGAGTTGCCATAAAGCTATTTTACTGTAAAAAAAAGAGAGAAGAAAGAAAAAAGAAAAAAAAGAAAGAAATAGTGGAAGATCCCTGCTACTGTCAAACAAATTTACAGGTAAGTTATTGTAAAAGGGCAGTGGCGCCAATAAGTTATCGCAAAAGTACAATAAAATGTCTAACAGTGTAGTGATGTTCTGTGAGAGACTATACTGTTAGACTCAATTTTACAGTTATTTACTTCAGAAACACCCAGTAAAATACCACATACATTCTTTACAGTTCACTACTGTAATATGCACTGCATTGTGGGTGAAATGTCACATCCACAATGCTAGAATTGCTCTTTCGCAAAAAAACAAAAACAAAAAAAATTGATTTCTACTGTAGATTACACACACACACACACACACACACACACACACACACACACACACACACACACACACACACACACACACACACACACACACACACACACGAGCATAAAATGAAATCCAGTAGAAATGCTGTTACTTAAAAGTGTGCTTTCCTGTGGAACAATAACAAAATCCAAAAACCAGCAGCTTAACATGAGACATATGTCACCTTTCATTTCATGCGATCCGTCAAGCCGCACATTCTTGTATTAGGGGGTCGGCTGGAGTTTGCAGAGACAGAGAATCTAGCAATACATGATGCCCGACTAAAGGCTTAACCCTCTGTCGGTTTGTTCATCTCATTCTCTACGGACTGCATTGTGAACAGGAGGACACTCAGAATGTCGGGACGTGGCCACTAAGATCTTACAAAACAGGCTGGACAAATCCTCTGCACATAGTTCGAAAATGAGTAAAAAGAAAGAAAGAAATTAAGAAAGAAAGAAAGAAAGAAAGAAAGATCAAACAAACAAATGGACAAACAAAGGAGGCAAGGGAGAAAGGAATGAAGAAAGGAAAGAATGAATAAATGAAGGAAGGAAGGAAGGGAGGGAGGGAGGAAGGAAGGAAGGAAGGAAGGAAGGAAGGAAGGAAGGAAGGAAGGAAGGAAGGAAGGAAGGAAGGAAGGAAGGAATAACTGACTGGCTGAAAGGAAAAAATAAGGAATGAATGAATGAATGATTGAATGACGGTAGGAAGGAAGGAAGGAAGGAAGGAAGGAAGGAAGGAAGGAATGAAGGAAGGAAGGAATGATGGAAGGAAAGGAAAGAATGAAGGAATGAATAAATGAATGAATGAATGGATGGATTGATGGATGGATGGATGGATAGATGGATGAACAAATGAATGAAGAAAGGAAGGACGGAAAGAAAGAAAGAAAGAAAGAAAGAAGGTGAGAAAGAAAGGAAAGAAAAGGAAAAGAAAGAAGGAAGGAATTACAGACAGAAGGGAGGAATGAATGAATCAAGGAAGGAGGGGAGGAAGCAAGGAATGAATGATTGAATGAATGAATGGTTGAATGAATGAATGAATGAATGAATGAAATAAACAGCAAAGGAAGGAATGAATAAAAGACGGAAGGGAGGAAGTAATGACTGACTGGAAGTATGAATGAATGAATGAAGGAAGGAAGGAAGGAAGGAAGGAAGGAAGCAAGGAAGGAAAGAAGGAAGTAAAGAAGGAAGGAAGGAAGGAAGGAAGGAAGGAAGGAAGAAGGGAAGGAATAAGGGAAGGAATTAAAGGAAATAATGAAGGAGGGAAAGAAGAAAGGAAGGAAAGATAGACTGAAAGGAGGAATGAATGAATTAATTAATGAATTAAGGAAGGAAGGAAGGAAGGAAGGAGGGAAGGAAAGAAGTAAGGAAGGAGGGAAGGAATGAATAAAATAATAAAGGAAGGATAGAAGAAAGAAAGGAATGACTGACAGAGTGAATGAATGAATGAATGAAGGAATGAAGGATAGAATGAAGGAACGAAGGAAGAAATGACAGAAATGAGAAATGAATGAATGAATGAATGAAGGAAGGAAGGAAGGAAGGAAGGAAGAAGGGAAGGAAGGAAGGAAGAAGGGAAGGAAGGAAGGAGGGAATGAATGAATGAAAAAGTAACGGAAGGAAAGAAGAAAGGAATGACTGACAGAGTGAATGAATGAATGAATGAAGAAAAAAAGCAAGGAAGGAAGGAAAGAAGGAAGAAATGACTGAAAGGAGGAATGAATGAATGAATGAATGAATGAATGAATGAATGAATGAATGAAAGAATGAAAGAATGAAAGAGCGAAAGAGGGTATGAAGGAAGAAAGGAAGGTAGGAATGAAAGAAAGAATGAAGAAAGGAAGTAATGACTGACTAAAGGTCAGTGAGTGAATGAATAAATGAATGAATAAATTAATGAAATTTTCTGATCAAAGTAAATGATTTGAACTTGCACAGAAGATGAGATATTGAGGTGAATTTTATGCACTCATGATAAACACTGTGCATTCCATGGTCATGACAGAAAACTGGCAAACATATGTTTTATTGGTTGTCATGGTGCCACGTCACGTGTGGCAGGTCTGTTAATACACACAGATTCTTCTCTTCTCAGATTCTAAAATTCACATTACAGACACAACCCATCTGATTTTCCAGCATGCCTTGGTGGAATCGACTCTTCTATGAGTAAAACACATAATACAATAGATTTCAAAGGCCGTGTCTGAGGCTCCCCAATAAATAGCACTAGATGCCGGATGTGAAATGGCTGCAGGTTTGAGTTTCTAAAGCACGGAGCTGTTTAGAACGAGCTGTGAATTGGCTTGAATGCAAAGTCCTCATTCACGCACTTACAGCTCAATTGGCCTCCCGGTGTGGACTGGTCAGGCTTCCACACAAAGCATTTATGACTAAACAGCCTTTGTGAACAAAGATCCCTAAAGGCTGTGTGTGTGGGCTACCAATAGCGCACACTGTGTGTATCAGCATGTGCACATCTGCTCTCTGTAAGCCTGTGAGAGCATTTGTGTGCTAGACGAGGGGGGAAAAAAACTATAAAAACAGCTTAGAGAGTGGAGGAATGGCAGTTTTTTTTTACTGAAACTGGCAGGTGGAGGTGTAACAGGTGGCACTGGGAGAGATGGTGCCAACCATCACTCTCATCTTTTGCTTGGCCTATTGTCCCTGGCATATTAATTGCCAATATTATGCCCTGCCGGCTTTGGTTTGGCATTTTTCGGACCATTCTAGTTGGCCACCAGGCTGAAAAATGACTATAGGTGTTGTCTCTTTCACGGAAATGCCACTGGGGGACTAGACTAGAGGATTGATTGGTGTGTGAAAAAGAAAACACAAAAGCGCTAGGGGTGTATGTATATACTATCAGGCTCTGTGAAAATAGAGTGGAACAGCTGGGGTTTGAAAGCCAAAAAATGCATTTTCCTCATGGACAATGTTTGTTTTTCTATTCCTTCAAGGCAGACTAACCGTGAGCTCAAATGTTGTTGTCTGGTAAAACGCCATTCAAAAGTTTGGAGTCAGTAAGATGTTTAGAAAGTTTCTCTCTTACATCTCTCTCTCACTCAAATTCAAAATCCAACTTGCTTCAATGGCATGATAAATATGTGTTGCCAAGGTATTTGTAATTTCTACATTAAACCGAGCACATGAAAACAGGTAAGTAAGGAAGAAAAAAAACAAACAAAAAAAAAACCCAGTAACAGTATGTTAAACAATCAGCAATGTAGGATAAAAAAATAAAGAGTATGTTTATTAATCAACATTTTAGGATGAAACAATACAAATATATTATTATAATTATTAATATTTGTGTGTCTTTCTCTCTGGTGTCTTTTATGATGATACAAATAATAATGTAAATTTTATTTTTTACAATGTAAAATTAAACTATTCAAATTTGTAATTTAGAAAAACGGTTTTAGAAAAAGATTTTTTGTCGTGAAGGTTGTAAAGTAATATTTTTGATACTGTCAATGTTTAAAAAAAGTTTATTTTAACAACATAATAGCAATTATTTGTAGCTTTAAAAATATATTTTGACACAAACATGTCACAAAACATCAAATAACATCAATAACATCAAACAAAACAGAACAGAACAAAAAAAACAAAAAACAAAAAACAAAACAAAACAAAACAAAACAAAACAAAACAAAACAAAACAAAACAAAACAAAACAAAACAAAACAAAACAAAACAAAAACAAAAACAAAAACTAAACACTCCCTCCCACAAAAATGTAGTTTATTTTCAGGTACAATTTAGTACAGAATGTGCAATTTAGTATGATTTGAACTAAAACTAAATATTTCCAATCATAAAATAATAAAGCACTGTTTATATATAAAATGGGTAAGAGACATCATTTGATTTAAAATAATTTATTAATAGTGCTCAAATTCATTCAGTGCACACGTTGATATGTTTAGTTGTGTACATTTGCTGATTTGCCCCTACTACTTTATTTGTAATGGTTTGCTCTGCCTTTCTTGCACTGTTTTAAGCTTACGAGACGCGAGGGCGGAAGAGAGAAAGATGGAGCATCATGCTCAATATAATATGAATTCAATATAAATTCAATATAAATTCCAATGATTCAACAGACGTAGGGTTCATTGTCGATGTACACATGTTCGCTTTTGCAGAATCAAGGTTTGTAGCGCTGTGATTGATCTCAGAACTGACTGATTTTCTTCACACCGCTGATGTTTTTTATTGTAGAAAAATGATTCAGAAAAGACTCTGAGAGCCAAGGCCACTAAAACAGTATGTGGTCACTGTGGGAAAGAGTGAGTGAAAAAAAAAAAAACAGAAGCTCTTTGTAAGTGTTATCACAGACCTAATTTCTGATTCACCACCATACCTCCAACAGATGTGTGGGCACCAGACAGCATGAGGTGACAGCAGAATAAAAACAACTAAAACTAATGAACTAAAATACCCAATTGCATACATAAAAGAGATGAAAAACAACAACAACATTGTTTAAGCTGTCTGTATATAAGCGGTCAGCTGGTAAGGGCGAAAAGGCACAGCGTCACACCGCCCCGTAGCGTTAATTTAAAAAATGAAATGCAGCCATACGCACTTCTGACTACATAATTCGCGATCTTCAGAAACGTATATAGGGCTATGTTTTCAGACTGAGCCTATGTTGATGCAAATCTAAGTTGGTGCAGCTGTTAAGGACAGGTTGGAAAAAGTCGATGGACGGATATTGAATGAGAACTATGTCCTTAATCAGATGGAAATGATTCTGAATGATCCAACTTATTTTTTGTATTCACATTACGAACTGCTTCCCTCTGGTGAGAGATATAGGCTGCATTTACACTGCATGGTTCCAGTGACTCAATTGTTTTCTTCAATGTGGCACAGATTGGATAGGGCCCATGTATGTGTAAGCAGGAAAATAAAAATCACATGGATTCCGATTTACTCAAATAAGATTCAGTCCTGGTTCATCTGTGGAAATTTATCCAATAATAATCGGATCTGTGCCCTTGTGTAAGCAGGCAGATCGGATTTTCACCTGTCAATGCGAGTCGTGCGTCATTAAAAACTGTAACGAATTATGTTAACTCTGACTCATTTCAACTGACTCAGTATCAAACCTTACATCTCATACACGAGGACTAATAAAGCTTTATATTGTCATGTAGCACAAGCATTTAAGCATGTTTAACAAGAGTGCACAACATCCACCATGTAAACAATATAAACTAATATAAAACTGTTGCATGTCACATGCATAAATCACGCCATGGACCTAACATTTAAGATGCCTACTGGTTTAAAAAGGCCTGGATTAAAAGAAGATGACCAAATGAGAACTTCTCTGTAAAACAACTAGTCAAAAAGAATAAAAACTTAAACAAATAAACCCTGCGAACAGATTAAAAACTGGAATGGAGGAAAGAGCGCTCATATATTATCAGCTGTTAGTCAGTGTCTGCTCTTTTTTTCCTGCTCATTGAGTCTTTGCCATGTGCTGTGTATATGCAGACAATTGTGAGTCCCTTTTAAAAGATCAAAAAAGCAGATACAGTGACAAACTCGGAATTGACCATCAAGGTCTGCAGTGTAAATGCAGCCATAAAGTCCATATATGTAGGTTGAACCAATTCAAGAAATCCTGTTTCAGTGGGTTTACTTAACAAGAGTTTATCTTATTTTCTTTTCGGCTTAGTCCCTATATTAATCTGGCGTCGCCACCACGGAATGAACCGGCAACTTATTCAGCATGTTTTACACAGCAGATGCCCTTCTAGCTGTAACCCATCACTGGGAAATACACATACACTCTCACATACACTATGGCCAATTTAGCTTATTCAATTCACACGTACTGCATGTCTTTGGACTGTGGGGAAACCTGAGCACCTGGAGGAAACCCACGTGAACACGGGAAGAACATGCAAACTCCACACAGAAATGTCAATTGACCCAGCCAGGGCTCGAACCAGCAATCTTGCTGTGAGGCAATTGTGTTACCCACTGTGCCACCGTTCTGCCATATGATGATGCAATAAATGCATTTTCTTTCAAGAAGAATAAAGTTTACTACTACTGTTAATAGCACATTTACTGAAAAATGGGTTTGCTTGACTCTCAAACTTTTGCTTTGAATCATTCTTGTGATATGGGGTGAGATTTAATCGCAAATGTTGCCCATTGAGGGTTTATTTGATGATGCAAAATGTCCGCAGAGAAGTTACAGCAATAGACCCTATTCTCATTCACGGGCCTACAGCCTTAAGCAGCCATACCATAAAGCCTGTCCTAAAAAAGCATGTGGTACAGCTCCCGTTGGCTCTGAAAGCCATAGACGGCACGCATATTACATAGGGAATTATAGGCCGTCTATCCCAGCGCACCCTAGGGCAGAGTGAAGCTCCTCTGCAAATAGGAGTCATGTCTATTTTCAGCCCAGGCACTTTAACCTACTTCTCCAGCCTCGCAACTACCATTTATCCCTGATCTCTTTCCCTCCCCACTCCTTGCTCCGCAATAACTCATTATGACAATAAGAAATGCACTTAGTGGAACCAGGGAGCGAGGACGTGAAAAAAAAAAACAAGAAAAACCTAACAAGAACTTAGTCAGACTCTGCATTAATCAAATGGCTGAAAGTCTCCGAGGCGTATCGTTCCCTCATCTACGCCCGGAGACCTTCGAGACTAAGCCTCGATCTGCTGTTTGGATGCGCATCGCAACTCTCCGTCTGACTCACAGAGTACAAATCCACGTCAGGAGAGAGCCAGTGCCATTTTAACGTATGCTAACGCTATCCTTCAAGTTCCCTGGACACTTGTTATCTTTGAAGTGGCTGGGAGAGTGGCGGGATTGTTTGTCAGGCCGGCAGTGCGTGATGCGAACCTAAAGCCCAAAACTGGGGCTGATCAATCATTAGGCTACAAACCTACCAGGAGCTTCCCAAAACAGGACGACCCAATAGTTTGCGTGGGTGCTGCTGATGTTGCAAGTGGTAAGAACCGCATGGATCCCTTTTTCATTACTGCACAGAACTTTAATACATTTGAACCATATATAGCTTGTATATTGACTGTTTATAAAGCACTTATTAATGTCTTATTTTGCATTATTATTAATAATAATAATAATAATAATAATAATATTAATAATAATAATAATACTTTTATTTATAAAGGGCCTGTCCAAAACTCAAGGACACTTTACAAAGAATGTAAAAAAAGAGAGTACGAACAGTACGAACAGACATTGAAAGAAACAGTAATGAAGACAACATTAGGTAGAGACAACATTAGGTTCACAAATACAAGTAGTCAAGTATAATGAACTGGAAATACAAAACAAGACCTAAGAGACAAATTTGCAGAGTACAAGTTGATCACACAAAGTGGTCAGTTTATCAATTCAGAAGTGTAACATTGAGAAAATAAGTGAGTTTTAAGTAAAGATTTAAATTCTGAGATATTATTTACAGAACGGTGTGAATGTGGTAGAGAGTTCTAGAGTTTGGACGCAATGACACTAAATCATCTTTCCCCCATTAAAGAGAGGCGGTACCGAGGGACTGCAAGAAGGCTAGAGTCAGTGGAATTTAATAAGCGAGTAGCTGTACGTTCACACCAAAGGCGGTGAGAGCATCCAAGTATGCTACATTGATGTTGTATAAGGCCCAAGCTGTTTGTTTTGCATGCATGTCCATATATGTGGACTCGTGGTTAATAACACATACACATATATTTTTTGAACATGTTTTGACTATCAGAAAGTAAAAACTTTTTTTTTTGCCCATTTTGGACAGTTGAAAAAAAAAAATTGTGTTTGGAACATTTCATATGCTACAAAACAGTTGCAGGATTCAAAGTATACAATTGTGGACATAAGAGCTAAAATGTGCTGTCCA
>CAIGQQ010000001.1:6678128-6701983 GCA_903798035.1 Danio albolineatus | reverse complement strand
AATGAATGAATGAATGAATGAATGAATGAATGAATGAATGAATGAATAAATATGAAAAGAAGCATTGACATAAAAATAAATAAATAAATAAAACTGCTTTAAATCAAACAGACCTCTAACCTTGGTAAATAGTGGCGTTTGGAAAACACAGCAGGGGATAAACAGGATCAGTGGGTGATAGCAGCTATACTAAAGATGGCCTGTAATGACAGAAGCTTATGCCACTTTCCGGCCTCCTCTCTCCTCCCTATTAAACATGGAGGTTAATCCATCTTAATATTTCTCTCTTGGCCGCTGGTAAAACATTTTATCTTTCCCTCGTCCTCTGTATAGTCCTGTGGACGTGGGCTGGAGTTTTCATGATACTGCAATTATGTTTCACAGCATGAAACTCACTGAAGAACAACAAACTAAAATAGTGCCTTGATACCCAATGGTTCTGTTTGTATGAGACAGTATTGTTGGAGATGTTCTCATGTTGCATTAATTCTTGAAAGTTTACAGAAAAATAAAAACAAACAAATAAACAAATACATTATTATTATTATTATTATTATTATTATTATTAATATTATTATTATTATTATTATTATTCATTCATTCATTCATTTTCTTTTTGGCTTAGTCGCTTAATTAATCTGGGGTCGCCACAGCGGAATGAACCACCAACTTATCCAGCATATATTTTACACAGCGGACGCCCTGCCATCTACAACCCACCGCTGGGCACCCAGAAATATTTTATTGTTGTACTAAAGTCTACATCACACACATCACATCTTTGCAGGCTTCTGTGATCCACAAGTCACTCACACAACAGGTCTCTCAACAAAATGCCCTAACAAGTTCCTAAGACATTATAATTGAAATGCAGTTTCTATCTCGACTGACTCCGCTCTAATCTCAACTACAAAGCTCAAGAGCGGGCTTGATCTATAACATCGAGAAGATTCCAGAGTCTTGGGAAGGGCAGAGCTCTGAGCAACACAAGATGAATGTGTTTAGACCACTGGATATCTGTCAGAGAAGCTGTTGTACTTCACAATTTCACGGATTTAAAAAGAAAAGAAAAGGAAGAAAGTGAATTAACTCTGTTCCAGAACTCAGCTGTTTTGGCATCTACAGTTGACGTCACAATTATTCTCCCTCCTGTGATTTTTTTATTTATTTTTTCAAATACTTTTTTTTTTTTACAGTATTTCCTGTAATATTTTTTCTTTATTATTTGTTTTATTTCATCTAGATTAAAAGCAGTTTTTAATATTTTAAAAACAGTTTTAAGGCCACTATTATTAGCCCTTAAGCAATATATACACATATTTTTGATTGTCTAGAGAGCAAACCATCGTTATACAATGATTTACCTAATTACCCTTGCCTAATTATTCTAGTTAAGCCTTTAAATTGCACTTTAAGAAGTCATTCATTCATTCATTCATTCATTCAATTTCTTTTCAGCTTAAGCTGCGGTCACACTAGAGTTTGAGCATGCGAAACTCTGTCGAACGGTGCTGCGAAAAGGGCCGGGATTAAACAAGATGATTAGACATTAAAAAAACAGAGCGATTGCTCCATATTTAAAATTTCTGTCCAGACAGGTCATGTTTTGATCTTCGATTGGTCTCATGCAATCACATTATGTGAATTCGCAGGTCAGAGTTCATCAAGCTTGAACTTTCCAACACAGCGAACTGCAAAACTTGTCGCATGAGCTTGCGATTCCTGTCTGCTGCATTCGCATGCATAAGAATGGAAGTCTATGGGGAGAAAAGTGCAGTGTGATCGGGGTTTTAGTCCCTTTATTAATCAGGGGTCGCCACAGCGGAATGAACCGCCAACTTATCCAGCATATGTTTTAAGCAGCGGATGCCCTTCCAGCTGCAAAAACAGCCGTGAAACACCCATACACTCTTGCATTCACACACATACACCATGGCCAGTTTCAGCTTATTCAATTCACCTATACCGCATGCCTTTGGACTGTGGGGGGAAACCGGAGCATCCAGGGGAAACTCTATTAGCCCCCTTAAGCAATATATACACATATTTTTGATTGTCTACAGAGCAAACCATCGTTATACAACGTTATACATTTACCTAATTACCCTGGCCTAATTATTCTAGTTAAATTGCACTTTAAGAAATCATTCATTCATTCATTCATTTTCTTTCACACTAGAGTTTGAGCATGCGAGCACTCTTGCATTCACACACATACACCATGGCCAATTTCAGCTTATTCAATTCACCTATACCGCATGCCTTTGGACTGTGGGGGGAAACCGAAGCACCCAGAGGAAACTCCTATAAACACAGTGAGAACATGCAAACTCCACACAGAAATGCCAACTGACCCGGCCAGCGACCTTCTTGCTGTGAGGCGATTATGCTACGCACTGTGCCACCGTGAGAAACATTTAGAAACATGGCTAATAATTCAGACTTCAACTGTATATACGCAGAAACCTTCTATGGCAGAGCTCAAACTAAAATGTAAACTCGCTTTGGCAATCTGACATATTTTCCATCAGTATGGTCAATCAAATACAGTGACCTCCACTTATATTGCCACCCTTAGGGGCCATTCACAAAGAACATGTTTTTTTCCATTCCAATGCGATACTTTTCGAATGTTTTTAATGTAAACATGCACTTGGAAATGTGTGACCACCCTTTGATGCAGCATTTATTAGACCAGGGCTCATCAACGCTGTTCCTGGAGAGCTACCTGTCTGTAGATTTCAGCTGCAACCCTGACCAAAAACACCCATGTCTAATTATGTCTCTAAGTAACTGGTTCAGGTTTTTTGATTAGGGTTGGAGTTGGATTCATCAAGAAGGCAGCTCTCCAGAAACAAAGTTGGTGACCTCTGTTTTAGACGCTGTGTCAAGATAAAAGAACTTTAACTTATAAACACAGTACTGCTTATCAATGTCGGATCCAAAGCAGAGGACCAATCAGAAAAACTTGGAAGTGGGACAACCATTGCAACGTTCTGTTTACAGTGTCTTTTTAGAAGCAAAGACATGTTTCATGTGAATAATTATTTTTTAAATGATGTTTTAGTACACTGTAAATATATCTGTGAATTAACATTTTCTGTATTTTGTGATTTTTTTTCTGTTGATTTACTATTGTGAATTGCATTAAGGGACCTTGATCTCTGTTCTATCGACTTTTGATGTTAAAAATTCAACTTTTACTGTTAAACAAAGTGACTTTTATTAACATTTTTTTAGTTTGAAATAATATAATGTATAAGAAATAAAATATAGAGATGTCTGTAAATTAACAGAACATGTACTGGCAGTTTATTTCAGGTTTTTCAGCCATGATATACAACACCAACCCAGACAATATATAACATTAAACTAATAAAAATGTTACTAAAAGTCACGTTTTGCAATTCAGAAGCATAAATAAATGAGGGAACAAAAAATTTATAAAAACATGAATCATAAAATATGGAAAACTGCTAATTTCTATATATAAATTTTTTTTACAGTGTATGAAAATGCTTTTTAGTCTAGAATGGCGTTTTTACTGCATTTCAGAAAAACAATCTCTATTCACACTATGCAGCCTAAAATACAATCTATGTGACCATTCACACTAAATGGGCATACACAAATTTAGCCGCCATCCGTACTTGCCTTTTAACGCTTGTGTAACAGTCATATAAGAGGGATTGATAAATCAGGGAATCATACAAAAGTCCAGAAAACCAGTCAGAGAGCTATTGTGGTTAGCTGGTTTCAAACGAAACGGGGTCGCAGGCATTTTCAAAAAATGAAGCTATCAATATGTCCAAGTAGTGTGCATACTACAGGTGCAACCTAACAAAACATATGCATTTTAAAACAAAAACACACAGTGTAAATGTGACCTTAGTAAACATGATAAAACTATTCTGTCGGAAAAAAAAAGTGTTTTTTTGCTAAAACCTTTGGTCTTTTGTTCCAAAAACTGAAGGTGCTTGATTTTGTTTTTGGACAAGAGTAGAATATTTTTTTCTTCCTGAAACCCTTTTTAAATAGTTTGTGATTACGCAAGAAGAGCCAAATAATGTCTGCTTTTCTCCAGATGAAATTCTTTGAAATTGTTTGGACACAACATAAACAAACGTCTCCTTCCAGGCTGATTGGCTGAATTATTTCTTAATTATTTCACTGAGGGAGAAAATGGGCATTTTCTGATTTTCAATTTTTTAATGCTTAAAAACCACAAATCCCAGCTCTGTTCTTTAGTCTTATCCATTGTGACAAATGACTGAGTGAGTCTGGCCTTTGTGTTTCCTCATATTTTTAGCAATGTAAAAGGCAGGTCATGTCATTTTTTCACTTAAAAATTTGGGCTTAACTGTACTGCATATTTTGATTAAAATATGTGCTGTGTTTGTAATTGTTGGTTCGCAACAAGAGCACAGTTGTTTTGTTAAAATTTAGGAAAATTTTCAAGTTTAAACAACACAGACATTTTTTTCATAGCCTTTTGCTTACAGTTAACAAGGGTGCAAATATTTGTGGAAGGCACCGTGGCTGCCCTCACATAAAATGCACAAGAGCCACAGAGCTAAATAATTAGTTCTAGCCAAATATTTAATATGTTGTCAGGGTGATAAAAAATTGAGAAGTTAATAGTTTATGCTGCTCTTCCTCGGCGGTCTAACAGTGCTCATCAATGTCAAAATGACTGAGATACTGACTTCACTGTTGACAGATTCCAAACACGATTTCCACCATAGCACTTGAGTTATTTTAATTGTAAAAGAGTGTGAGGCAAAAAATAAGCAGATAAATATTTAATATCTGACATCTGCTTTAGGACAGAAATGTAAAACGACCAAACAGCAATACTTCTGGTTTAAACTACTCGACTTGAACTCCTCTTTGAATTCAAAATTCTGTAAAAATCTATTGACCTGATTCACCAAATATTACTTGTTTAAGCGTTCTTCTTTTAGTTTCTTCATAAGTGAAACAAACATAAATGTTTCCCTCCAGTGTTCAAGACAGAGTTACGACCTTGCATATTTCTACAATCAGACTTGTGGAATTACAAAGACTTCAAATAAGCATATATGAAAACTGAGCCTTAATTAGTACAGAGCCTATTTTCTTCACACATTTCAGAACTGTTTTACTGGAAATAAACTCACAACTCCACCTATTCAGTTTGAGATTCATAAACAGTGTTTACTGATATAGTGAACAACTCATTTTGTGGACATTGTGCTTTGTAAGTTTGAAATTTTAAGATGCTGGAGAACATTAGATGTGATGACCAACGCAGAGCCAAGCTAATGGATGGAGACTGCTTGCTAATAGCATCGGTTACTCTGCACTTCCAAATGTCACCGGGCATTCACACAAAAGCCAATAGCAAGGCATTGACGTCATTATGAGGGACAACAATTGATTTATGTCGATTAGGAAGCATTGACCTACAGCTTTAGGTCTGGGTGACACAGATATGAGCCATCAACTGTTATTTCATCCCTGCCTTTTATTCTTTTACTGTCTTATAGGATGCAACTTGTTCAGAAAAGGCACAGCATATTTTAAGAATAGTGTATATGACATATACTTTTAGAATACTATAAAACCATTAGTATATTAAAGTATACTACCTATAACTATACTATTTAAGCCAAAAGAATCAGAATCAGAATTAGTTTTTTTGCCAAGTGTGCTTCACACACAAGGAATTTGCTTTGGCTACTGAAGCCTCCAGTGTACATAAAGTGACAAGTGACAACACAGAATAAATATGAAAAAAAAGACAAAAGACATTAAACAGAGATGCAGTCAGTCCAAAAAGATCTGGATGTTGAAATGTATGTACAGATTTGTTATAAATATACAGGTTATAAGGTGCTGTGTACAAATGCGTAAGAATAAGAAGTATTGCCTTGTATATTGTTATAAGGTGCTGTGAACAAATGTGTAAGGAGAAGTATTGCATTGTATATTGTTATAAGGTGCTGTGTACAAGTGCATATGAGAAAGTATTGCACGTTTATTTCACAATAGGAAAATATTTAACTGTTCATGAGGTAGATGGCCTGAGGAAAGAAACTTTTCCTGTGTCTGGCTGTTTTTGTGCTCGGTGCTCTGTAGCGCCGACCAGACGGTAACAGTTCCAACAGGAAGTGTGCTGGGTGCGAGGCGTCCAGGGTGATTTTGCAAGCCCTTTTACTCACTCTGGAAGAGTACAGTTCTTGAAGTGTAGGAAGGGTAGTGCCAGTGATTCGTTCAGCAGTTCGGACTATTCGCTGTAGTCTACGGAGGTCGGTTTTGGCAGCTGAGCCGAACCGAACCGAACCAAACCAAACCAAACCAAAAGCACAGGCATATTCAAAAAGTACTTGGTTAAATAATGTAAAATGATCATTACATACACAGTAAAAAGTGATTTGTTGTTTTACTTTAATATGGGAGTAAACCTGTTGCCTTAAATGTGATGATGAATTTACATTCAAATATGAGGAAACCTAACTTAACATTTAACTTGACTTATGCACACTGTTCATTTAGTTAATAAATTTCAAGAGTTCACACTTAGCTGATGATTGATTATAAAGCTTGTTTGGCATGCTGTCCCAGGAGAGAGCCCTGAGCTCATAAGATCCTCGAGCCTGGGGTTCCCTCCCGTTTGCAAGGCGAGAGGAGAGTATGAGCTCAGGTAGATCTCCACTGCTTTAGTAGCTAATAAACAGATAGTGATTGCTCTTATAAGATAATTTTTTACTAGGAGCATGTCTGTGGTGCCGATTTGATTAGTCAATTAACTTAAGTTGCATGTTTTGGGTGGTGGGAGGAAACCGGGAAACCAAAAAAGAGTGCAGTAACACAGCCATTGACCAATAAAGAAAAAATCATACAGCCATTGGCTAAATTCTCCGTCAGTGAAACTAAGTAGGAAGTAACTGAGTCTGACTGATCGTCAGCAATAACTGAGAGACATAATATGCAGAACGTCTAAACACTCGACAGCTTTGTTTAGATTTTAGTAACTATAACTTTGACTTTTTATTTAGTTTGTGGTCTTATTTTATCTGTAACACTGTAAGCTATGACATCGCCTAATTGCTTTTTACTACAAAGACGCCATTTTCACGTGTAAGTACCATGGTAAACAACAGGTCTCCGGTAGAAACGGTGACATAAACAAACGAATAATCCTCCATAATCCATACTATTGTGTCAGTGGACTAAATGTGGATGTGTTCTGTGGACTCTTACCTTTCGAAATAAACCCTGATGTACAGCAATGAATGCGTGTGTGTGTTGTTATTACTATGATATTCACTCCATACCTAAAAAGCATTTTCGGTAAAACTTACACAAATTTATCAAATACATCCTTTACAAGCCTCCCATTGAAAAGCAACTAGCTGCAATGGGTGCTTGAGGGTTGTAGCTTTAGAATGATGGATAGTTTGTGCAGATTACTTGTGTTCTTTGTGGTGTAATCTATACATAATGTGGGGAAAATAGCGCCTCAGTGCATCCTCGTCGGAGTGCTGGCTGAAGGGTTAAACTATTATGAGTTTCTTTATTCTGTTAAACACAGAATAAGATATTTTGAAGAATACTACTCATTGATTTCCTTAGCAGGAAAAAAAATACTTTGGAAGTTTTGAAACTACTTTTGTGTTAAACAGAAGAATTAAGTGATGGGTGAGTAAATGATGGCAGAATCTTTATCTTCATCTTCATCTTCAATCTGTTGGATGTATTATCCACTGTAAGTGACAGCATGTGACTGCTGGTACAAAAACTGCCAGTCCAACACCCACTATATAGTGACCCAATAACTGCAGCACCACTGTGCCCTTGAGCAAGACACTTTACAGGGATTTTACTGGATTGCATGTCAGTTTCAGTTTGGATCAGGGAACACAGCTGTTAAATGAGACAATAACTAAAACGAGGAAATGCCACAATAGAATTTCCTCAGAACTAACAATGGTTTATCTCAGTGGTTACATTTTAAAACAAGTGAATATTTGCACCTACTGTATTATGACACTAAATAAATAAAAAAATATATGTTTTTTTTTTTTTTTTTTACATTTTTTTATTTCAAAGTCTCTTTTGAATGCTCACCTAAGATGCCTGTATCTGATTAAAAATGCAGATCATATTGTAATAGTCAATCTACTAAATGATACTCAAATAAATAAAAGTATTATAATAATAATGATAATAATAATAATAATAATAATTATTATTATTATTATTATTATTAAAATAATAACAAATATTTCTAAAATCAATTTCATGATCATGATCATCATCTCACTCTTCACTTGTTTCAAACCTGACTGTCATTCTTATGTTGAACACAAAAGAAGATCTATTGAAGAAGGCTGAAATCCTGTAACCATTGACTTCCATAATATTTGTGTTTTTTTTTTTCTACAGTGAATGTCAATGGTTACAGGTATTCAGCTTTCTTCAATTTATCTTCTTCAGTGTTAGAAATTAAGTGTTAGAATACAGAATAAAGAAACTTATACAGGTGTTTAAGGGTGTTTGAGGGTGAGTATTTTGGTAAATATACTTATTTTGGCAAACTTGTTTTCTTTTAGGGCGTCACAGTGGCGCAGTAAGTAGAGTGATCGGCTGGGACAGTTGGCATTTCTGAGTTTGCATGTTCTCCCCGTGTTTGCATGGGTTTCCTCAGGTTCTCCGGTTTTGCCCACAAATCCACAGACATGTAGTATAGATGAATTAGGTAAACTAAATTGTCCGTAGTGTATGTGTGTGAATAAGTGTGTATGGATGTTACCCAGTGATGCGCTGCGTAAAACATATGCTGGAGAAGTTGACGGTTCATTCCGCTGTGGCGACCCCAGATTAATTAAGGGACTAAGCCAAATAGAAAATGAATAAATGAATGTTTTCCTTTAAGTTGGCGCTCTCTGATTCATAATAAGACACATTTCTAATTCCGATGTTTATTTTGCTATAACAGACAGACTTCCATAATATATGCATACAGTAGATGCAATTTTTAATTAATTTATTTGTATTCTTTTTCCATTTTTATGTGTATTTACATGCGTATACTTACAACATCAGCAAAACATACTGTTTCTATAAGACAAAGAAAGCAGACATAGTATGTTCTACTATGTTGATCTTCATGAATATTTTCCTAATTCTTATAAGAACTTTTTTTAATTTCCAGTCTGTCTGGGTACCTGCTGTCTACATTGCTTGTCCTATGTGAGAAACATTTCACCAATTTTCAAGTTAAAATAGACCAATGTAAATTCAGTTATTCCACTGTGCGGTTTGTTCGACAGACATGACAAATAGCAATGGGGACATATAGTATCAACAGTATAACAGGTCAAATCAAACTCTCTACCTCTCAATCAAACTCTCTACAAATGGTCAATTCTGCTATGCTCGATCCAATCAGTTCCCAATAAGTATGAACTGCTCTAGATATCTTTCACTAACAAAGTAAATGCAATATCTGACTTTAAAATGCACTCTCCTCCACTATTCCCTCTTTATATTTTAGCATTCCTTTTAGCACTGCAATTTTTAGATCTGGCATTGCGTCCACCTTGTCTCCCTGTACCCAAAGCGCAATGCCCCAGCCTGTACATTACTGCGCCTTATGGTCAGTGCTACTCTCTCTTCTCTTGTGTATGTGTGTGGTGTCAGTGGTCCTTCAGCCAGCAGTGTGTGGTCCAGCTCCTGTGTGACTCTCACTGGCCTCTGGCTTTACTCTCTACGCCCCACATTGGCCATTCCTCAGGGCTGTTCTCCATCTCCCAGCATCCCTTTCGCCTGCCATGCATATCAATCACTTTAATGGGGGTGCTTTCAGATGAAAAAAAAAAAACAGAAAAAAACACTCAGCTAAACTAAAGTGGGTCAGTATCCTTTCACTGATGCTGATGGGAGGGGAGGACGGAAAAGCGAAAACGATCTAGAGAGAGATAAATACGCAGATAGAGATATATAGAGAGAGATGGTCTGAAAACAGAGCAGCTGGTGGGCCTGGAGTGGCCTCTCACTTCCATTAAGAGAAAACAGGGCACAGGGTCAATATAACAAGCGGCTGAATGAGTCATTAACCTGGAAAGCTAAAAAGCCACATCACAGATGTCTAGCTCAGTGTCTAGTCCTTTTAGAGTTGACACATATCCACTCGCCACAGTATCAAAACATTAGTCGTACACAAATAAATAAGATGAACATTATAAACAAAAGCTAAAGCACTTAAACTGTTTACCGCTATTTGTGTTTATGCACGCCAACACACTTTTAACATTTGTTTATAAAAAAGTTTTGATATTAAAACCAGTCCCAGTGTTTTTGACCATTTGAACAAAATTCCATGGCCTCTAGAATATATTATGAGTATTTGAATATGACATATAAAACTATTAAATACTGTGTATACACAGTACAAGAAGATCAAATCCACTCCCAGAGACTGCATAGTCAAAGTCATGGTGACTTGATAGCTTAAGTTTGCATTAGCAATGGATTCATTGCTTATTTCTACAAATCCTTTACGTAGAGATTGTGTACTGTTTCAAAAGATAAACAACAGCACCATAAAATAATGAGGCGAAAGAGAGAGAGAAAGAGTTGCCAGAATATTCCATCAATGGTGGAAAAGGGTTAAATATACAGTGATTTTAGAGCAACTTCACAAAAATGAAAAGATGTATCTGATTGAAAAAAAGTCATTGTTATCATTTGAAGAGCTGTACGGTACAGTATATAATGCTCAAAAACACTTTAAATGTGTCATGCAATTAACATCTGATTATACCTTGGCATAGCTGAATAATAATAGGAATAAGATATTGTAAAAATTGCTGTATATGTTTATATTGAGGCAACAGACACGTGTATGTTTGTAATGAGGCAGCAAACACATGTAAACTGTCTGATATAAGTGTTTAATGCACATTTATGCCTCGTGAGGGAACTATAGGGCAGAGCTTATTAATATTCACAACCCTTCCAAATATGGTCAAATCAATTTTCCATCCAAGAGGTATTTTTTAAGGTTCTGAATGGGCTTGTTAAACATTTTCTGCTTTGCACTTACATAACTCGCATTCCTTCTACAATGTGTAGACATCAGAGAACTATATATCATATTGTCTCTATGGCACCTTTACTTTTTTGTATTATGTTTGTTCAGGTCATGTAGACTGAAGGATATTATTTCTCACTCTGATGGATAAAGCTTGAATTTTGACAGCAAAAACACAATTTTACAAAAAAATGAACGAGTTTTATGCATTTTGGCTGTTCATCTTCATGACAAAAGACTTTAGAGGGCCTAAAACCTTTTAAAAAGGTTAAAAAAAACTTTTAGTGCAAGTTTAAAGTTAAACTTATATTCTCTCATTGAATAATGTACAAAATTGACATTTCGTGAAAACAGTAACATCATTACGCATGTAATACTCATGTTTAGTCACATGTTTTAGACAACTAAACCAACAATAGGGGACTACATGACTGTATACTGTATGCAGATGTACTGTATGTTGTGTTTCTTTGCAAATTGACATCGCCTATAATGGTCTGACATGCACAACACAGCATTTCAGCCATTTTTTAAATCTATGTGAACAGGGAGCATTTAGTAAACATTGTCATCAGTATGCAACTTTAAAAAAAATCAAATGGAAAATCAAATGGAAAACATTTAGTACATCACTGTTGTGTAAATGTATCTATACAGTGTCTTCATAGTCGCATGACACTTTATAAATCATCCTAATGCAATACACCCATTTGGTGTTGACGAAATTCCTCATAATTCATTTAGGATGCATGGAACGTTTTAAAAAGTAGCATTCTTTGCAACATTATAACTATTTTACAATCAATTTCCATCATAAAAAGGACCAAAATAACTAAACACATTTATTTATTTACATTAAAATATAACAATTTGTGCCAAAGTTTCAAACGATTATGTATTTATTTATTTTTTAAATCATAATTTATCATAATTTTCAACAACTCCCTTGATCCCTCACATTTATAACTGCTGCTTTAGTAAGATTAATCTTCATAACCACTGAAAAACAACAACACCTCAACACATCAGTGCCTTTAAACTACACCTGGGAGAAATCCCGAGCTAGACAAACCCTGACGCATTATGCATACCATGATATATGAAACACCTGCTCCACCATCTGCTTTCATATGAAACCTGCACACTATGGAGGCAAGATCACATCGAATGTCACGCCGACAGTGCTGACGGTCACAATGTTACGCCCTTACCTCTAAAAGATCTTTAACAACAAAACAATTAGCCAACAACACACTGCTTCTGATCTTTCTTTAGCCGTAGCATGCAGCATATGTGGAACAGATGGGATACTGACCTTCTCAACAGTAACCAAACGACAATATCCTCAAAGAATGGCAATATTTCCTGCCTATAGAGTACGTGACTGCATAAATCTTGGGCAGCTAGGCCTCATCCAACAAGGGGAGAAGAAGTTTGGTGTCAAAAGATAAAGATAGCACTCACCGGTTCTTTAGCTTTCTGCGCTAACACTGCAAAGGTGGACAGCTTGCTGCACAGACATTTGGTGTGGGAGACTGCCGGCGATGGGAGCGTTTGGCAGCTCTCTGCGTCCCAGTTTTCTTCGCCAGCCTCTCTGTTGATAGGGTATAGAGACAAACACACACAAACACACACAAAGTGAATGAATGAATCGGGTCATTCCATAAGAGAGAGCAGGAGAGAGTGATCGTATAGTGAATTGTATTGAGAACTTGTCAATGACAAACCCACTCCAAAAGCTCTCAGACAACTGCAACTGTCCTCAAACCCACTTGTTCTGCTCTTCCTGTCGGTTTATGCAGTGTTTGTAAATATGTGCTTGCCATACACACTTTTAGGGCCTTGTTATTGTTGTACATACATTCTATTGTGCTTTTACTCAAAGTGTACTTAAAATGTCCTCAAAATGTCCAGCAAAAGCAATTCTCCAATTCACCTGGGTTATGTTTTATATTTTAATTTGCAGGTACTTCAATTGTAATCATATGATTGTTAAGAGTAACTTACATTCACCATCATCATTCTGCCATTAGAAATACATATTTATACATACATATTTATGACAGATAGATTAGTGTTTCCGACATTTTTATCCCATATAGTGTTGATCAACTGAATAAGTTTTTATGATTTCAATGATGATTTGTTAACAAGCAGTATTTAATAACTCAAATTACAATACAATTTAGCATTTTTTAAATAAAATATATCTGTCAAGCTGAATCACAATCTAACATTATTTCAACCATAATATACTGTAAAAATTATTGCATAAATCTTTTAGTTGAATCAAATGAGCGTTGCTAGTCATCTGAACTTATGACTGAACATTGCATACCTGAAACTTTTTGTTGAAACCTGATTAACTTATTAAAAGGTAAAGCAACATTATATATATATATAACTTTGCTGGAGAACTACAATTCTACCACTGAACCAAACTATAACTACTACCATGCTTAGCGCCAATCAAAACGTGCTACAGCTGCACACTATATGGACTGATATGCACACACAGGTGAAGATCATTCTTACTGATTACGAGGACTATATGCACAGTAGACGCGCAAACACGTCTTTGACGAGTCTTGATAGTCCGTACAAAGTGTTTCTTTGTCTGTTTGATCCTTGCCTACTCATGTTTAGTCACATGTTTTAGACAACAAAACCAACAATAGAGGGCTACATGACTTTATATGCAGCTGTATGTAGTGCTTCAATTCTACCACTTAACCGAACTATAACTACCACCATGCTTAGCGCCAATCAACACATGCTACAGCTGTACACTATATGGACTGATATGCACACACAGGTGAAGATCACTCTTACTGATTACGAGGACTATATACACAGCAGACGCGCAAACACACTTCTTTGACGATTCTTGTTAGTCCGTACAAAGTGTTTCTTTGTCTGTTTGATCCTTGCCTTGTTTTACCATTTATATTGATTCTTCTTGCCTGTACTGACCACTCGCCTGTGACTTTGCTTCTGGATTTCCCTGTATGTACCTGTCTACTCCTGTGATTGACCATAATAAACTGCATTTGGATCCCCAACTCCGTTGTCCAGGGTACAGTTACATACATATATTGTCTTGACTTTGTCATTAATTACATTAAATGTTTTTTTTTACATTGTATTATTCTTTTATGTTATATATTTATTTATCCTTTGTTTTTGTTTATTTTCAAATTTTTTTTACTAGGATAGTAATAGATTCATAATTCAATGATAGATTAAACAATTCATTTATTTATGTATTACTATATTATATAATTTTTTTTTATAATATATAATATCAATAGAACCTTATTTCACCATTGTTTTGACTTTTATTGTGCATTTACTGTGTCAATGTGATGACCCAAACTTCAGAATCCACCCCATATGCATGGCATTTATTTTTCCTGTGTACACAAAATAAGAAATGGAAGTGGAATCTACTTTTTCAAAATGTTAAATGTAAACTGTAAAGCTTCATGTTGATCCTCAGATTAAACTCACTACTGAGGCCAGATGGTCGGACTAAGAAGAACTTCTAATTATGGATTCAGCAAACAGTGTACAGCAAAAAGCACAAATGAACAAATATGTGTGACATTCTGTTTCCTCAACAAAAAATGCAAGTTAAAGCCTAATAAAGTCAACTAAAGCCAGTTAAATGAAACTGTTCAAAACCTGTCAGGAGTTGGATCATTATTCAGCAGTAGGGAATGAAAAAGTGCTGTTTTCGTCCATGAATCATTACCACTCTGCCCTTGAGCAAGACATTTAAATCCTCATCAAATCAGAATTCCAGGAAAAAATGTGCACAATTTATCACCTAATGTTATTCCAAAAAGGGGAAAACACTTATAAACAGCGTATCCTGTCATTTTGCCTTTACAAAGTGCACAACGAATAATTTCATCTCTATTTCCAAGTAATGATTTACCAAGAGCCCTTTCAGTTCACCGAGGTCTCTCTTTTGTATTTGAGCCCTTTGAGGAGTTTCAAAGATTGACTAAAGTGCATCCAAACAGCCTTATTGGATAACCTATAAAAGAGGAACCTTTAGGTTGTACAAACCTATTCAACACCTATGTGAAAAGACTTGATGATATTCTGACCTTGACAAAGTCATTTCTAAATTTAGCCACTGACCAAGCACTAAGAATAGGTGTAGAGTTTATTTTCACTCATCTAGACTCTACCCCTTAGCTCTTCATCTTACTCTTACCACTTGTTTTGTGTGTTCATGTGAAGGGTTAAGGGTGTCCCCATTCTCTTTAGCTTGAAGGCGTAGGGCTAAGGAGAAGGGCTAGATACCTCTTCAAACTGAAATTTTCCAGGACCACACTAAAAATCAAGAGGTAAGAAACTTTCCCAGAATACACCATGCATGAGATGCACAAATTAGTATTTTTTTGTCATTATTACGAATATTTACAACAAACAAGCTTATGTTTTAATACATCCACAACCGCGTTCGGGTTTTACCATCTATAATCCATAATAATAACTCCTGTATAGCAGTCCCACAACATTCTGTCACTCGATGACACTTAAATACCTTCTCAGAAAAGTCTAGTGGCTGGGAATGAGCTTTTTACAGTGTGTGGTATAATGTTAATGTTGTTTTCGTGTGTCTACATAGATGAATATGGCCACGGTGTAAATGCACATATAGTTAAAAATAAAGCAACTGGAATGACTACAGACGCCATTGTTGATCTCATGTGAAGCAAGAGATTGTGATGACATATGATGACGTGTGCAGGTGATGTAATGCTGTCCCATTTCTTAGGGGTACATTTTGTCCTTGCCTTTCACACTCTGTTTTAAGGTCCAAGGTGAAGGGGAAGAGGTAGGGGCACAAAATATAATCGGGATTGGGCCTAAGTGTGTTTTAGAGTAGCAAGCACATTATTCCAATAGACATCACTAGATACTAATTCATATTAGTCGATATAAACTTAACAGTGTCCTGAAAATAATATTTCTAAAGGAGCTTTTGACATGGAATTGAACCAGATTTTGGTAAAAACCCAAACAATACTAACATAAAAATCAAACAAAACAAAAAATCTGAAAAGCATGTAATATAAATATTAAACATGTCTAATAACAGAACGTACTGAACTACTGACATTTATTTAATACTTTACGTAATAGGCTTTTTGGTGATGGATGCATAAAGACACCTCTCATATAGAGAATGAAGTCACATGCATTGCACAGGTGGGGTTTATTCACAACAGAGAGTAAACATCTTGATGGTTCTGTTGGTCCCCTTCCCCTCAGCCAGTTGCTGTGTGCATAGTTAGTAATATCATGCTGATATTATCTATAGCAACGACATCAGCCCTGCCCTTACTTTTAGCTAAAAACTTCTCTGTAGTAAACATTTGACTCAACAGTTTTCAAGAGCAGCTTCTATGAGAAAACTTTTTGCAAAAAATAAATAAATAAATAAAAATGTAAAATAATAATAATAATAATCATAATAAATAAATAAATGAATAAAAAATCTTGCTATTTACATGAACGTTGAGTGATCAGACACAAGGTTTTGTGAATACAGGCCCAGAACTCTGTGTGAAGAACAGGCTGCTTCTCTTACAAACAAAATGTCACTGGATTATTAATTGCAAAGTTAATGTTTGGGAATGTGGTGTGTGGTGTCTCCAGTATGTGGTGTGGTTTGAATGTCGGGGTGAACATTGGCGCGCGAGAGAGATAATTTGCTCAGCTAGTTGATGAATAAAGAAATGAAAAGAGATTATAACGTCTATGGCAGGGATTCTCAACCAGTGGGCGGTTTCAGCGATCTTGCTGGTGGGCTATGAGATTTCCTAAATTTACCTCATAATATTATACTATAATTTTTGATTTCATAATTAATATGTTATTTTAAAATGATCAAAGTAATGCACTTTTTCCAGTTCTCTGATTGATTATTTCAAACTCTGGCCAAAAATATGATCGCGTCTGCAACTAGTACACTAAGTCTGTTCATTCATAAACTAAGCGTGAAGTGAAAGTCTCTCTTTGTGTATTTTACTGTGAACTACTTAATACATTTTCATAGTTGTCCAAATTAATGTCCTGTGAGTGTTTTATGAGTGATGAGCGTCCATACATGAGGATCTAGCGAGGCTCAATGGTGTTTCTGCCATAGAATGTGAAATAAACTTGCATATGAGCTTCAGACACGCTCTGGCGGAGCTGTTCACTGTTCCTGTCAGGGATCTCCCAATAATATCTGGCTGCAAACTGGAACATTTCAACAGATTTAGGTGTTCTATGGTATGTTTTATGGTATTTTACATTGCTCTGTATATTTTTGAATAGTAGATTTAATAGTAGATAGCAATCAGTCCAGTTTAAAGCAGAAACTGGTCTTTGCAATCTCCCTATTGACCTGTGGTTCTCTTTGAATCTGTATATATATATATATATATATATATATATATAGACAAGTGGGCCTTTGATCATGTGAAGATAGCAATTTCCTCCTTGACTATCACCAGACTTTTCCTGTTGTTCACCTGTGAGAAATAGAAGCCGTTTCTAATATATAATTTGAGGTGTGGGTTAGGACACAAAATCCTTTTAATATGGAGAATATTCCTTCTATCGGGTGTCGTTGCTTTAATTAGAACGTGGTTTAAATCACTCGCTCCTGTCGTCAATCTGGCAACCTGCACTTGTGCTTGTTTTGATCCAGGAATGCAATACCTAGTTCAATCACTGGGTGTAAAACTTACATACTGCACCTTTAAGTAAATTTGGAAAGGTAATGTTGTGTTTATTATTTATCTGAATTGGTATTGTGCTATGGGTTTCCTTTTGGGGTTAAAATACAATATTACTATGACTTACAGTGTTCTGAGAATCCAGGGCCCTTCAAAATAAAAGAGGAACAGGGCGCTACAACAAAGTACAGCAAAAATCACTGATAACTGATTGAAAGCATTTTTAGCAGATGGACACATTAGCTAAAATGTATCATTTTGGACTTCACTGTATATTAATGCATTGTAAAGGAAAAATATGGATTTGGACTATGGAAAGCACAATTAATCATAAAAGACAAATGCAATTATTTGTCCGCAACTACTTCAATTTCATAAGTAAGAGAAGCAGATGTATTAAATGCTTTCATTTTGAGTTTATAAGTCCACTCAGGCAGAAAAGATAAGATATAATCCACAGTCACTGCATAATTACAAGAGTTGCTAAATTAAGACAGGAATTCCCGGGTTTAATTAAAAAAGATAGTCTATATAAATAAATAGTCCTTTCCTGTAATTATTCATGACTGTATTCATTACCATTCTGCGTTCCCTCAAGGTCAAGGCTGTTTAATCAAACATTTTAAGGCAAATTCACTAAGCGTTTGCGTCACTTTTGTGTGTAGTAATTTGCGTGCAAACCTAGCCACAATTTAATCTTTTTTTTTTCCTGTCAGTGGCAGCTTTTTATGTAAATGAGGCTCATTATGGATCAAGCTATATTCAAAAGTGTCTCTCGATTTGCCGGGGACAATTAACTCTGTATTATCGCCAGTGGAATGTTGTTTAAAATAGACGTTTGCGTACATATTCAAGCCACCATGCAAGCAGTGATTCATCAAATGATGATCAAATGATGGAGAGGCACATTATAATCAGGCATTTATCCAGACTCACGGTGTAAAGCGCAGTTTCATTATTTCAAAATAATCCTTCACAGACTAGTAGTTAAAATCCATAACGCAGCTAAATTTGGTCGTGCTTAATCCTGTACTTCTTTATAAACACATTCAACTGAATTAGCTCACAAAAAAAATCAAGGTATTTATAATCTGATGAGAGAAAAAAATCAACACTGGGTATATAGAACAGAAGTCCCTGTGTGTTCACTGCTTGCATATTTCAAATCAGCAACAACGTTTGATATTTGGTTTTTTAAGCTTAAATGGAGTGCAAAAGTGAATATTGTAGGGCGAAGCAGCTAATTCATATGGGAAAATTACTGATGAAATTACTTTTTTTGAAGGTAATACTTATTCCATCATACAGCACTTCTCTCCCATTCAAAGCACTCCACGTTGACCTTTTTAGGTTTAGAGTTGAAGACAAATTTATTAAAATTAGTCAAATATAAATATATAAAAAAATTAAAAAATACATATAAATTATCAGGATTATTATGTAAGCATCAGCGAGCTGTACAAGTATTTTGTCTTCATATTTTACCATGACGAAGGTGTCATCTATCAGTAATTATTTGTTGCATTCTGTGTGAACTGTTGTTAACATTTACAGTATAGTTATCTGCATTTATACCAAAATGGGCTGATCTTTGAGTCTTCTCACTTTTTTTTTATTCAGGCTGGTGCTCACAGGACACCCCACCCCTCCACCCCCTACCCAACATTAGCATTGATTGGGGAGGTTCTTTTGCTCCCATGGCATAAATCTACTAAAATGCACATGGCCCATTCCACCTTCCCCTGCATACTCGCCTTGTGACAATAACAGTCTTGCTTCAGAAAGAGTGAAACTAAGAATGTCCGCATGATTTTGGAGGAAATATCCTTGCAAACAAGTCTTCTTCAGAATTATTTAGGATGTGTTTTAGGCTTTGCTTCTGTGACTTTTATTCCTCTAAAACATATTAACCATGCATAATCCATGCATAATAATCCTATATTGTTTTTTTTAATGCAGGCATATACATCCATATTTTTTTGCATATCTTTGTAGCCTAGTTTGTGCTGAATTTAATACTTAAATAGATCAAGGGTATAAGTAAACAAAATTAGCACAAGTTAGAGATAGTTGACCCAAAAATAAAAATCACACACTATTTATTCATCCATAAGTGGTTCTAAACTTTTGTGAGAAGACATTTTGAAGAAAGATGAAAACCTGTAACCACTGACAAAAACAAATACTATGGAAGTCAATGGTTACAGGTTTTCAGCTTTCTTCAAAAAATCAACTGTAGTGTTCAACAGAAGACAAAAGTTTAGATCAAGTTAAGGGTGTGTAAATGATGACAGAAATATTCAGTTTAGGCTGAACTATTCATTTAAAGGGTCCATAGTAGTACCTATAGATCTTAAAGATATAAACTCCCCGGCCACTTTATTAGGTACACCTGTCCAACTGCTCATTATTGCAAATTTCTAATAAGCCAATCACATGAGGCTACAATTCACACAGGCTCACCAAAATTGGTCAATAGAAGATTGAAAAAACGTTGCCTGGTCTGATGAGTCTCGATTTCTGCTGCTGCATAAACAACATAAAAGCACAGATCCGTCCAGTCTAGTATCAACGAATCAGAATGGTTGTGGTGGTGTAATGGTGTTGGGGGTATTTACTTGGCACGCTTTGGGCCAATTAGTACCAATTGAGCATCGTGTCAACGACACAGCCTACCTGAGTATTGTTGCTGACCATATCCATCCCTTTATGACCACAGTGTACCCATCTTCTGATGGATATGTACTTCCAGCAGGATAACTAGCCATGTCATAAAGAGCGAATCATCCCAGACTGGTTTCAACATGACAATGAGTTCACTGTACTCAAATGGCCTCCACAGTCACCAGACCTTAATCCAATAGAGCACCTTTAGTATGAGGAGGAACAGGAGATTCGCATCATGGATGTGCAGCCGATGTCAATATGGACCAAAATCTCTGAGGAATTTTCCAGTACCTTGTTGAATCTATGCCACAAAGGATTACGGCAAAACATGTTCCATCCCTGTACTAATAAGGTGTACCTAATAAAGTGGCCGGTAAGTGGATATTTGTACCTTAAAAAAGTGTACCTTTGAAATAGGTCCCATGCCAGTGACAGCTTTTGTACATTTATTTCTGAGAGTGTATACATGGTCAAAGCTGCATGAAGGGAATTGCATAGAGTAAATATTGTCTGTCTTAACAAAATGATCAGTTTGTTTCATGTAACAGTATAGCAAAACAGAAGTGATCATACATAACCATGTGCAGAGCAAACCAAAGGTATGTCTACATCTCTCTCTCTCTCTTTCTCTCTCTCTCATAAACATGCATTATTCTGTTCTTGCACGCAGCGAGGCTCAATAAATAAAAACCCACCTAATGCAATGTAAGTGCAATCTTTCTCTCGCCTTGATCTGCAGATTGACACTTCAGAAGCAGCTGATCTGAGGCGACTCCTATAGTCAAAGCCTCTCTGACGCCAACAGAAACAAAGATGAGCTGGCAGACACGTGCTGGGAATTGTGGGTATTTTCTCGTTAGACTTGGATCGAGGACAGAGCATCAGGTGCAAACCTCGCGGGGATATTCATCAACAGCAGGTGAGACGAGAGATGTGAGGGGACGGATGGGGAAAAGATCATCTAAAACATTGTTTGGCAGGCGAGGCAGATACTTTGCTTAGATCAGAAAACATCCAATTACTGAGATCTCAGAATGAGACAGGTACGCTGCCCGGACAACATCATTTACAGTCCCCCAGGACATTATCTGTCTTTTATATAATATTATACCCGGTGAAAAGATTGTCTTAGGTGTGTTTTAGATGCTGGTTGCCACTATGGGATGCTGGTGCTTCATACGTTAGAGCTATAGAGCAGAGCGTGGGCCTGCAATAACAAGGTCATGGTTTAAATTCCCAGAGAATGCATAAACTGATATGTGATTAACATACACTTTATATGCAAAGTCAGCTGCTTTGAATAAGGTGCCTGCCATATGTGTTACATAAATGGATATGTATATGAGTGTCATATGTGCCGTGTAGCATGTAAGTAGCATATGTTAACGTTTTCTGTCAAAAGTCTAGTTAGGCAAGGGAAAACTCTACTTGTAAATGTTGAAATAAAATAAAAATAAAATAATGAATGTACACAGTATATATTACATGTAATCAATGCAATGTAAACTGCTTTGAAAAAAGTAAAATGCAGAAATTTATCATACCACTACTTTTAATGCAAATGTTAATGCGAATGATAATGCGAATGTTAATGCTAATATTGAAATGTTAGCATTAATTAGCATTGATAACATTGCTAATATTAACATATTAGCTTGAAATATTATCAATGTTATCAATATTTCAACAATTTCACAAATATTTCCATTTTTCTACGAAGAGCAAAGTAAAACACAAAATAAAATAAAATAAGCTGAAATTAAACTTAAAATAAAATTTAAAATAAAATTTAAACATGAAAAAAATACCATGTAAATACCAAAAATATTATCAATATTTAATTAATATGAAAGTACAATTAAATAATAAAATAAAATAAAATAAAATAAAAAATTAAAAAATTATAAAAAATATACCAATTAAATAACAAAAATATCAATTTTTCATTAATATCAATAATAATGAAAGTACTATTGCTGTCGCCTCACAGCAAGAAGGTCGCTGGTTCGAGCCTTTCAAGGTTCAAGGTAATTTCTGTGTGAAGTTTGCATGTTCTCCATGTGTTTTTCCCACATGCAGTTTCCCCCACAAGTCCAAAGAGATGTGGTATAGGTAAATTGGGTAAGCTAAATTGTCCGTAGTGTATGTGTGTGAATAAGTGTGTATGGGTGTTTCCCAGTGATGGGTTGCGGCTAGAAGGGCATTCAATGCTAAAAACATGCTGGATAGGTTGGCGGTTTATTCCACTGTGGTGACCCCAGATTAATGGGGTCTAAGGCGAAAAGAAAATGAATGAATGAATTTGAAAATAAAATAAAATAAAATAAAATAAAATGAAATAAAATAAAATAAAATAAAATAAAATAAAATAAAATAAAATAAAATAAAATAAAATAAAATAAAACATAAAATATACCATGTAACTACCATATAGTATATGAATTATACATAATAATAATTCAGATAACAACATATATAAAACATCGTGAGAGAAAACAAAACAAACGAACTAATTTGCATAATCCCAATACAATTCACAGACGCAAAGCACGAAATCCCTCCAAAGCATGACCTCAGCAGCTGTTCTCATGCATCTGACACAAGGATGCCCTGTTTACATCCGCTCAACACAAGCGCGTTAAACACACTCTCTAAACCTTTTTCATTTCTCCCTACAGTTTGAGCTTGTTCATCCATGCAGCAATCAGCAGCTTCGCCAGATTCGCTCTTGCGCCATCACGTACACACAAACACAAATATCCACACAAAAACCAAGGGCAAACAGGGCCAACATATGGAGAATGAAATGCCACAGCAGTCATTTTTCACCCTTTGATATGTGAGTGCGGCTCCATTATTTAATTAGCGCATGCTGTGATAGGTTTAATGAACCAGCAGCGAGCTCCCTTCCTCATCAATGGCCAGGCCTGTGTTTGTGTTTAGGTCTCTGATTAAATGACCAGATCTGCCATGACAGTTTCTAAGGGGGGGATCAGATTACAGAACAGACCAAATTGACTTTGTCTGCTTTTGTTTTTAATATCCACTACAAGATGAGCTCCCTCAAAACCCTGGGATGAAAACATGTGATAAACGCTGACAAAAGACATCAAGCTGTGCTGGATTAAAGCAGCCATCGTTTTGACAAAGGGTGGTCATTGCAGTGGACTCGTGTCTACTATTTAAGCTGAAAATGTGCCTTAAATAAACAAATTAATAGTGGATTGTGACAGCTTATCCATGTGAGGAACGGGGCTATTTTTGGAAGGCAATTAATTCAGATCTGGTTATAGACGCATAAGCTGTGTGTTATGATGCAAATATGTCTCATATGAAAGGGTATTCTGAGGATATTTATGTAAGTA
>CAIGQQ010000001.1:6664611-6678118 GCA_903798035.1 Danio albolineatus | reverse complement strand
ATAATTTATTAGGGGTTTTCACCTTTATTATGATAGGACGGTGGAGATTTCAGACAGGAAAGCATTGGGAGCAGAGTGAGGGGAAGGATCGGCAAAGGATCTTGAGCCGGGAATCGAACTCGGGTCGTCATGAGCATGTCTGTGCTAAATGTTGGCGCACAGTACCACTAGGCTATTGTCGCATTTTTTTAAAGTGTTAAATCAGTATTTTGAAAAATCATTTGAATAATACAATGACTGCTTTATATTAAAGTTATCTCAAATGAATCTGCACTTTTGAATGGATCGCTTGAATGAATGATTCAATCGTTCAAACTGTCTATATGTTACATATGGCTTAAACAAATTAATAGTGGATTGTGACAGCTTATCCATGTGAGGAACGGTGCTATTTTTGGAAGGCAATTAATTTAGATCTGGTTATAGACGCATAAGCTGTGTGTTATGATGTAAATATGTCTCATATGAAAGGGTATTCTGAGGATATTTATGTAAGTATTAATAAAATATAAAGCACAGTACAAAATAATGAAGAATGTTGGTAAAATAATACTGATAATTAGCTGTAGGTGTATAAACTTGTGTAAAATTTCAAACAATTTATGTTTTATTTATTGACAAACTTCAAAAAGTAATTCATGCTTGAATGAATTTGCTTTATTGAATGAATCATTTGAGTAAATGTGATTTTATGACTCTCTTAAAGATCTTTGTGTGCAATGACTCAGTAAACAAGAAAGAATTTTTATTATACTGTTAAATCAGCATTTTTGCAAAATCATTTGAATAATACAATGACTCCTTTATATTAAAGATATCTCAAATAAATCAGCACTTTTGAATGAGTTGCTTGAATGGATGATTCAATCATTAAAAAAGTCTATATTTTACATATGGCTTAAAAATAATAGTGGATTGTGACAGCTTATTCATGTAAGGAACAGTGTTATTTCGGGAAGGCAAGTAATTCAGATCTAGTTATATAGGCAGTGTGTTATGGGGTAAATATGTCTTAAATGATTGCAGTGAAAGGGTATTCTGATGATATTTATGTAAGTGTTAATAAAATATAATGCACAGTATAAAATAATGAAGACTGTTGGTAAAATAATACTGATAATTAGCTGTAGGTGTATAAACTTGAGTAAAATTTCTGACAATTTATGTTTTATTCATTGACTAACTCCAAAAAGTGATTTATGCTTGAATGAATTTGTGTCTGAATGAATCATTTGAGTGAATGTGATTTTATGACTCTCTTAAAGACATTTTTGTGCAATGACTTACTAAACAAGAAAGCATTTTTATTATACTGTTAAATCAGCATTTTTGAAAAATCATTTGAATAATACAATGACTCCTTTATATTAAAGTTATCTCAAATGTATAAGCATTTTTGAATGAACGAATGATTCAATCATTCAAGCAGTCTATATTTTACATACGGCTTAAATTAATAGTGGATTGTGACAACTTATCCATGTGAGGAACAGTGCTATTTTTGGAAGGCAATTAATTCAGATCTGGTTATAGAGGCATAAGCTGTGTGTTATGAAATAAATATGTCTTAAATGATTGCAGTAAAAGGGTATTTTTGATGATATTTATGTAAGGGTTAATAAAATATAATGCACAGTATGAAATGCTGAAGACTGTTAGTAAAAATTATACTGATAATTAGCTCTAGATGTGAAATCTTGTGTAAAATTCTAAACAATTTATGTTTTATTCATTGACTAACTCCAAAAAGTAATTTGTTCTTGATTGAATCTATATGTGTGAATGAATCATTTGACTGAACGTGATTTTATGACTCACTTAAAGACATTTTTGTTCAATGACTCGCTCGTCAAGAAAACATTTTTTTTGTTGTGTTGAATAAATCAGCATTTCTGAAAATCATTTGAATAATACAATGACTCCTTCATAAGAAATGTATCTTAAATAATCAGCATTTTTGAAGGAATTGCTTAAATCTGTGATTCAACAATTTAGTAATAAAAAATAAACTTTAAGCTTTGTGTTTTCATGAACATAATTCCAGGTAATATTACATAAATTAAAAATATTTTTGTATTCCTGAATTTATCAGAGTTGTTTTTATATTGCATTGACTAGCTCAAAAAAGTGATTTGTGCTCAAATGAATCTCTGTGAATGAATAATTTGATTGAATATTTTTATGACTCACTCAACTATATCTTTGTTTAATGACTAACCAATCAACTAAGCATTTTTATTTGTTGTGTTGAATAAATCAGCATTTCTGAAAAATCATTAGAATAATACAATGGCTGCCTTGCAATAAAATTATCTTGAATGAATCAGCATTTTGAATGAATATTGAATGAAGGATTCAGTAACTTAAAAAAAAAAGTTAGGATTTGTAATTGTGTCATTATCACATGATTTTGGGCAACATATGAGTTGCAAAATCCTATTAATTGTTTCCATCATAAATACATCAAAATTATGTTCAACCAATTAGATTATTGTTGCATTTTTTACAAAGCACCAGGAGACACGGTAAACTAATATATTAAGTCACTGGAAAAGAACATGAACCAAATCTTAATATGTTGTGGACATTTTTGATGAAGTGTTCTGCTCCTACGAGTTTCCTCCAGAGAATACTAAAATATTCAATCAAGTCAGGAATTTCTCATTTAAATCTTCTAAATCCAAAGTATCTAAACTATGCTAGCCATACAGATTTAAAAGCGTTATGCTCATACTGCTTTTCAAACTAATTCATATGTTGCTAATAGACTTTAAGGAAAAACATCTGAGACGTCACCTAAGTTTAACCTCAAAACTATGAAAATAAACATGAAAGTAGTACACTCTCTTCAAATATTACTAATTAATTTACAGAATTATAAAAAAATAAACAAAAACACTCCCAGCAATATACAATAAATAAATAAATAAATAAATAAATAAATAAATAAATAAATAAATAAATAAATAAATAAATAAATAAATAAAATATATTTTATTTCATTTAAATAAACTATATTTTATTTCATTTAAATAAACTATAGTTTATTTAAATGAAATAAAATATAGTAGTCAAATATAATATAATATAATATAATATAATATAATATAATATAATATAATATAATATAATATAATATAATATTTGAAACCACACTAATCCCCAAATACGTGTGCAAAACTGATAATAGTAATAATAATAATAATAATAATAATAATAATAATACATTAATTAATAACAACAATAACAACAATACTAATAACAACAACAACAACAATACTAATAACAGCAACAATGATGATGATGATGATAATGGTGATGATGATAATAACAATACATTAATAGTAAAATACATTAATAATAATAAAATAAAATTAAATAAAAACAAACCAATAAATAAATAAATAAATAAATAAATAAATAAATAAATAAATAAATAATAATAATAATAATAATAATAATAATAATAATAATAATAATAATAATAATAATAATAATAATAATAACAACAATAATAATAGGGACTTTTTTTCTCCTATGGCTATGATGTCTCAGACCTTTCACAAATTCCACAAAACTCATAATTAATAGTTAATAGATACAATAAACTGCAGCAGTAACCGCAAGAAGTACAGAGTAGAGAGAATCAAAAAACTATCACACATTTCACTTTCCCACAAGTATCAAGTCCTTGTACTCAGATGTACAAAGTTTATTCAGAGCTGCTCTGCTTTCAAAAAACACTTCACCATGTTGGAATGCATGGGAAGTGCTTGTCATTGGCCTCTCACCTTTGCTTTCCTGACGATAATTGTTAAGCTTCTTTAAAGAGATTAGCTTTGATCCTGGTGCACTGATGGGAATGATTCCAGGCAGGTTAGCAATGCGTGCGACTAGCAGCCCTAAGCAACTAGTGTCAAATCTTCATCAAAAGACATGCAATAATAATATAAACAAATTTAACTGATATGTTAGAGAGTCTAAAACTTTGTTTATAATCTGACCCAATGATAATAACAGAACTTGACTGAACAACTCCACAACATTAAACTACAACCGACTAATACTATACACTATAACATGACAACTTATGTTACTTCTAAAGGTCATAGTTGCCATATAAGCATTATATATTTTATACAACATACCAATGCATAAACTCCTCGTAGGGAAAGATGTGTTTGAGGTGGTTTACATATTTAAAAGCAACCATAATGAGACAGGACCTTTAACTTTTCAGCATTTCTCACAAACATAAGCTTTGATACACACATTTTACCCCAAGACTGCATTATAAAGCTAGTTTTTAACAGGTTGTCCTTGTTTAAAAAAAAAAAAAAATGCAAGCTATCTATGTACTCACCACACCAGTGTAGTGTAAGTCCACACAGATGCTATATGAAAGCAGACAGACGCTTGCTGAGACTCAATCTGCTGGTGTTTCAACTGACACACTAACACTGTCCCCTGCCCCAGGAGCCACACCCCCAACACACACACACACAAACACACATATGCACATGCACACACACACACACATACTAAAGCACGACAGGAAGTACAGTGCTATTTCAGCATCAGGTGTTAATTTGAGTCCAAATATAACGCTGAACCTTTAGTGACTCATTTTAATGACATACAAACATACTGACTGATTAAGAGCATCGAAAGTTAATCTTTCTCTGTGTGTATGTGTGTGCGTTTGTGTGTGATGAGCAGATTATAGTGGGACATTCAAAAAAAATGCAACTCATTGTTTCGGGTCAAATATGGACAAACCCAAATGTTAGCTTCATAATTTAATTTAAAACAATTTACTAAACAGTTACGCTTCTCAAAATTTCGCCCAGTTTGAGAGGTAGTGTAGAGATGGTGGGTAAAATAGATAATAACATATGAGGCTACATTGTAAATATGCATAAATTAGCAGTTTTTAAGTTTTAATTAATTAATTTATTTTCCCTTCTTTATTTACACTTTAAATTGCATTATGAGACCTTTATCTTTTTTTTAACAACTTTTAACCTTCGTCACAATGTTTATATACAGTATTTTGAATAATTCATTTTCAAAGCACCAGGAGACACCTGCAAGCTTTATATTTTTTCAAATTTCTATCTTGACTTTTATCATGACTTTGTTTTTTTTAGCAAAGTTTTTACTAATTGTTTAAAATGAAACCTGTTGTAATACAGTATGGGACCCTGGAGCCCAAAAGCATTCTTACATAGCACAAGTTTATAGCAAAAGAAAATTGTAAATTTCCTACAGTAAATATATCAAAACTGAATTCTGATTAGTAGTATTAATTGCTAAGCACTTCATTTAGATCATTTAAAAGTTTTATTTTTTTCAGGATTGTTTTTGAGATTTTTTTTTTTTTTGAGAATTTTGAGAATCATATTCCTGAATTATGACAATTTTGAGAATCATATTTCTGAATGATGAGAATTTTGAGAATCATATTCCTGAATGATGACAATTTTGAGAATCATAATCCTGAATGATGAGAATTTTGAGAATCATAATCCTGAATGATGAGAATTTTGAAAATCGCAATCCTGCATGAGAATTTTGAGAATCATTTCCTGGAATGAGATTTTTGAGAATCATATTCCTGAATGATGAGAATTTTCAGAACCATTTCCCTGAATGATGAGAATCATATCCCTGAATGATGAGAATTTTGAGAATCATATTCCTGAATGATGACCATTTTGAGAATCATATTCCTGAATGATGAGAATTTTGAGAATCATATTCTTGAATGATGAGAATTTTGAGAATCAAAATGAGAATTTTGAGAATCATATTCCAGGTTTTTTGCACCTCAGCCATTGTTCTGAAACAAACCATTCACCAATAAAAACCTTATTTGTTCAGGTTAATTTATTATTTAGATAATCAATTCTAAAAAAAATATGCATCCATAAGTAAAACAAAAACAAAAACGACACATATGGTTGATTTTGTGGTGTAGGGCTGCAAACATGTTTTAACAACTGTCCATTAGTGATTGGAAGTTCGGATTGGCTTACTAATCTTTTTGAGTCATTTCATTCAATTTGCCAAAATAACATTAAAATGTTATAAGATGCTTCCAAACACATCTACAACTAGTCCAAACGTTGATCACACTACAAGTTATAACTAGAATACTTATGTACAATACAATGCTACTAAGAAAGAGAAAATAATCCTTCATTAGCTCTGCTCACCTCTTTTGGCGTGTCTTCAAATTTGAGTCGCTCGTTCACCTGACACTGACAGTCCCATATGAGCTTAACCAATGCACACAGTCTGAAACACCTATGATTAGTTTACCTTTTGAGTCTTTGGGTTCTTGAGTCGTCCGTTCATCACGTGACAGCATATAACAAGATGACTCAAACCTGAGGACTCGAGAGATGAACGGATCAAATCTTTTTCCGGCTCTGACTGCATATGATCAGCTTCTGTCTTTCATGTGATGGACGAACGACTCAAATTGAGGACTTGAGAGATGAAAGGATCCAATCTTTTCCGGCTCTGACAGCATTTGATTGGCTTCGGTCTTGTGATGAACGGATGGCTCAAACTCGATAGTGGACTCGAAAAATAAACTAATCTCCTCCTCCATCTGCACAAATGTGTGCATGCGCTAATGAACGAATCACTCCCTGAGAGGACTCATCGTTATCAAGTCACATAAAAGATTCGTTCAAAATGAACAAATCGTTCAAGAATGACCCATCACTACTGTATATCGGCCACAGTGTTGTGTTGTAATTTTAGATACTTTAGGTTCTAATCTCATCTTTACACAGCCAATTTAAGCATGTCTGTTTTGAATTCAGTGTAAACACACTATGCAGCATTAAACAGTTTATGTAAACACATTTTTGAAAACGTATGGTGATTCAGGTTTGGTTTCTATACCGCCTTCCTGTATAAATTTGCTTTAACGGAAGCTAAAAGTACCCTATGGCATACATATCCAGCCACGTAGCATGGATGGAGATCAATTTTTTAAAGTAGTGTAAATCTTGTGAGATGATTCCACTTCAGCTCCTTTTCACCATAAGATGCTTATGGCTTACTGTCTTCACTTCAATGCATGGAAAGGATGCGTTATATCTGGGGTCACGATGGTTATAATATGACAGCGATGAAGGGCAATCCGCATCAGCCCTGATAATTCACTAAGATAAAAAAAAAAATCTCTATAAGCCAAATGGTTCCAGGATTCACCATTAAGTTGCAGTTATTATGTTCTCATGTGGTGTCATAAAAACAAAAGCTGTTCGAGCAGCTGATCCTACAGTCCATTGAGTGGGAGAAAGCCTGAGTCATGGCCTTGTTAGCAAAAGAGAAATCTGTGTTTATTTTCAGATAATGAGCGGGTGCGCAGAGAGTTCAGAAATCTGAAACCATGAATCCAAAAACATCTCGAAGTGCCTCAAGGAAACATATGCAGTATGCTTATTTTGACCTGAAAGCATGTGTAAGATAATTTTTATATTGGGTTCCCTGCCATGCTATTATACAAAATAATAGAGAGGTTTGCAAGTCAAAATATTCACACTCTCATATGTGCATAACAAGCTAAAAACATAAAGAGATGTTTAGTTTCTCTGGATTTCTCTGGATTTTTTCTTCATAGCATCTATTTCCTTTGGTTTTGGTGTAGACCTAAGTATGCCTCTTGTTATTTAAATACTGTATACACAAATATGTGGGTGGAGCAAAACATTGGTGGGCGGAGCTAATGAGGTAGTGATATAGAAGTAGGGGTTGATCTGCAGACGTACAGTTTAGATGCATTATTTCAGAATAAAGTGGCACATTTACAAACTGTTGTTTGGTTTCGCTGCCTAAAATGAAAAGCTTGGTATTGACCATATCCGTCTTTTGGATGAGATTTGGATGAGCCAAGGTCCTGACTCTCTGTGGTCTGTGTTCATTAAATATCCCATGCCAGTAGGCGTGTAAGCCTGGTGTTCTGGCCAAATTCCCTCCATCGGCCATTAAAGGCCTCCCAATCATCCCAATCCACCAAATTGGCTCAATCACTGTCTCTCCACTCCTACAAAAACTGGCGTGTGGTAAGCTCACTGGTGCCATTGTCATGTGGCTTCCGTCGCATCATCCAAGTGGAGGCTGTGTGACTCCCATGAGCTTGGAGGACTGTATCTATACATCTCTACAATGACTCAAGTAACTCTGACATTAATAAAGTCATATGTAATGGCAAAGAAAGCATTCTTGCAGGACTCCCAGGGTTCATCAAGATTCTTTGGATTCATCTTCAATGCCTCCTCATTTATCTTACCACAGACATGCTCAATAATGTTCATGTCTGGTGAATGGGTCAGCCAATCCTACAGCACCTTGACCTTCTTCGCTTTCAGGAACTTTGATGTGGACGTTGAAGTATGAGAAGGACCACTATCTTGCTGAAGAATCTGCCCTCTCCTGTGGTTTGTAATGTAATGGGCAGCACAAATGTATACATTTCCTTAGACTGTTGATGTTGCCATCCACTCTGCAGATCTCTCGCACACCCCCATGTTGAATGTAACCCCAAGCCATGATTTTTCCTTCACCAAACTTGACTGATTTCTGTAAGACTCTAGGGTCCATACAGGTTCCAATAGGTCTTCTGCAGTATTTGTGATGATTAGGATGCAGTTCAACAGATGAAAAATCTACCTTCTGCCACTTTTCCAAATGATCATCTAGAAGTCAAGTTATAAGTTGTTGCTCTTATGGTTGGGATTGACGACAATACTTTTGTCAGGTAGTGTACATTACATATTTGGTTTGGTTGTTAATATTAATAAGCTCTGCTGTGATGCTTCGCAGTTTGTGTCAGTGCCTGCTCCCTCTCTCTTACACACACACCCACACAAAGACATACACATATGTGATATACTCTGAAATAAACACATGCGAAAAAAATCATACTTCAGCTATGATCGTTATATTAACAATCCTCAACTGAAGTAGTGGTGATGTTTATTTTACTAAAAATGTACTAGCTTATAATCACTAAAAAGAATGTGAGCTATCTTTATGCCTTCAGAGCAACCTAGTTCCTGAGTTGTGCTTTGGATGAGACACAGGCTTAATGATAATACACTTGACAAGAGGGCTCAAAGGGGTTTTGAAGCTCTAAAATATATGAAAATACAGTACTTCATTCATTTATTTTCCTTCGACTTAGTCCTGTTATTTCTCAGGGGTCGACACAACGGAATGAATAGCCAACTTATCCAGCATATGTTTTACACAGCGGATGCCCTTCCAGCCACAACCCAGCACTGGGAAAGGTAGTAATTAATATCAAGTTTTATAAAGTGTATTGGTGTCCATTCGCTCCAAAAATAAATCAATCAATAAATAAATAAACGAACAAACAAACGAATAAATAAATAAATAAATAAATAAATAAAAAACATTACCAGAAAGAGCTGAATGATAATACACGATTCATAAGTATGAATTGGATGCTTATATTCAGCAGTCTACATGTGTCTGTTGCCTCACTACAAACACAGACTGCAAATTTCACAATATACACGTCAAACTAAAAAAAGATACTTTTAAACTGACATTATCACTCTTCTGGATGGTGCTAAACAAATTTGCCATCTGTAAATGCATGTGCGTTTTAGTCTCACTACATCTTCTGTTTTCAAAATAAGATTCTCACATACATGCTATGTTTAATACAATCTTGGATAAACATACAAATAAATAATAATTAAGGGAAAAAAATCTCACTAGAAAATGTTGTGACCAATGTAATGAAACCTGGGGCATGCATATTGATGATCCCATGTGGAATATGAAAAAGTTTTGTTCCAATTGACCTGTCCTTCATATCTGATTACACACACAATTTGCATTAAAATTATGGAGAAAATAAAGTTTGAGGCTGATGGTATGCTATTTCCTTTGACTAAACTCTTATCATTCAGTTATGCTTATATCCAGATTTCATTAAATGAGTTTTGAGCTCTGAAACTTGAATGTTTTCATGATCATGACCTTTTATATGACTGAAAGATCAATAGAGCTTTTATTTTTCGGTTCAAAAGCTCTTTAAATGTTCCCTATAAGTATGTTTATTATCTTAATAGTATTACTGTCAGATATAATCAGTGTATGATGGTACTGTATGACCCTTTATGACCTCTTGGCAGATGCTTTCTTATTGAAGCAACACACATAAAAGTGCCTTAATACATAGCTTCAGCTCATTTTAATGAATCTCAAACATTCATTTATGATCCAGGATAAATCTTAGTGCTTACGATGGACTTTTAAAGCATTTTACATTCCTGTTCATCAAAACATTTAGAATCTTCATGGTCAACTTACCAATAATTTAATAAAACCTTGAGATGTTTATCCATCTCAAAACTGACATTAGAGTTTAAATATCAACTTAATAAATATACATAATACATCAGCAGCATGACTCTTCATGAGTATTCATTAATTTGCTTTGGTTATAATGAATTTAATTTACTTTAACCGCAGGATTCACAGCCTGCGCCGCTAGTGTGGATTTGTATAGACTTTGTTATTTATTTAAAACAAGTTAAATTAAAGGTTCATAATGAACAGTAATTGAGTGGCCACAGTTTCACTTTCAGAATCCCGCAGAGCCATTTCTTTCTTTTTTTTTAAATACATTAATTATCATTTTATTTGTTGTCTTTTATACTCTGCATGCAATATCATTAGAAAGGGTCATGCTGTCTTATTACAAATTTCATTTCGATGGGTTTTTAATTATACTTTTATTTTAAGTGATAATAATAAAGAATTGTTTTAGCTTACAAAATTAATAGATGGACAAATTAGAGCATGCACTTATGTATGTATTACATACTATTATTATTATTATTGTTATTGTTATTATTATTATTATTATTATTATTATTATAAGTTGTAGTAGTATATACTTATTATAATATATATTTCTTATTTGTGTTTATTGTACTTATATTTATTTTTACATTCATAAACTGTTGGCTTATTATTGATTATTTTATAATACTATTTATATAAATACTATGATATGTTTATTTTCATACTAAATATTATGAAATAACACCTATACATTTAAAAAAGTCCTATCTTTGTTAAAATCATTTTTTTACCAGTATTAGTTATGAAATAAAATTTAAAAAAAAACTTTATTTCCTGTTACATTTTTTAGATTTGTTATACTATCGTTTACTTATCATCATCATCATCATCATCATCATCATCATCATCATCATCATCATCACATCATCATTATTATTATTCATATTTGTAGTAGTTATAGTATAACTACTTATTGTTATAAAAATGTTTCTTATTTGTTTTTATTGTCCTTATTTTCACTTTTTTACATTTATATAATGTTTGCTTATTATTGATTATTTTATAATACTATTTATATGAATATCATGATAAGTTTATTTTGATACCAAGTATTATGCAATAACACATATTAATTAAAAACGTTTTTAAGTATTTGTTATGAAACAAATTATTTTTTTACTTTATTTCTTCTTAATTATTATCATTTTGTAGATTTATTATGCTATTTGTTTACTTATTATTATTAATATTATTCCATATTATTATTTAAAAAAATATTTTTATTATTATTTTGGTAATTTATTAATTTATTAATTGATCAATTTATTAATTTATTTTTAGTAGTAGTAGTAGTAGCAGCAGTAGTAGTAATATATACTTATTGTGATATAATTTTTTTTTTATATAAGTACTTATTGTACTAATTTTTATTTTCACATTTACTTACTGTATGTGTATTATTGATTATTTTATAATACTACACATATAAATATTATGATACGTTTATTTTGATACTATGCTTATATTATTATATATGCAATATATATTATATTATGCAACAACACGTATATTTTAAATCCTACTTTTGTTCAAATCCTTTTATTACCTGTATTTGTTATGAAATAAAAATTAATAATAATGTTTTCTTGTGTTTTGTTTTTACTTGAATTTTTACCCTGATTAATATAATGAAAAGTACTAGTTATATCACCTAATTATATATTTAAAATGATATTGTTTACTTATTATTTTTATCATTATTATTTGAATTACTATTATTGTATTACTACTACACCCAAATAATAATAATAATAATAATAATAATAATAATAATAATAATAATAAATCATTTTATGCATGCTAAATAATTATTTATTCAGTAAATGTAAAGTAACCTGAAATATAATAATAATTTAATATAGAATGCATAAAACCATTTCTTGTTGTTGCTGTTGATGATGATGATGATGATGATAATAATATTAATAATAATAATTGTATGCATGCTACATAATTATTTATTCAGTGTATGTAAAGTAACTGGAAATATTATCTTATCTGGGCACTGAAAGCACTTTACTCAACCATCAAAAAATGTAATAAAAAAATAATAATTCCATAGAACTAAACTCAAAATAACCCAAAATCCCATCAAATGTAAGCGTTAAAGAGGGCTCTCTCTCAGCCTGTGTGTGGCCAGTGCTTTCGCCTGGCCTGAGGGTGATGGATGGCAGTGGTGCGGATTAGAAGCCGGATTAAAGCATCCATCCCAGACCTACTCAGGAAAAGGTTGTTGAGATCAACATCCCGTTATTTACCCTGTCACCACGCTCCCTCTGGCATGAGCCCTGACCCACAGAACAGCATGGGATTCTGGGTCAGAGAGACAAAGCTGCTTGTGGCAAGGTCGAATTTCCAGTCTCAGTTTCTACAATCTGGAAAAAAAAAGTAAATGGACTGCTTGGTGCATAATGAGTGTGCGTGTGGCTGTACATGGTTTTAAAGTCTGAGGTAACCCGGGGGCTTCAGGAGCTGAATGTGCACGGGTTAATGCTCTGTTGGTCCAACAAGGGAAAGTGAGTCTTAAATTTATCTGGATGTTAGTAAATAATGGGACTAACGAGAGCTTGTATGTCCCGAGGGTAATACAAAACCAGTCATATGCAGTAAGGACGTTTGGGGAGTTATGTTTCTGATCATTTGGAAAATGAAATGAAATTAAATAAAATAGGGAGCACGGTGGCTCTTTGATTAGCACTGTCGCCCCACAGCAAGAAGGTCGCTAGTTCAAGTGTCTGTGTGGAGTTCGCATGTTCTGCCTGTTTTCCGTGGGTTTCCTCCGGGTGCTGCGGTTTCTCCCACAGTCCAAAGACAAGAGCTATAGGTGAAATAAATGAACTAAATTGGCCGTAGTGTACGAGTGTGAATGTGAGAGTCTATAGGTTTTTCCTAGTACTGGGTTGCAGTGAAAGGGCATCCACTGTGTAAAACATATGCTGATGAATAAAGGGACTAAGCCGATATAAATAATATTTATATAATTTAGTAAACAAATGAATTACTGAACGGTATTTGTTTTTTTTATTAAATGCTGCTACTACTACTACTATTACGACTACTACTCCTACTACTACTACTACTACTA
>CAIGQQ010000001.1:6650646-6659300 GCA_903798035.1 Danio albolineatus | reverse complement strand
TATTATTATTATTATTATTATTATTATTATTATTATTATTATTATTATTATTATTATTATTATTATTATTATTATTATTTTGGGGAGGAGAGGTGTAGTGAAACACCAAGATTAATGTAAATAGTGAAGTCTCTTATTCTCATCAATACTATATTTGCTTACAAATACAATGAAACAGTTAAATAAAACAATACAATAAAACTATGTATGTATAATTATGCAGGTTGGGTGGTTATTTTTATTATTTTTATTTTTTAATCTGGCAAATGAATGACTCTTCAGGACACTTGTTTAAAAACAATCCTTTTAGCAATTTTGCTATGTTTTTGTTTATACTGTAACCTACACCAAGTGTCCTTATAAGGAAAACATTATCATTAAAAACACAAGATTTTAGTCCATTTTCTTTTTTATTTATTTATTATACTTTTTATCCTTGTTTATTTTCACTTCAGCCTCAGGGATTCAGAGTTCTATACTTTACAAAATGACAGGAAGAAGCCAAGGGATGTGAATAACTGGAGTAAACAAAAAGCGTCTTGTAGGACATATTCTCCTTGCTGCTCCCTAGAGAAGTTCCCCATTTACTGGGTTACAAACAGATTAAAGAAACAGACCCTGGGTCCCCCAGGAGCGCCTTTGAGCCTCACAGACCCTACACCTCTGCTGTATGCATCCTATAGCCTGAGACGAAGTAGAAAAAGAAGTTGGAGAGGAAAAAACAAACAAAACAAAAAAAAAAACATGAAATTGTGTCTTTTGTCTCGATGTGTGTTTTTAAATGTGTGATAAGAAACTGCACAAGATTTGGAAGGAACAACACAATTGTTGACAACTTTGACCTTTCACTGTAAATAGCAATCGTTAGTTAACTTTACTGCATATTGTTATCAATAATGTGGTCTACAATGTGCCTGAGATTTTGATTATTAATATTTAGATTGTTTACTGTTTGTTAAAACTTTGCTATAAGGCTCCATTAAATTAAATCCGTAACTAACTACTAACTAACTAAGAAAAACTTACAAAGGAAATATTAATATTAGGTGATTTTAAATTCATGGTTAATGTTAAATAACTAATTCAAAACAGTTTCATTTAATTTGTTTAAATAAATAACTAATAATTTTTTTACAGTGCTTTCTCAAACCTTTAATTAGAACCCGAACACCACATCTTTGAGGGACTAAACAATCTAGAAAAGTATCGAAATAATGTGCATACCAGAAGTGCGCTGTAAAAAAAACCCCTCAAAATTGTAAGCCAACTTACTGCAGAGCTTTTTTGAGTTGACTTTTAACCAAAGTACTGCACTTGACTCGATCTAAGTTGAGTAAACTCAAATGTCCTGAAGCTGGTTGCCTTAAAGTTTGTTAAAATTGTTTGAATTGATTAAACGTTTTTTACAGTGTGGTGAAAAAATAATAGCATCTATAGACATCAATTAAGTGCCTCTCACGTGACATTCTCAGAAATAAAATAAAAGGGCTGAATCTTTTCAGAGTACACATTTGTAACCAAAGAGTCCAAATATTGGTACATCAAAGCTATATGGTAGTACCCAAATTTACCTTTGAGGGACAATTTGAGAATCAACCACCAAATCCAACATGACTGTCAGGACAGCTAAGAGAATTATTGGTGTGTTTCAAAACTTGTACATTTCCTGAATGAGGACACGGGTAGGTAAAATCATTCAAGACTCCTTTTACAAAGGCCATAAACTGTTTACACTTCTCCAGGCAGATTCTACAGATCTTTATGCACTAAAACATCTAGGCATAAAAACATTTTTTTTATCTTTTAGGCCATATCCAACTTAAATAGTTAGCACATCAGTTGCTACGTGTTTTCTTATGGTTATAAACGGACAGGAGCCCTTACTGTCTTTGGTTTTGCAACCAATAAACCCACATTTTGACAACATGTACTAAGTTTGAAAGCAATCTAAAAAGATCCTGGCCTGATGACATCTATACACCAGTACTGAGTTATCGTCATAGCTATGCCTGCTTTGAGAATGGTGTTTACCCACTTAAAGAGACCAAAAACAAAAAACAAAAACAAACAAAAAAAGTTAAATAAAAGGCTTACATGTATTCATACTCAAGTGGATCTATGATTTTATGAATGCATTTCTTCTCTTGAACACAAAACAAAAATATATTATGTTGGGAAAAAAGCAGCCACTGACTTCCACAGTAGGAAGAAAAAAAATACTATGGAAGTCAATAAGTGTTTTCCCAAACAGTCTTCAGTACATCTTCCTTCGTGTTCAACAAAATAAACTCAAATAGGTTTGGAACAAGTAAAAGATGAGTAAATGATGAAATGATGTACAATTTTGGGTGTCTATCCCTTTAAATGCATAATGTCAGATGTATATGCTGTTATCTTAAAGGGTACTCAAATGTAAGGTCCCTTTTAATGCTGCTTGCAGTTTTAGTTTCCTTCCGCTTTTCCACATTTTTTTGTCCTCAAATTCCCCTTTGCAGCAAGACCAACACAAGCGCAAATGAAGGAGAGAGATAGACAGAAAGAGAGAGAGAGAGAGAGAGAGAGAGAGAGAGAGAGAGAGAGAGAGATAGATTACAGTATCCTCAAGTTTTCATAAATAGAGCAGCTTGGTAATTCCCACCCGCTGTAAGGAACTGAGAGGAAGATGTTGAGCTCTATGACACAATGGCCTCGCCGGCTGCTGGTATTGAAGAATGAAAGTCGGCCATCAGAGATGTGTCTTCACGGGCCATTGTGCTCGACTGCGATCTCCATCGATCTCGCTCTGTCTCCACTCTCATTTCCTGCGGATTAGAACTTCCCTCTTCAGCGCTTTACACAAAGAAGAGAGGAGACCGGGGCAATGGTAACGGGGGGGACATTACTAATGCTCAAAATGCCTTCAGTCACACTCAAGCTACAGCGATAACTCTTACTCAGCAATTCTGAGCCGTTCAGTAAAGATCAGCAAAGTTCTGGTGCTGCCAGAGGAGGAAAAAAAAAATCCAACTTTTTTTATCCATGAATGGAAAATTTTAAAGAACAACATTTATTTTAAATCTGGAACTCTTTTTGACACATCGTATATTTATTTACTGTTGCTGATCAAGTTGATGCATCCTCGCAGCTGATTCGAATGTTATCACTCAACTGAATGGGCGATATCAGTGGTTATCAGCTGATAGATATGGGCCAGTAGCCTACTGGTGGGCTCAGATGGCTGTTATCATCCATCCACATGTTTAATCAGCTATAGATCACATACTGTACGGCTGTGGCTGGAAGTTAACGAGAATTATTTATATTATTTATTAAATTTCTCAATAATCGTATTTTATTAACGTGTACCCCTACCCCAACATAAACCCAACCGTCACAGTAATGAAAAAATAAATGTAGATCTGGAGTCTTCTCTATTAGTATAGCTGAATAACCATGAGCATTATTTCTATGAAATGCGAACGTGTATTTGCCATAGCTGGCCCTCGTCTTTGGAACGTGTTGCCGCTAGAACTAAAAATGGCTTCGTCACTGTTATTTTTTTTTAAGTCTAAGTTAAAGACTTATCTATTTTCTAGGTATTTTGTAGCAAAAGTCAACTGTGGCATGTTTTTACGAGGCAGAATTGTTTTAAACTTTGAAACCTAACTGTTTTTGTATAATCTATCTTAAAAATTGTTATGCTCCCTTTCTTTACATTATATGTCTACTGCTGTTTTGTTTATTATGCCTATACTGATTGTTTGTATTTTCTCTGTAAAGCACTTTGGGCGGCCTTGTGGCAGTTGGAAATCATTCATTCATTCATTTTCTTTTCGGCTTAGTCCCTTTATTAATCCGGGGTCGCCACAGCGGAATTAACCGCCAACTTATCCAGCATTTGTTTTACGCAGCGGATGCCCTTCCAGCCACAACCCATCTCTGGGAAAGGCAGTTGGAAATGTGCTATATAAATAAAATCAACTTGAACTTTATTATTTACAAACATTTCCCATTAATTGTATTTTATTAACATCTATCTCTACCTCAACCCTAAACCCAGCTGTCACAGTAATGTAAAAACAGACCTGGAGTCTTCTAGTAAAGCTGATTAACCATGTAGATGGATGATAACAGTCTTCTAAGCCTACTAGTAGGCGCAGAAGGCCCTTACTGGCCCATATCTGTCGGCTGATTACCACTGATAATGCCCATTCAGTCGAGTGATGACAAGCGGGTGATCCTTGCTGAGAAAAGAGTTAAAGGGATAGTTCACGCAAAAAAATGGAAATTGACTAACTATTTATTCCCTGTCAAGTAATCCTTTACGAGTTGTTTTCTTCTGTGAAACACAAAGGAAGATATTTTGAAGAAAGTTGAAAATTTGTTACCATTGACTTACATAGTAGGAAAAACAAATACTATAAGAGTCAGTGGTTACAGGGTTTCAACATTTTTCAAGATATTTTATTTAGTGTTCAAGAGCAGAAAGAAAATGAGACAGGTTTGAAAAAAGGTCAAAGTGAGTAAATTATGATGGAATTTTCACTTTCGGGTGAATTATCATTTTAAATAAATAAATAAATGAATAAATACCTGATAAATAACAGAACTACTGTTTCTTAAGGTGACATGGCACATTGTAACAACGTCACTTGTCAATTTTCAAACTTTTGGGTTCGTTTTTTTGTTTTTTTTATACCTATTTGTCAGTATTGATGCATTAAATTGACATTTTTTTTTTAACTTTCAACTCATCAAAAATGCTAGAATGATTCATCAAAATCATTATAATGTGACACTGAAAACTGGAGTAATGGTGCTGAAAATTAAGTAAAGGTTATGATTGACAACATTACATTTAAGAAAGAAAAGCTCTGCTGTGTAATATGATACAAATAATCTCTCTATCTGTGGTGGCACGGTGGCTCAGTGGTTAGCACTGTCACCTCAAAGCAAGAAGGTCGCTGGTTTAAGGCAAGGCAAGGCAAGGCAAGGCAAGTTTATTTATATAGCACATTTCATACACAGTGGCAATTCAAAGTGCTTTACATAAACAGAAATAAAATTGAAGTATAAGAAAATAAAAACAGATAATAAAAAACAGATAAAAACAGATTAAAATGAGTTAAGACAAGTTATAAAAGAATGAAAAGAAAAGAAAGACACAATAGTGCGATCTGTCGGACGTAGCACAGTGCTCATTCAGTAAAGGCACAGCTTAACAGATGTGTTTTCAGTCTTGATTTGAATGTGCCTAATGTTGGAGCACATCTGATCATTTCTGGAAGCTGATTCCAGCAGCGAGGGGCGTAATAGCTAAAAGCAGATTCACCCTGCTTTGACTGAACTCTTGGAATTTCTAGTTTATGTGATCCTAATGATCTGAGTGATCTGTTAGGCTTGTATTCAGTGAGCATATCTGTAATGTATTGGGGTCCTAGGCCATTTAGTGATTTATAGACAAGTAATAATACTTTAAAATCTATTCTGAATGTAACTGGGAGCCTGTAAAGACCTGAGGACAGGTGTGATGTGCTCTGATTTTCTGCTTCTGGTCAGGATCCTGGCCGCAGCATTCTGGATGAGCTGCAACTGTCTGACTGTCTTTTTGGGAAGGCCAGTGAGGAGTCAATTACAGTAATCCACCCTGCTGCTGATAAAAGCATGAACAAGTTTCTCTAAGTCTTCACTGGAAACAAAGCATCTAATTCTTGCAATGTTTTTGAGATGATAGTATGCTGATTTAGTTACTGCTTTGACATGACTGTTGAAACTGAGATCTGACTCCAGAGTCACACCAAGATTCTTGACCTTATTTTTTGTTGTATGACCCTTAGAGCAGAGGTACGCATTCACCTTGAGAACCTCATCTCTGTTCCCAAATGTAATGACTTCAGTTTTCTCTTTATTTAACTGAAGGAAGTTTTGGCACATCCAATTGTTAATTTAATCAATGCATTGGCAGAGGGTGTCAATGGGGCTGTAGTCATTAGGCAGTAAGGCTATGTAGATCTGAGTGTCATCAGCATAGCTGTGGTAGGAGATTTGGTTCTTTCTCATTATTTGGCTCAGAGGGAGCATATAAAGGTTGAACAGGAGAGGTGCCAGAATTGAGCCTTGTGGGACTCCACATGTCATGGGTGTCCATCTCGACCTATGGTCACCTATACTGACATAGTAACCTCTCCCTTCAAGGTACGATCCGAACCATTTGAGGACCGTCCCAGACAGCCCAACCCAGTTTTCCAGCCTATTCAGAAGTGTGCTGTGATCGACAGTGTCGAATGCAGCACTGAGATCCAGCAATACCAGCACTGTTAGTTTGCCTGAATCTGTATTTAGGCGGATATCATTGATTATCTTTATAAGGGCGCTCTCTGTACTGTAATGTGCTCTGAACCCAGATTGAAAGTTGTCTAAACACCCCTTCAAGCTTAAGAACCTGTTAATCTGGTTAAAAACAACTTTTTCAATGATTTTGCCAATGAAAGGGAGATTTGAGATTGGCCTGTAGTTGCTCAGTAGGGTGTTAACCAGGTTGCTCTTTTTCAAGAGGGGTTTAACTACTGCAGTTTTAAGTGAGTTTGGAAAAATCCCTGAGAGAAGTGAAGCATTCACCACTTTCAGAAGATCCATTTCTAGACAGTTAAACACAGTTTTAAAGAATGATGTGGGCAGCGTGTCAAGATCGCAGGTTGATGTTCTCATAATTTGCACAATCTCTTCTAAGATTTTACCATCAATTTCCATGAAATCAGACATAATTTAAGTCCCGGCTGGGCCAGTTGGCATTTCTGTGTGGAGTTTGCATGTTCTCCCTGTGTTGGCATGGGTTTCCTGCAGGTGGTCCAGTTTTCCCCACAGTCCAAAGACATGCAGTGTAGGTGAATTGGATAAACAAAAATTGACCAGTGTACATGTCTGTGTGTGTATATGTGTAAATGAATCTTAAGTGGGTTAAAATGGATTTAAAACATTTAAACATGTTTTAAAATGCTTTCATTCCAGCCTAAAGAAATATATTTTTATTCCAACTAAAAGAAATAAGACTATATGAAGAAGAAAAAAATATGTATATTACAAGAAATACTGTAAAAATGTCCATGGTCAGGGTATCAATTGTAAAATATTGTAAAAAGAATTACAAAATTCACATGAGGGCTAATAATTTTCACTTCAACTGTACATTATACCTATGGAGAGGCTTTAAAAACCAACAATAAAGTGTATGCGTGTGTGAGTGTGTGTTGGGGACACATGCTGCCTCCTCATCTCATGTGAAGCGCTAAAAGCCCTGTCCTTTTCATGGGGAGCGACCAAAGGCTTCCTACAGCACTGAAAAGGGCACCAGAACCTGCTGGCAATTAACAAGAATCACAACTGATAGAGAGAGATAGACATAGGGAAAGAGAGTGTGTGTGAGAGAGAAAGAGAGAGAGTTAGTGAGAGAGAAAGATAGAGTAGCAAAGATGGACCCAGACTGATTGATCAGATGAAACGGGATGGGGAACAAGGTGAATAAAGGTAAAATGGCCAGAGAGTGAAGAAGAAGTGAACTTCAAGGCTACAGGGAGGAGAAATGGAGGAAAACAGAGCCGAGGGAGGGAGATCAGCTGGAAGGAAAGGTGGCATTAAGATGAAAGAAAGCATGTGGAGACCAGTTGCACTTCAAACGAAGGTCAGGAAGCAAAACACAGTGATATACTGAGAGGAGAGAAAGAGCGAGCTGGGTAATTAGCACACAGGCATATAGAGAGAGAGAACAACAGAAGGAGTACTGACAGCGAAAGGCAAATGAGAGTGTGAATGTGTGCTTTACGGTTTGTTAATATATGTCAGCTTAGTTTATTATACACCTCTCTGGATTGCGACTGGTTAATAGCAATACATTCTGTCAACAGATATCGTCTGCAATGACCTGGAAACTGTACATCTGACCGTTGTCCTTGGCAACCAAATTCCTATATGGTTTATGTAATGTCGTTCACAGACAGTTTGTAATTTTCATTTTCTCACACAATACAATCATCATGATCCCATGATTTTATGCCTGCTTGAATTGTTAGAATAGACCCTTTTCACATTTCCAGGTTTTTCAGTAAGTCGTCATAGTTGAGAAAACTTAGAGCGCAGTGAATGGGAGAACACAACCAATATTTTTTTTACAATCTTATTTGCTGAAATAATAAAAGAAAAACTCCACGATTATGTTATAAAGACTTTCAGAAAAAAGAAAAAAAATAGTGTGAGACCGAATGTCAAATTTACTCTTAGCCCCATAGACCAGGGATCACCAATCTTGGTCCTGGAGGTCCGGTGCCCTGCAGGGTTTAGCTCCAACTTGTCTCAAAACACCTGTCTGGATGTTTCAAGTATACCTAGCGAGAGCTTGATTAGCTTGTTCAGGTGTGTTTGATTAGGGTTGGAGCTAAAATCTACAGGACACCAGACCTCCAGGAACAAGTTTGGTGATCCCTGCCATAGAAGATGCATTAGAAATGCCTCGCACAAGCGGTAAATAGTTTTTTTTTTTTTGTAATTTGAAGCAAAGATGATATAATACATACATAAATACAAATAAATGTTCATAGGATTTAAAAAAATATATAAATATTAAAAACTTTCAAGGATTTAAGATTATGATGACTGTTAAACGCATCATAACAGGCTTGTGA
>CAIGQQ010000001.1:6612047-6630987 GCA_903798035.1 Danio albolineatus | reverse complement strand
ATATGACCAGCGATTCTGTCCACTTTTCACATCGTCTGTTTTGTTCTGTCCTCTGCCTCCACACGCAGCTCATCTGTTCTTTTCTCAGACACTATTCATCATCAGTCTTTTTCTTCTCCATCTCTCTTCACTCTCATTCAATAATTCTTCTCCTCACAATGCTGCAGGCCTCCAGAGAGATTCGTCCCTGAGTAAATGCCTTCATATTTCACTTATGGAGGACATACGTTGGACATAGAGTGAAAGTGATACAGTAAAAAGTGATGTAACAGGCTCTAAAAGGAACATATCATCAAAATCAGACTTTTAACATGTTTAAGTGCTATAATGATGGTCCAGTAAACAAGTAACTTTGCTGTGGTAAGCCTTTCTCTCCAATCATGTGAAAAAAAAAGTGTGGTTCAGATTTTTGTTAAATTGGAAGGGGATTATTTTACACTGTAATAAATACCCAAAATTTCACAATGTTACTGTAATTTTTCACAGTAAATTACATTAGTCTTACTTTAGAGGATTTAACAGTTTAATTTTACGTATTCAGAATTTTATTGTGAAATTAAGGCAGGCTTCAGGATTACAGCAAATTACTGTAAAAATGCCTATATCTTTTGCACATTAGTTTTCTAAAATTCAAACACTCTTGATATTTTAATCAACATAGAAATTAATACACACTTAATTAATTAATACACTTTTTATTTTGATATTTAGAAATATTTACAGAATTATTGTTATTTTGAAGTACCTCACCGTAATTTTCTGTGAATTTACAGACAGTACCTTCTTATGAAGTTAATGCCATTATTAGCCAGTTATTTACTGTAAATTTAAGAGCAAATATTTTACAGTGTATATATTCCAGCCCTTTAATGTACAGTATGTTGATCTACTTCTGACTGAAACGGAATATTGAGTAGGGGCAGGGATTTATTTTTGAGCATCATTCTCTCATAGGAAACTAATGTTCAGAGGGGTATGGTTATTGTGCGTTAATCCAACAAAATGGTGTCATCAGAAAAAGACCAGCACTCCAAACGTGGAAGCAAATGGTCAGATTTTGATTAGATTTTTACTTAAACTTTCACTAAACTAAACTGAACTGAACTGAACTGAACTGAACTGAACTAAACTGAACTAAACTAAACTAAAAATTAAATTAAATTAAATTAAATTAAATTAAATTAAATTATATTAAATTAAAAAAAAAAATAAATAAATAAACAAAAAATAAAAACAAAACAAAACAAAACAAAACAAAACAAAACAACACAACACAACACAACACAACACAACACAACACAACACAACACAACACAACACAACACAACACAACACAACACAACACAACACAACACAACACAACACAACACAAAACAAAACAAAACAAAACAAAACAAAACAAAACAAAACAAAACAAAACAAAACAAAACAAAACAAAACAAAACAAAATAAAATAAAATAAAATAAAATAAAATAAAATAAAATAATAAATTGTTTATCCATAGTTGGATAAACAGAGAACTGTTAACTGCACAGTCTGGTGGCATGCTTTTTGCATTTTCTGTAAAGTAATGTTTATTTACAAAGGCCATCATATTAGAACAGAGTTATAAGCTTAATCAACAACACAACAACTACAAAAACTAGATGTAGTAAGCTCTTTCCTCTCCATCCGTCCGGCTGTCATTTAAACCTCTAATATGATTGGTTGGCTTGGATTTTGGCTGCATGCATGGGACATACGTTTAGGTTTTTCTATTCTTATTCTTAATATTTCTAGTTAGAATAGTTGTAAACAACAGCTTATTTGCATTTAAAGATATATACAAAAGGTGTTTTTTTTTTCTAATTTGACGAGCAATAATAGATAATATGTGGGGTATTTCAAGCTGAAACTGAGGACATTCATTTTACATCCTATGAAATGGGGCCTAATATGTCCCCTTTAAGTCATTTCAAAGCTCTATTGTCCTCATGTGACACGGGGAGTCTTCACGGCAATTCAAAGTTCATGCAGCGATGGAAAATGAACATTTAGACCTGTTCTAAGGCTCTTCTGAGGCTTCGAATTTGCTGCAATTTTTATGAAGAGAGGCCCAGCGGAGCGTGACCGAATCACTGTTGCAATTTCCACTGACATTATGAAATTTAAGGTTTAATAATTTAACTTCAATAGAGCTGGTTAAAACCACTGAACACAATATGCATTCTCTCTGATGCAAAATAATCTGCCTGTAACTGAATATAATTTGTACATTTGTACCTCTCTACAGTCCTTTATGGTGTTAAATCTTAGAACATTTACTGCATGTCTTTAAGGTTTTTGTTTTTGTTTTTTTACCGAATATAACAGTTAATGGAAAGACATTCAATTATTTCTGTATTCAGCATTTTATTATGATTTTTTTTTTTCAAATTAATAAGTAAAAACAAATAATAATCAAAATATTAATCAATAAATGAAATATTAATTAATTAGATTTAATAATTAATTAATAAAGTAAAAAAATAAAAACATAAAATAAAATGTGAATAAACTAATGAAAATAAATAAAAAAATAATTATATATATATATATATATATATATATATATATATATATATATATATAAATAATTATCGATAAATAAATTAATAATTCATTAAAATAAATGAATTAATTATCAATATTAATAAAATAAAATAAAATAAAATAAAATAAAATAACAAACGAATTAACGAACCAACGAACAAATGAGCAAACTCACCAATGAACAAACTAACGAACAAATGAACAAACGAACCAACAAACGAACCAACAAACGAACCAACGAACAAACCAACGAATGAACCAACAAACTAATAAACCAACGAACTAACAAACAAAAGATACATTTTTTAATTGGTTTTCATATAACTTTTTTAATATACTCCAAATAAAATTATATTTATAATTTTGCCGTGCCAAAAAACAAATAGAAGCAAATTCTACAAATTGTTTTCAGTAAAATTTCAATAAAAGTTACATCAAATACATCAAAGGCTGCACTTTTTATTTTATTTAAGCACTCAATCCAACATTTCTATTAACCTATTGACATTAAGTATGAATATATCATCCGAAAATCACTCTTAAAAAATAATAACATAAATTGATCAATCAAAAGCAGTACAGCAGTACTATTAAAACACACCATGCACTTACATAGTAAACAAGACCCCCCCCCCTCCCCTCCTCAAAAAAAAGCCTATTTTTTCTCAGTTTGCAATCAAAAGATGAATTAAAGGAGGTGTGTTTCATCCTTCCACTGGGAGCGGGGACGCCTCATGACAAATGACTCCTCCAACAATCCTGCACTTTTCATCAGACCCCACAAAATCACATGCCAATCAGCTCCTGACGGCATCTTAAACTATGAGCTAATGACTGACAATCACACAACAAGCCTTGAATGCAGTCTGACTTCTATCTCGCCTCCATTCTCAGAGCCATCACTTCAACAAAGCTATTTTGAGAAAAGGACCTGATGAACCTTTTTTTTTTTTTTTTTTTTTTTTTTTATTATCAAAAAGCTGTTCCAGGACAAAGCTCTGCCCAGGGAAGCATCTTATCTGGACTGGCAGTGGGCAGAAGGAGGAGTGTGTGGCGATGGAAGTGTTTGTTATTTCCTGCTGGGCGGTTCTGTAATGGTTTCGCCTGGAGTTGTGGAGACACTCGACGAGACGGCCCGCGATAATGGTCATTTCTTTCATGTCTGTTTGTTTCCTTCTCATTTCATTCAAGGTCTTCAAACCGGCTCTTCCCTGCCCGTATCCTCTGTTTTCATTCTTTTTTTATCTTAGAGGAGTCTGAGAAATGTGTGCCTGTCACGCTGGCAGATCACTATGATTTTAACTAGTCCATTTATTCTTTCTATTCTCTCAGTGATGTTTTTTTTTTCTCCTCTCTTTGGCTCTTCCCAAAGCAGTGACTGATTTGCATTTGCATTTGGTGGTTTCCTGGGGCGGATTTAGTGTTTTTATGGACCTAGACAATTCCAGTCATGGAGCCCAATTCCTGAAATGCACCCTTTCTACTTTTATTTAATTTTTACTTATATTGCGGTTTGTTATATCACTCAATCATCTTTTCTACATTTTAAATTAATGCAATCTCTACATTTTAAATAAACATTTTTTTATTGTAAAATAAATCAACAACATAAAAATAATAAAATTTTTTTTTTTTTTTAGAAATTTGATTGCTGGTCTACTTCATGATGGATATTTTATTTTAAAAATGTATTTGTTCACCATACAAAATATGAACAATGTTATAGGTATCATTTATACTTTTAGATATTTATTGGGGGCACCCTGATTTCCTGGGGCCCTACGTGGTCACTTACCTCACTTATTGGTTAAATCTCCGATCTCAAGAGGAAACTTAAGTATTTTATGTTTTGTTAGTTCAGTGGATAATTTGTACAAATTCATGAGTTCAGTAGTATGAAAATGTATGATTTTAAAAAGGAGACGTGGCACCAAACCCCACCCCTCACCAAGCGTCATTGATAGATGAGTAATCAAACTAAATATTACAAATGAGATTGTATGAATTCATACAAATTAGCCACTAAATTTAAATATGAATTTCTGTAAGATAGCATTGGATTTTCCCCTAGTTTATTTATTCATGCATTTAAATTGCATTATGGGACTTTGTCCTTTTCTCCAACAACCTTTGATGTTGAAAATACGAAAAAAAGACTTACATATTGCCTGTATTGGTGTTGTAAATTACATTACAAAAACCTAGTTAATAATAAACTGCCAGCAATTTTTCTGTTGTTTTACTTACTATACAGCAATATACAGCAATACATAACAATATACAGCACTCATAGAGGTAATGTTTATCATTTACTGCAAACTGAGTAATATATATAATTTATTTTTTATTTTTTTTTCAAATTCTTGAGTTTTCGGGGGACAACTTAATTGTTTTAACATTCAGTCCACTTAAATTTGTTAACAATCAATTTGTGTTGGGACACATTGAGGAATTGTGTGGAACACAACATTTCTTTTACAGTGTATGATCATTTCATTCATTCATTCATTTTCTTTTCGGCTTAAATACATAAAATGTGCACAAGACTAACTGAGCCTAACTAAAAACTAAAAACTAGTGTGGCTGAAGAGAAAACTAAATATTGATGCTTTTTTTAGCTCTTGTACAAAATAGTTTGCGATTTAATGCAGAGTTTCTCCTAAGAACAAAGAAGTTCAATGTTGTCTTCACGTGACATTTTGGTAAAAAACTTGAACACATTTTGCATGGCAATTAGTTCTATTCTGATACGAGAAATAATGTTAAAACTACATGGATGGATGAATGGATGGATGGACGGATGGACAATGGACGAGTGAGTGGGTGGACTGATGGATGGGTGGATGTATAGGTGGTTGGCTGAACGGACAGATGAGTGAGAGAGGGGGTGGGCGGATGGATGAATGGATGGATGACGGACAGGTGAGTGGGTGGACTGATGGGTGGGTGGATGAACTGATGGATGGATAGATGGCTGAATGGACAGATGAGCGGAAGAGGGGGTGGGCGAATGGATGGATGGATGGATTGATGGATGGATGGACAGGTGAGTAGGTGGACTTATGGATGGGAGGGTGGATGGATGGCTGAATGGATAGACAAGTGGGTGAAGTGGTGGGTGGATGGATGGATGGATGGATGGATGGATGGATGGATGGATGGATAGATGGCTAAATGGACAGATGAGCGATAGAGGGAGTGGGCGAATGGATGGATGGATGGATGGATGGATAAAAGGACAAGAGGGTGAAGTAGTGGGTGTGTGGATGGATGCATGGATGGATGGATGGATGGATGGATGGATGGATGGATGGATGGATGGAGGGATGGATGGATGGACGGGTGGATGGATGGATAGGTGGATGGACCGATGAATGGACGAACGGACGGATGGACGAGTGGGTGGTCTGATGGATGGATGAGTGGATGGATGGATGGATGGATGGGTGGATGGATGGCTGGGTAAGTGGATGGATGAGAGGATGGATGGATGGATGAGTGGATGGATGGTTAATGGGTGGGTAGATGGATAGGTGATGGGTGGGTGGGTGGATGGATGGATGGATGGATGGATGGATGGATGGATGGATGGACGGATGGATGGATGGGCAGATGAATGGGTGGGTAAATGGATAGGTGGACGGTGGGTGGATGGGTGGGTGGATGGATGGATGAATGCATCCGTTGAACCTTTACTTCTGCTGTTGACAGTAAAGGTCCTCAAATTAAATCTCTTCATTACTTTGGCACAGATTCATCTGTCATATTCTACATGATTTATAGAAATGGACAGATTGTCTGCAATGCACTCTTCCTCAAAGAAAAAAAAACATGAACAAAACAAGGTAAAAGGAAAATATGATCTACACTACACTGGATATGGGCGCAATCAATAATAAAATAGTTTTAGCTAACCACAATACATTTTGTGTAGGGAATTGTTGGCTGGCGAGAGCATGGAAATCCTTTTAGAGCTTTATTTAGATGCTGCTAGATGTCCAGTGTAAGATCTGTTGAGCCTGACTGATTTAGGTGCCTCATTCCCACATTTAAATGCAAAACTGCTCTGTGCACATGTTCCTGCAAGAATGGCAAAAGCGATAGAGAATGTCAAATGTGACAGGGAAGAGACTCATATAATATTTACACATTAACAAGCTGAACATTCAGACCCACTGCTGAAACTACACAATCCTATCAATAACAATGACGGAGAAATCAAATATTGTTGCAGTACCTCCAAAACTACACGATGACTGAAAAACACGGTTGTTACTAGAAGGGATACAGCTGTTGCTGCAAGTTAATCAGAATTATTTATTAAATCAGCCATTCATTTTATTTAGCGTCTACCCCAACCCTGACCCTAAACCCAACCCTCACAGTAATGTAAAACATTAATTATACTGTCAATTGTATATATGATTATTTAATTACACATTTAATCACATTTTATTCATGTCTACCCCTACCACAACCTTAAAGCTACTCCTTATAGTAATGTAAAAATATTAATCGTTGTGCAGTATCACAAAAATTAAACTCTATATTGATGTGAACATACACAGCTGTATCCCATCTAGACTTTACCAAAAAACATAGTTGACCAACAAACATTACAATACCATTACTGACATATTTGCTTAAAGGTCAACATACATCAAAATATACAACATTTATTTTGCTAGCGCACATTGTTTTTGTTTATTTTTTTAGGTGAATAATTGATATTTCAAACAAGGTCTGACCATTTGCCTCTGTGTTTTGAGAGGCATTCCTCTGTTGACGTCAGTTGGACGGTTTCAGCCATAATAACTGACTAACTGGTGTTTACGTATTTACTTTTTGTTCTCACCAATGTGATGTTTACACACTGGCAATTATTTTCTGAACATTACAAGTATATATTAATAGAGAAGATATAAAAATACACTTCACATTTAACCATAAACAACATTATGAATCAATTAGTCTATTTGATAGACAGTCCTGCTATGTTCAGACAGCAAGCTAATTGGATTTTTTCCCCTCAAATCAGAGGTTTTCAGGCAGACTGTCCACATTGTTAATTGCAAATGATCACATCAGATGTCCATGTCCACACAGCCAACCTATCTGCATGGGTTGCTTTGGTAACAACACAGGCCAACTGACATATAAAATGGAAACGGGAAAAAATAGTGTCACTTTTTGCTCTTCCATTGCTCTGAAATTTATTTGTGCGTGTGAATGAGGCAATCTGATTGATTTACGGATTGTGACGGACTTTTAACAATCTCATACAGCTTTGCCACCTATGAAAACTTCCCCCATTTCCATTACTGATTGATGTGACTGTTCTGTTGTGTTAAGAGTAATGCCAAAAACAATTTAACATTTGATTTGAGAAACAACAGCGTCTAGACTAAAACACATCTGTAAAAAATGATTGATTTCCGAATTCCTCCAAATCAGATTTGACGTGCTGTCTCTCTTTCTCTCTCTCTCTATTTTTTATCACAATGTGTGATACTTCATAAGCTAACAACATCCAAAATGTGTTGGTCATATGTTAAAACTGCTAGACACATGCTTAGCTATACACTATTACTAGAAAACAAGCTAACAGCATGGTCATTTACTGTCTCTGACTCTTTGGGTTAAACCTTTAAAAGTTATTTTGAACTTACAACATCAAAGTTATGAAGTCATCAAGCTATATTCACCTAATCTGCATATGTTACTCAAAGAAGGGGTTGTATTACCATACAGACTTCCTTAATGTCTTTAAAGTAAAATATTTTCTACTCAGCTCAGTACTTCTCTGCCAATAATAGGTTGTCCAATTTGTAAACCCATAGTTGTTACCAATCAATCAATCAATCAATCAATCAATCAATAAATCAATAAATCAACCAGACAGCCATTCAACCAACCAACACTGAAAAAATGAATCAAAGATGATTCCTTGGATGAACTAATTTATTAGAAACAAATTTAAAGAAACAAATTAAGTTGAACATCACTAAATTAAATTTGTTTGTTTAAATTCAACACATATAAATTGTTTCCAACAATTTTGTAGACATTGTTTTTTTCAGGTAACCAATCAGGCATCTATCCAACCAAAGCAACCAACCAACCAACCAACCAGTCAGTTGATCAATCAACAATGCAATCAACCAAAAATCATTCAATGAATCGAAAAAATAAAAACAATAAAAAAAATCAACCAATCAATCTATCAACCAACCAACCAACCAATCATTCAACAAATCAATCAACCAACCAATTATTCAACAAATCAATTAACCAACCAATCATTCAATTAATCAAAAATATCAGCCAACCAAAAGCATCAAACAATCAACCAACCACCAAATCAATCAACTAATCATTCAGTCACCAAAAAAGAAATAAACCAATCAAATGACCAACCAACCTACCAGTTGTCCAACCAACCAGTCAACCAACCAACCAGCCATCCAGCCAGCCATCACACCAGCCAACCGACTAGCCAACCAGCCAGCTAACCAACCAACCAACCAACCGACCGACCAACCTACCAGTCGTCCTATCAATCAGTCAACCAACCAACCAGCCATCCTGCCAGCCATCACACCAGCCAACCGACCAACCAACCAACCGACCGACCAACCAACCAACCAACCAACCAACCAACCAACCAATGATTCAGTGAATAAAAAAATAAATAAACCAATCAACTGAACAACCAACCAACCAGTCAGCCAGCCAGCCAACCAACCAACCAACCAAACATTTAATGAAAATATTAGAACATAGCCTAAGATTTGGACATATTTTGAGCCAGAATCGAGCTTGTATTACTCACAGAGACTATACAGCCACTAAATATAGCTCACAAAACATGCACCAACCCATTACATCCCTTATCACTCACCATCAGAGGCCAGCGTGAAGACTTCTTTAGGGATGAAGAGTTTGTCATCTGCAGATCGTGCCCAGTCCTTCATCCCTCTCCTCCCCTTCATGGGGAAGTTGATGTCACTGGAAACAGCTGAAACCGGCTCACGCTGGATGGTTATTACTGACAGGACCAGAGAAAGACAGATTAGCGGTCTTGAAAGTTCACATATTAAATGTGTCACCGAAGCACTTTTGAGAGATGAGCACCGCAGGACAACATGACCTTTATTTTGCAGCACTTCTGTACAGATGCCATGGGAACTCACTGAGGTTGTTGGTGACGACCAGAAAGCTCTGGAACGGCTTCTGAGCCTCTCCAATTAGATGAATGAAGTCTTCCACAACTCCCATTAGCAATACAGAACCCGGAGAGACCTAGAAGGAAGCACGATCACAAAAATACACATACAAACAAGAAATGAGGTTTAGTCTTGTCTCTGAAACATACTGTACACGTTTTAGAAGTATCAATAATTTTCCTCATAGGGTTTTGTAAACAAAGTTTTGTAGTTATGAACCAAATCAACCAGCAAGGACAATTATATTACTACAAATGTGTACTGAACTATACTGAGGGAATGATCAACGATCCCACAATTTTATAAAATCACATATGCATACACTACCTTACAAAAGTCTTTTCGCTTATCCAAGTTTTAGGTACATCAAATAATAAGTTGACTTCTAGTTGATTATTTGGTATCAGAAGTGGCTTATATGAAAGGCAAAGGCCTCTAGATTACAATTATTTTACCAAAATAAAACATGATCATGCCATCAAGTATTTATTATTTAATTAGGACAGTAAGGTCTGACTTTGCTAAGACAAATGTCTTGTCACTTAACAGAAATAATGTATAGTATAGAATATAAAGTCATGGTGCAGTGGTAAAAGTGGCGAATTATTATTGTGTATGACTCCCATGACTCAAATAACTTATTAGTAAAGTCATCTGGAATGACAAAGAAAGTGTTCTTGCATGGACTCCCAAATTTCAAGCCTCCTCCTTCATCTTACCCCAGACATGCTCAATAATGTTCATGTCTGGTGACTGGGCTGGCAAATCCTGCAGCACCTTGACTTTCTTTACTTTCTGGAACTTTGATGTGGAGGCTGAAGTATGAGAAGGAGCACCATCCTGCAGTTCGTAATGTAATGGGCAGCACAAATGTCTTGATACTTCAGGCTGTTGATGTTGCTGTTGATCTCTGGCACACCCCAATACTGAATGTAACCCCAAACCATGCTTTTTGCTTCACCAAACTTGACTGATTTCAGTGAGAATCTTGGGTCCATGCGGGTTCTAATAAGTCTTCTGCAGTTTTTGTGATGATTGGGATGCAGTTCATCAGATGATTCATCGGAAAAATCTTCTGCCAATTTTCCAAATGATCAACTAGAAGTCAAGTTATTATTTATTGCTCTTGTAACTAAGGTCGAAGACAAGACTTTTGTCAGATAGTGTATAAAGTAGCAATCCAAGTCATACTCAAGTGGTTAGTAGACAATATGTCAAATTTACTTTATATTTATCAAAATGATGATACTCTGATTTTTGGTTTATTTATATGATTCCTTTTTTTTATGTTTATTTATGTTGTTAGATGTCAGAGTTTTCAGCCAGATATACAGTATAATATATTTAAATGGCATCACAGCTATTAAACTATCTCTTGTTTTGATTTTAAAATCTGCATTTACCCTCACAACAATTTCAAAGTAAAAACGAGACAAACAAATTGAATTGTTCCAAGCAGATGCCCTCAAAGTAAATAAAAGCATCAATTAAAAACCTCAGAGCTTTCAATAAGACTGTCTTTAAAGTTTCACAGTTATTAAAATGTTTTTTATTTTCAGAATTTAATTATTCCACTCTTTTAGGATGAATTCTGAAGGATCATCCGGAAACTGGAGATGCTTAAAATTCAGCTTTTGCAGAATAGGAATAAATTACATTCGAATAGGGTATATAGTTATTATAAATCATACTGCACTATTCCCCGGCGTTATTTCTAATCAAATAAAGGCAGCCACCAAATAAATGTCTTTCATATCCATAAAGTTTATTTCGAATGGTAGCATACAGCAATCATTACCTCAGAAAAACACCACTAAATGCTCATAAACCATTTCTTGTACAACACTAAACTTTCCCTAATAACTGTCAACAATAAACACCTGTTTGCTACAGTGAAAATAGTCAATCTTTATTTATTTTTCAAAAATTCTATGGCGAGATCATGCGAGTTTATGATGCAGTAGAGAAACACTGATGGAGAATAAGCATCCATATGAGAGTTGAGGCAGAGTACATACCATCATCCCCTACTCTCCTCTCTGTCATGTTTATAAATTGGCAGCGGATTTTAATTCACTAGGCTTTTGTTCCAGAAAACAGTGCATCACATACACATTTCAGAGTGAAGTACACGAGAACATGGAGCCCATTCCTCAATCTAATTGGAATTTTATTCTTCGTCTCCACACGTGGAAATGAAGCCATTCGTGATTGTCTGTGGAATATTGTGTAGCTCTGTGCCATGAGGGACTCCATTTATAGTATAATACACTTTGATTTACATTCATTTTGAATGTATCCTCAATTAAACAGTCTAATATGTGGCAGATGGCGATTTTATATGAGTCCAGATGACAAACAAAGCAGATTTGTGCTTGTTGTTAGTTTGAAATGAGTAAAAGGGAGATTTACATCATTCTTTTCTAAACAGGCTTCTGGTGTACTTTACAAAACTAACTAAACTGCTGTAAATCATGCAATTCGACTAAACAGTGTTGGCTTAGAGTTTGGGTTTTAGTCAGTTTTGTAGTTTCTGTGAGGCTATGCAAATTGCATAGGCTATATATGGTTAAAAGACTGCATCATTTCGATTGAAAACAGATTTCATTTACATACAATACCAATTAAAATCGATTCATAGCATTATTACATGTTAACCAAACTAGAAACCATGCTAAATACATTCTTATTCATCCCAGAAATGCAAATAATGCTAGACATTTTTAGTCACATTAATGCTATACAATGTTATAATTAACGTTATTCACCTTATTCTCCGTGTACGGGAGGGCACAGCCATGTGAATCATTTTGGCTCGAGACTTCTGGTCTCATTCACTTCTAGACGTTAAAAACAGCTCGTTATGCTGCTTGATGTTGCAAACTGATAATGTCTTACTATTTTATCCTACTGTGTCTGTAAAGTCATGAACACACTTGTTTGTAGAGCAAGTAGTTTGACTGTTTTCTGCCGTTTATTATTCCTAGTCATTTCTCCCATAGGCGAATTGGAAGTTCTAAAACAAATCGCAAAAACGAGCACACTTGAAGAATAAGGTCAATAGAATGCAAGCAAACATGCTAAAATGCTAACTTACAGTATTGAAATTTATGGAAACATACAAATCCAGTCTTGCAATAGCTAACCATGCTAGAAACATGCTAATTCATGCTAACAACATAATATGTTGAAAAAGTTATCCCATCTAAATTTATGCTAACAAAAATAAAATGAGAAAACATGCTAAAAGGCCAACTTACAAAAGACTAATTAGCGATTCATGCTAAAAAATAGCTAACTATGCTAGAAACATGCTGTTTTATGCTAACAACATGGAAAACATGTTAGTCATGTGGTAAAAATGCTACAAACTTTTTACCTATATGCTATTGCTAAAAAACAAGCTAAAAGCATGCTAGCTTGCTGTCTATGACACCTCTGAGTTAAACCTTTAAAAGTTATTTTAATCTTTAAACAAAGTTATAGCTATCAAGCTTTACTCATCTAGTGTTACATGCATGCTACTCAAATAACTGCCACTAGCCTACCATTCAGATTTCGTTAACGTCTTTAAAGTAAAATATTTGTTGCTATTTCGTTTATACAGTAAGTTAGCTCAGTACTTCTCTGCTAATAATAGGTCTTGGTGTTTGTCCACATTGTAAGTGCCCAGATGATGTGGCAAAGCTGTTAGCTGAAATGGTGCTGAGACAACCACACGCAAACACGAAACACGCCAACATATCTGTATAAATTGCGTGTGTGTGTGGTTATATACAGTATTTTTAATACAGTAAGTTTGTAATTGCAACATATGACTCAGATCTTTAGGATCATACACTGTAAACTAGAAATTATATAAGTTCAGTCAAGTTTCAGCAACTACGCCCCTCACTGCGGAAATCAGCTTTCAGAAACGATCAGATGTGCTTCAACATTAGGCACATTCAAATCAAGACTGAAAACACATCTGTTTAGCTGTGCCTTTACTGAATGAGCACTGTGCTATGTCCGACTAATCACACTATTATGTCTTTCATTTCATTTTCATTCTTTTTTCACCTGTTTTTAAAACATTTTAATCAGTTTTTATTGGTTTTTACTCATTTTTATACTTGTCTCTTTTATTCCTGTTTATGTAAAGCACTTTGAATTGCCACTGTGTATGAAATGTGCCATATAGATAAACTTGCCTTGCCTATGTTTATGTATAAAATAATGTGATGTATTATTATCTGAGCCTCAAGCCTCACACTCAAAACAAAAATTGAAAGAACTCTGGCTCTTATAATCCACCAAAATGTTGTGCATACATCATATTTTTCATTTAACAAGCCACCGACCGACTTCATATAGAGAATTTACTCAGATTTGTCCCTATTTCCCTGCATACTCCAGCTCATACTGTTAATAATCAGTGAATGTTATTCGAACAAAGATGTTTAAACTTTTATCAGAATGCAAAAACCTACATTTTCAGATGTCAATGCTTAGACTATTTAATAAAACTAACAGGTATTGATTGATTCATTCATTAATTCATTTAATCATTCAGATTATTGCTATAGATTTGATCAAATAAATGCAGCAATGTGTTGAATTTAAACAAACAAATTTAATTTATTAATGTTCAACTTCAATTGTTTGTTTAAATTCAGCCCAAACAAACTATTTACAACCACTTAACATAAAACAAAAATGTTTTATTATTATTACTATACAGTATTTTTTAGTGTGTTTGTCAACTTTTGATGTTCACTGTAAAAATACTGGGTTCCACACAATTCCTCTATGTTGTTCCAACACAAATCAACTTATCAACACAAGTAAACTTAATTGTTTTTATAAATTTAAGCTGATTGAAGATAAAACAATTAAGTTGTCCTCTAAAAAAACCTTAAAACTTGTGTTGTTTCAACTCATTTTAAATAAGTTGTTTGAACAAACGGAAAAAGTAATTTTTGAGTGTTGAAAATTCAATTGGGCAACTTAATAAAGCACAGAATTGTTTTTTTAAAGACGATTCCTTGGATTTGCATTTTCATAAGTGATTGTAAACAACTTATTAGAGATGAATTTAAACAAACAAATTAAGTTTAACATTTTAGTTTAACTAAACTAAAGTTTAACTAAATTTAATTAGTTTGTTTACATTCAACACATTTAAATTGTTTGCAACATTTTTGCACACATATATATATTTTACAGTAAGTGACTTTTAATTACAGAATATTGCTATAGATTTGATCAAATAAATGCAGCAATGGTTTGAATTTATACAAACAAATTTAACTTATTAATGTTCAACTTCAATTGTTTGTTTAAATTCAGCCCAAATAAATGATTTACAACCACTTAACATAAAACAAAAATGTAAATCCAAGAAATCATCTTTGAATCATTTTTTTTCAATGCATATAATCAAACTAAAATATAACTTTGATCAGCCCAAGTCAAATGTAAACAAACAAATGAGCCTACATTTCTGCAAACCGCTGATTTCACTGCAGCCTGGCTTGTGAAAAACACAATACTGAACCCATATGGCAAAACTTTTAGCCTTTTTAATACTCTTCTTGTATGTCACAGTTGGCGTGTTGATTTACACTAGCTTTTAACATTAAAAAAACATCACACTTCGTCTTTAAGAAGCTGGCAGAGGGAACGTGCATTGGTGAACACTCCAGCAGGCTCACAGGAGAAGATGATTATTTACTGAGCAGGGAGAGCAGGAGGTGTGTCAAAGATTTGCCTGCTCAACCGTGCTTTAACACCAAAATCTGGCTCAGTCACGCTGAGCTAAGCACCTGGCGCACACATACATACACAAACATAAACGTTCACCGGAGTCACAAGCATGTGCCGCACAGACTTTGCACTGCATGTGACCATTAGTCACCATTACCTCCACATACAGTAACCCATGCCTGTCATTTAAATTGCATGAGCATACATTACTATATAATGCACTGTAACTTCGGAAGTGGGCCCTATTGGACAGAAGAGCTCAGTGGAATTTAATATTACTTTTGCATGATTAAAATTACGCTAACCAAGGCTGCATTTATTTGATCAAAAAATAATAATATAATGAAAAGTAATAATTTGTCATTTGTAAAAAAAATTATTGCACTTGTAATTAGTAATTTGTTCTAACGTGTTTATTAAAATTTAAACTGACATTAACAGTAATCAAAATTAAAATATTATTTTTAGAAGTCATTAATGTATTGTTTTTTAGAACATTTTTTACTTTAGACTTATACAGTGCTACATGCTAAGGATTTTTTTTTTCTCGAATATCCCAGTCGGAAAAGATTTTCACTTGCCCTATAAAAAAAATAAAAATAAAATACACACACACACACACACACACACACACATACACACACACATATATATCATTCATTAATTTTCTTGTCAACTTAGTCCCTTTATTAATCTGGGGTCACCACAGCGGAATGATCTGCCAACTTATCCAGCATTTTTTTTACGCAGCGGATGCCCTTCCAGCCGCAACCCATCTCTGGGAAACAGCCATACATTCTCATTCACACACATACATTACGGACAATTTAGCTTACCCAATTCACCTATACTGCATGTCTTTGGACTTGTGGGGGAAACCGGAGCACCCGGAGGAAACCCACGCAACCACGGGGAGAACATGCAAACTCCACACAGAAATGCCAACTGACCCAGCCCATATATATATATATATGGTTTAATACATTTATTAATACGACAATAATATTTTAATAATGAAAAATAATTATGTCAGGTCAGTATCCTCAGCAGTAAATAAATGGAGAATTTTTAAACAATTGTTACGATGAGAAAATGATTAAATTCTATTTTCATATAAATATAATAATATTATCATTGAGATGGATTGTTGGTGATTGTATGGATGTTAATGGCGGCAGCTATACATGAACAAAGAAAAATTAAGTACTGTTAAAAAAAATATTTAAAAAAAGACCTACAACAATATTTCTCTAGATTTAAAACTTTTTAAGACCTAAAAATTAGCTTTTGAGATTTTAGCTATGTTAAGACCCCGCAGAAACCCTGATTTTTATCAATAATGCTTATATTACAGTATTTTAATAGATATTAAGTAAACCAAAAAATAACCCTTGATTTTTACTATTAGTAAAATAAGTGTTTTTTTTATTTTAGTTTAGTTTCATCAATAAAATATGTCTGTATATAGGTTTTATTATTAGAATGTATTACTCTCTTTTTAACTGTAGCAATTGCAATCATTTTTATTATTGTTTTAAGATTTTAGATATTTCCAGTATTTTTATTTTAACATTTCTGAAATTCAAAATAATAATAATCTTACCACAATGATTACCACAAAAAATTAGGTCAATGTAACAGTTCCAAGTTACAATGGGTTTACTTGCATTATCTTCGTGAAGTCAACTTGTTGCTTTTATAAATTTAAGCTCATTAAACATAAAACAATTAAATTGTCCTATCAAAAACTTAAGAATTCTGTTGTTTCAACTCATTTTAAATAAGTAGTTTTAACAAACAGCAAAAGTATTTTATGAGTGTTGAAAATTCAATTGGGCAGCTTAATAAAGCACTAAAAAAAATATTTAAAGACGATTCCTTGGATTTGCATTTTTTTATGTTAAGTGATTGTAAACAACTTATTAGAGATAAATAAAAAAAAAACAAATTAAGTTAAACGTCACTAAATTTAATTTGTTTGTTTACATTCAACACATTTAAATTGTTTGCACACATATTTTTTCTTACAGTAAGTTGCTTTTAATTATATTTAAGTAAGCATTATATTGTATACAAAATAATATATAGTTATTTAAATTTGTAAAATATCAGAAAAACTACTGCAGTTTCATTTTTTACCATCATTTACAACACCAACCACTAAAAATGTCAATATAAAAGCCACTTTTTTTAACATCAAAAGTTGTTGAAGGAGATATCAAGATCCCATAATGTAATTCGAAAACGTAAATAAACGAAGAAAAAAAAGAACCGTAAAATTTAGAAAACTGTTGATTGACTGACATTTTTTTTCACTGTAGCACTGTAGACAATAAACACCAGATCTCTTCTCAACAAGTAACATGACTAACAATACCCAAACATGTATTCCTACCTAACTATCATTAATAATATCATATTTGCATGAGAATGTGCAGCAAATTAGCTATATATAAAGACTTTTGGCTCATGCTGTTCCATCTATAAAGGTTTAAACATGAATAACTCAATTTGATAACTCTGACATGATGAGGAGTGGAACTGGAACTGGACTGTCAAGCATAACCACCCTATAATTTGCCAGTTATTTGACATAACCAGAAAAAAAAAAAAGTGTGTGGTCTTGAGTGAGTCAGAATATGATCTCCTGCTGTTAGTCCAGGCCTCAGGGCAATGAGCGAAAGAAAGAAAAAAACAGACTTCATGGTTGAGTTAGTATATTACCATGCAAAAGTGTCCTGGCTTGACACCGTAGACCAAACTACACAGCATCTAAAGTCAAATAACGTCTAATGGTGTATTGTAATGCAAAGAGGCAGCTCTAACAGCGCAGGCCCTTTCCCAACACACTCTGCAGTCCACTTCCATTACATCCAGAGCCAGTCTGATTACATCTGTTGTTAATCTGAGAGATCAGACCTGGCTTTGATGACACAGCTCTGTCTGAGGGGAAATTAAAACTCACAGCACACACGGATATCAAAAGTCGAGCTCTTCGCTCAGATATTTGAGGGAACGAGGACGGATAGTGTTACCTGGTGAGCGTCTTCCCACTTCTCGAGGTTTTCGATGTCCAACATTAAGCTGACAATCTGGAAGAATTTCTGGAAAAGACGAAAGAGGGAGTTTTGAGATGAAAGAATGAGGAGGAGTGGAGAAATGTGCTTTGATGTGTCTGTACTTTGTACTTCAAATAATGAGTCATATTTATTCGGTTTGTCTTGTTTTAAAAAAAAATCATCCGCAACATATTAAACAGATGCTTTCTAAAACTGCATAAGATAATTTCAGATTTTTTGTTTTTTTTTAATTAATTTATGTATTTATGTATTTATGTATTTATGTATTTATTTTTATTTTTATTTTTATTTTTATTTTTATTTTTATTTTTATT
>CAIGQQ010000001.1:6593979-6611555 GCA_903798035.1 Danio albolineatus | reverse complement strand
GATAACCAATAAGAATTGAGTTTCTACGATAACGATTGAGGTATGAGTTTCTACAGTAACCAATGAGGTTTGAGTTTCTACAGTAACCAATAAGGTTTGAGTTTCTACAATAACCAATAACAATGGAGTTTCTATGATAACCAATGAGGTATGAGTTTCTACAGTAACCAGTGAGGTATGAGTTTCTACGACAACCAATGAGGCTTGTGTTCCTACGACAACCAATAAGGTTTGAGTTTCTACAATAACCAATGAGATTTAGGGTTTTACAATAACGAATGAGGTTTGCGATTGCACAATAGCCAATGAGGTTTAAATGTCTACAACAACCAATGATGTTCAAAAATTAAATCTGTTCATCATATAAAGATTGTATTAAAGTGATATTTGGATGAATAGACTTTTGATTGAGGCACTGAAATATCTGTGATTAGTCATATATATTAGACATATATATTAGTCATATATATATATATATATATATATATATATATATATATATATATATATGTCACATATTTAGCATAAACATAATTAAATTCTATAAGTTATATAATAAGAATTATTATAAGAATAATAAGAATAAGACAAAATAAGACAAAAAAAGGGCATCGTTTTTTGCTGTGAAGACATTAAATTATATCAGCAGAACATTTTACGCATCTCCTCCCCTGATTTTAACAAAAATCTGTCCAAGTATGTTCATTTTAATTAAGAAAACTGTTATTAGCAGCTGACGGAACACTTAATAAAACCCATCTGGAACTCTGTACACATTTTCTTCTCTGATTTTAAGCGAAATTGTGTTCATTTAAATGATCAACTATGGTGGCAGAAGGAATAATTAATAAGCTAAAACATATTATAAAAGAAAACGGTGAAGAAAAGCAGACCTCGAGTTACTCACGTGTGCTTAGATCCCAAACAAACTAATACACTTTCATTTCATAAACTTACTAATTAAACGGATGTACAAAGAGAATGGATAAGCACTGAAACGCAGAGGCAGATTTAAAGGTAAGCCAGAAAAGGAAGTGCAGAAGTACATTCTAGGCTTTGAAGCTGAAACATCATTGATCTGGGTCTGGAGCAAAGCGAAAGCAGTTTGAAGATATCGACAACCGCCTTAATCTACTTCCCATCTACAGTCCACCAAGCTGGGAGCATAACAAAGTGAAAACAACTTCTCCCTTACTGAATTAACTAGCGGAGTTCTTGTTTTGCGGTCGAACGTCAGACGACGAACTGTTGACTGTCTAATAACAGTACAGCGGGTGCAGACAATGGCAATCAAAGCTAATTAAGCATTGTCTGATTATAATGAGAGGTTAGTGGACAGGTTAACAGCGCAATCAACCCCATCATGCATGCCTCGGTCGAGAGACAGAATTAAAACCCACTCGGCATTTTGAACTCAAAGGCAAAGGTCGCGGCTGGGGAATTAAGATGAGCACACAACGCTAAGGCTGTTGAATGGGTTAGAAAGCAATCGATCATTAGCAAAATACCCTGGTCAGAAAGCAGACTTTTTTCTTATTGTTTTTTTACATTTAGGCACTTACGGTAGGGATTAGTTTAAAGTGGCATAGGTTTTCTTTATGTGTGTGTTATAATGAGTGTCAAATCTGTGTTGAAATTGACTCTTTTTAACATTTGTTGATGACTGGTCATTGTAGTTATTATCACTTACACAGCCACTAGGCCACAGCCATATATTCCTGCAGCCCCAGAGTGATTACTCTAAGCAGGGCTGAGCCTGGTCAGTACCTGGATGAGAGACCACATGGGGAAAACTAGGTTGCTATAAGAAGTGGTGTTAGTGAGCAGACGGGCGTACTGGGGGTGGTGTGGAGAGACCCCCTCTCATGATTGTTAAGCGATTTGGGTATATGACCATACACGATAAATGCGCTATATAATACTGTATACTTTTGTATATTGTTTTTTCATAGCTTTTTTTCTGCATAAGGGAAACCAATATTTGATATGCATTCACTTATACAGTAGATACAATTCTGGTATTTAATATTTTCATATTTATTATTCAGCTTCTCATCCATGTTTGTACTGAACTACACATTACTTAAAGTGATAGCAGTAGTTTAATGATATCAAATGCAATGTCAAATAAGCAACTAACTTTGAAATAAGAGCATAAATTGCATTCACTAATATTTGTAGGTGTTTTGGAACTCAAACAAACAAACAAACAAACAAATAAATACATAAATAATATTGAATGAAACAACAACAACAGCAACAGCAACAGCAACAACAACAGCAACAGCAACAGCAACAGCAACAGCAACAGCAACAGCAACAACAACAACAACAACAACAAAATAAATAATAATAATAATAATAATAATAATAATAATAATAATAAACCAAATAATAATATTTATTTTTATTATGATGATGATTATTATTATTATTTTATTATTATTGTTATTATTATTATTATTATTATTATTATTATTATTATTATTATTATTATTATTATTATTATAAAAGCTATTTGTAATAGTATAATGTATAATTGTTAATTGTAAATAATCACCAATCAGATGAATCACATTTTTCATGTTGCTATTTCTATATTTTTTATTAATAATGATAATAAAAAAAGGAGAAGACATTCAACATAGCATATTATTAAATAATAATAGCCATCATCATGATAAACAACATTATATTCAAAATATATGTATAATATATTATAATATGTATAATAAATGTATTGAATAGTAATAATAATAATAATAATAATGATGATGATGATGATGATATAATAATAATAATAATAATAATAATAATAATAATGATGATGATAATGATGATGATGATGATTATGATGATGATGATAATGATAATAATAATAGTAATACTAATAATAATAATAATAATAATAATAATAATAATAATAATAATAAACATCAACAATGACAATATCTCCATCATCATAATCATAAAATTATTATTATTATTATCATTATTATTATGATTATGATTATTAGTATTATTATTATGATTATTATTATTATTATTATTATTAATATTATCATCATATTTATTTATTTATTATTTATTTATTATTTTGTAGCTGTAGTAGTAGTGGTAATGGTATTAAAAAAAAATAATGCCTAAAATAAAAACTGAATAACACCAATACATTAAACTCAGAGCATATTCTCTGAAACCATGACTACTGACAGCCCCAGACCTGATTTCCCATCAAAACAGCATACAAAAAAATATCCATTACCCCACTCCCAGACATCACAGCACGTCCTCCACATCCATGTACTCACAGATAAATGTAAATATCTATATTCGAGTGAGACACATCGGGCGAAGCTCGGAGGACCCCAGTAAGCAACTCCATTAACGTCCAGCAAACAACGACGACTAGCAGATCCTAAAGGGGAAAAAGGGAAGAAAACGCAGATCATTATCACTGCTGGACGCAAGCAATAACAACACGTCAAAGCTTTGACAGGCGCGTAACTCTGTGATGTTCACACGCTCCATATAAAAGACTTCAGAGCGATAATGTCTGTTTTGAGTATGTCATTTTGGGCTGCTATAAACTCAGTTTTGCTTAAAGTTTCTGCCACTTGCATCATTCAGATCACAGCCAATAAAGCTTCACCCCCGGTACCCTCGCTGGGATAAAAATGTCCCTGAAAATCGCACCAGAACGCGAGGCGGTCATGGAAATGTAGCCCGGAAAAAGTCAAGCGAATCCTTCTCTGCAGGAATTGGTTTCTCTTTTGGGGGTTAGCGTGCATGACAGTCCGTGCTGGCCGGGATGTGGAGTTGATATAGATTACAGCCCGCCGTTGACCTCATTCAACACTCTGCTCTGCACTCCCACTTCAAAGACATCATTTATTAGGTCTTTCTGTTTTTATTAGGTAAAAATCACTGAGCGCCTTGGGTGTCTTTCTCTACTAGTATGTTAGAATTATTGCGCGCTGCTCTCAGAGGGCATAAATAACCCCCCAAAACCACTCTTCTACATCCCTTACAAGGTTTAGAAACTCTGGAACCAATCTGAGGAGTGCAAAAGACTGAACACACTCACTGGCCACTTTATTCGGTACATTGTATTAGGTGCTAGTACTGGATTGGAGCACACTTTAACTATGTCATCATTTCTTGTAACCTCCCGTCACTTGTTCCAAACCAGTTTGAGTTTCTTTCTAATGTTGAACTGAAAAGAAGATATTTTGAAGAAATCTGGAAAATCTGTAGCCTTTGACTTCCATAATATTTGTTTTTCCAACTGTGGAAGTCAGTGGTCGCAGGTTTTTAACTTTTTTTCTTTTAACTTTCTTTTCTTCTTTCTAATCTTCTTTTAGGTTCAACAGAAGACACCTAAATTACTCTAGCAAAAAAAAACATTAGAACTTTTTATTTGACACAGACTTGCCAGGAGGAGGTTTTACAGAGAACAAAGATCATGTGGTATAATACATAATTTTTATTTATTTGTTTGTTTGTTTGTTTGTTTGTTTGTTTGTTTGTTTATTTATTTATTTATTCATTCATTCATTTATTCATTCATTCATTCATTCAATCTATTTATTTATTCATTCATTCATTCATTCATTTATTGTCATTTATTTATTTATTCATTCATTCATTCATTCATTCATTCATTCATTTTTTCATTCATTCATTCATTCATTCATTTTGGAATGCCAGTAAAGTTATGCCAAGTGTTATTTTTGCTAACTCTTTAATTTTTAGGTGACCAAGTTACACATGCTCCTCCACTAATAGTATTTTCTCTGAATTATGCATAATTAAATGTTACTAACCCTAAACCTACCCCATATTCTAACCCCAGCAATATAGCAAATACATATAACTAATAAATATTACTCAATAGTTAAACAAATAGATATACTTAAAAATAATAATAATAATAATAATAATAATAATAATAATAATAATAATAAAGTTAACGTGTTATCTTATGTTTATTTTGCTTTGGGAATCAAAATATTACTTGGAATTGACAACTAGTGTGAGTCACGTAATACCAGCACGGTATTACTTAATTCCCTTATCAGTTATCCTTATGTATGAACTGTCAAAAACACAAACAGTTGTCAAAATGTAAATCTTGTGGACTATCTCACATGAATTCAGTCGTATATGGCAAACAGTAAGTAAACGTAAGGCGTGCAAGATGACCGCATGGGCTCTGTCCAGTTCGGAAGTCTTTCACCTTTGCATATAAAAAGTATTTGTCATTGTCATGAGGTCAGTGATTATAAGTTTGTCTATATGCAAATTCTTTGACTAATAAATAAATAAATTGTCCTGAATAAAATGAAACTACACTTTTTCAATATGTGTATCATAGCTGCTTTTATTAAATAGATACTTTTTTTATGAAGTAGGTTAACTTTGACATCATAAATATAGATTATTATATAGATTATAGATTATTATGACATCGGAAATATATATTAAATATAGTTTTTTCTTCTCCATTTTGATATTCATTTTTGAATCGATTCTCTTAACTTGGTCCACACGCCTAGTTACTGCCATGTGATTGGTTGATAATATTGTTGGACTAAAGTTAAGAAGTTAGATAAGAAGGTGTACATGGTTAGGTTGCAGTTAAAGGTAGCACTTTACAACAAGGTTGTAATAGTTAATGTTAGTTAATGCATTTATTAACATGAACAAACAACCGACAATACATTTATTGCAGTATTTATTCTTCTCTGTTAACATTAGTTCATGAAAATAAAGTTGTTCTTTATTAGTTCACGTTAACTCACAGTGCATAATGTTAACCAGAATTGAATTGGATTTTAATAATGCATTAGTAAATGTAGAACTATGATTGTATTGTTAGTATTGTTTATTATTATTATTGTTTCTTGTTTATTAGTATTGTTTATTTTTAGTTTGTCTATAAGTACATTAACTAAAATTAACGTATGAAACCATATTGTAAAGTGTGATCCAGGTGAATAAACATCATGAAACAGAGGAGAAGAAAAAATCATGATGTTCAAAATGACAACATGTCAGTGTCTGACCTTAAATCTCACAATAAAAACAATAAATCTGTTGCATTTGGGTCCAGTGTAAGCTCTGCGGCAGTGTGTGACATTTCAATCCACCCAAAACTTGTCTTGAAATCATTGTTATATTAACTTTCTGTGGCGGCACACATTGGGCCGTAAACATCCCCATTAAGTTCTCTCTCATACGCCACTAATTCATCCCAGTAGGCTTGAAAAACTGAATGCTGATTAACTATGTGGAAACCAACTTATTCAGTGCCTGTTGTGCGGTGTTGGTTTTGGAAAACTGAATGATTGCGTTGCTGATGGAGTTTTATAATGTGGTTTAACTGATCATAAAATCTTTTAATAAAGCTGTATGTCACTGTTGGAGAAGAAATAAATGTATCAGAGATGTTTGAATGTGGCCAAAACAACATTAGATTGTACTAGAGTTATTAGAATTGTATATGTTGTAGGCTGCGGCGTACACTTTGAAGCCAATCAAGCTTGGATCATTAACTTTTCTTGAGCGGTTTTAATTTACAACTCATTTGTCACTTAGCTGGAATTTGTATTCAGTTTTATTTTATTTTAGTTGTCCTTAAAGAGTCACGAAACACCAAAAGATAAGTTTTGAGCTGTTGACATTCATATATGTGTCCCATGCTGCTATAAACACTATTGCGACACATATATTTCACTAAAAAGTGAAAATTGGTTGTTTTAGCATTATTTCGAGCAAATTCGTTCTTCCGGTTTGACGCCGATGAGATCCATGCGTGTATTCCAGCGTGGAGAGTGGACGTCTGTTCCGGCCAGCGCATCATGACGTCTCTGAGCGAGCGGCATTGATTCATGAGATAGACTTGGTTCAAACCAATCATCGCACTCTATTGCGCATGCGGTGCAACTTCATTAATATGCATGATAGCTTCGAAGATTGTTCACCTGCTACAGTGTTCAGACGGCAGAGAGACGGCACGTCGTGTTGCCAAAACAAGTGGAAGAAGAATTGTTTGCAGACACAGGTCACCAGTGTTGTGTTTATAAACATGCTCCAACGAAAGTTTCCCCGCTATGAGAGCGCAACTGGACTGACGGTGGATTACAGTGCACGCAACATAAATGCGTTTGTAAGGAACATTTCTACCCGAGAGCTTTCCGCATCTGGAAATGGTGAAATCCCGATTTGCCGCTTCGTCTCCTTTTCAAAAAACAGCCACGGTCCAGTTGGTGTTGATTTTCCTGTCTCTACAGATGTGGTAAAAGAGAGAATGCTGCTCTCCGAGTGTAAACATATAAACACCCTAATCAAACAGTTACCGTCATGTAGATTTTTCGCCGTGTTTTGTGGGAGGATAGTCTACACACACACGGCTTTCTGACGCTGCCTACCGAGGGCATCTAAGTTACCGAGAAATGCTGAGTTTTTTTTTCTAACATGCGCCGTGCGGTATCAAACACTCCATTAAATCCGCATTCCTCCAGCAGTTACTCACATTTAATATCTCGTTTGTCACGAGGGACACACAGGAAATCTTCCTGAGTAAAAGTGAAAGTGACAAACTGCAGTTAAAGTCAACAAATTAATAATTTGGCAAATAATTGGATTACTGATGTCAATGTAAACAGTCACTGTTATTCTCCCCTGCGTCTGTGTTTGTATGTTGCCTGTTTGAAAATCAGCGCGTGCACAAATGAAAACTCCAATTTTTATGCCAAACCTTCCCTCTTTCCTTCCTCTGACACTCCCACCTAAACAGAGCTGGACACACCCACTTTCCTGAGCTTTCACAAACTGTAGGTGTGAAAACACCCTGCTGACACAGGGGGCTTTCGTGGCCCTTTAGGTCCTGTAAAAGGTCATCAGCTTACCCTTACTGCGAAATGCGAAAATGATTTGAATTAAAAAAACTAAATAAAGATTATCAGTGAACGATGACTTAATTTAATCAAATATATTGACACAAACTGGCTTTATAAGTGAATAATGAGTTACATTTTCAAACATGCATGAATGGACTATTTAAAAAAAAAAAGCTTTCCAGGTTGTATTTTTATTCTTGGACCATAACAGCTACAGAAATTCCTCAAAATATTAAACATGTTCTTCAATGAAAGGAACAGTTGGAACAAGACGGATGACAGAAATTACATCTTTGGGTGTATAATTTTAAAGTGCCCTTATTATGCCTGTTTCCCTATTATCTGTCATGCAGTGTGTAATGTAGCTGTTAGTGAATGTAAAAGGTCTGCAAAGTTCCAAAGTGCACAATGAATGGAGTTTTTGGCTCCCAAAAAGAAAGCTGATTTCGAAACTGCCTGAAATGACTGAGTAATTTCAGTCTTCCTGCACAAATCTATGTAGGTTTGCAACAAATTTGCATAATGCCAGCCTATGGTCTCCATTGGCTGCCTGCAAACAACATCTAATTTAGCCCTCAAACACTAGTTGTAGCTCAGACATTGTGCTTTTATATCCAGAAGATGCTGTTTTCTGCTCCATGAAGACATTCTGTGAGCGGTAGACCAATCACAATGGACTAGGCAATTTCTGACCAATCAGAGCAGAGTGTAGAGGTTTAGAAGGAATTGGATTCAATCGTATTAGACGCTGTGAAATAAACAAGAGCTAATGCTGCAATGTGTATTACGAGAACATATTTTGTTTTACTGTGGATATTAGTGAGAATTACTAGTCGTGAACTGAAATAATGTGTGCAAAAACAAACTTACCAGTGGCATTTGATGGACACTTGTTGTATACCGTCTCTCCAGCTGAGGCTCTCTTCCACGTCATGGCTACTTGGTACTCATCTTTACATATTTCATGAGGCGCTGCACACGGTATGTATCAGAAGTAAGAGATTAAACAGCAAAAAATGATAGGACACAGATGAACATTGGAATTAAATACTGTTGAATTACTGCAGACAAACAAGCAAATTTAGGCTAGCTTCGCAATAAAATGTCTGCATTTAACACCAGTTTGTAACTAACAAACTAACTAACTAAATAAAGAAATGTAACTATTTTCCAGTAAAATGACTAAAATATACACTATTTTAGTATTGCTATAAAAAAAAATCCAATTAGCTTTTCTTCTACCAAAACATGAACAATTTCTACAAGTTTTATTATAATAAATATATTTTTATTCAGTTTTTAGTAACATTTATCAAATCTATACTATTTTCAGTTTTCATAACTGGACGAATAAAAGGGGATGTGAAATACTTAATACTTAAGTGAAAGTACAGGCGCTGCGTGAAACATTTTCATCCATTAAATATGAATTCTGTAAACTAATAACTAAATTAAATGAATTAATTAATCTGTTTTGTCTGTTTTATACTGTTTTGAATCTCCATATATATACAGTGGGTGAAATAAGTATTGAACACGTCACCATTGTTGTCAGAAACATATTTCTAAAGGTGCTGTTGACTTTTCAGCCCATGTTGGTAACAACAAAATAAATCCAAATATGCAAAGGAAACAATATTAATTAGTTTACAATTTAAGTTATGTGTAATAAAATGAAATGACGCAGGGAAAAAGTATTGAACACATGAAGAAAGAGAGGTGTAGAAAGCCCAGACAGCAGCTGAACTCTCTCAGTAGTTCTTCAGCAACCCTCTGCCCTTCCTTTGTGTAAATTAATATCAGCTGCATCAGTCCTACATTACAAGGATGATGAAGATGAAACTAGAGTGGACATTTCAGCAAGATAATGATCCAGAACACAGTCGAGGAAACTCTTAAATGGTTTCAGAGAAAGAAAGTCAGCAGTAGAATGGCCCAGCCAGTCACCTGACATGAATCCAATGAAAAAATCAATTAAATTCAATTCATTTTTATTTCTATAGCGCTTTTACAATGTAGACTGTGTCAAAGCAGCTTCACATGGATTATAGTAAATTGAAACAGTGTCATTCCAGTTTTCAGTGTTGAAGTTTAGTTTAGTCCAGTTCAGTGTGGTTTAATATTCACTGCTGAGAGTTCAAATACTAAAAAGTAATCCATCGATGAGCATCTCTACAAGTCCTGAAATAAAGCTCAAATTTGATAGACAAGACCCACAGAACCATCAAGATGTTTACACTGTGTTGAAGTCTGTGAAGAACTCACACCAGAGCAATACATGTGACTTTATTCTCCATATGAGAAGCATCTTTAAGCTGCCGTCAACAAAGCCTTTCATATAAAATATTAAATACCTTTCAGTAGTTCAGTACTTTCTCCTTGTGTCATTTCGGTGTTATTAAACATTGCAATTTTTTTTTCTGATTTTTTATTTTGCTTTATTTTTATGCTTGCATTGTATGGTTATTGTTCAATTCCATGTCAAAAGTTTGTTTAGAATAATTTTCCTTCAAAGAAAATAAATAAAAAATGACGTGTTGAAAATGCAAATCAACCAACTACACAATCAGATTTATTTACATTAAAAAAATCTAAATATCCTTAAAGACAATATTATTTTTATATATATTTTATAATATATTTTTTTTATCTGAAAATGTAAATTATACAGGATTTTTACAAAAAATTATCAATTCAAGAAGAAAATTTTTTAAAAGAAAAAGCGACAACAATACAGATTAAGATTTGTTCACCCTCATTTTCTTTTTTTTCCCCTGTGTACAAGCAAACTCTATTAAGATCAGCATGAGCAAAAACACGCATTTCTCTCCAGCTCTCATTTAAAAGCTTCATTAGAACAGCGAGAAACCCAGGGGTGAGAATCAGATCCTGTAGGGGAACTTGGTTGAAAGCTGAGGGAGATAGATTAGAAAGCTCTACCTTTACATCTAAACATAATACACCCCGACAAAGCTATTGGACAGATTTTTGTCTTCGAGTTTCTGCCGCTATCAAAGCCCTGCGCCCGATATAAGCTCTGCGGCAGTGTCTGACATTTATTTAATCTATAGCCTCCCAAAGCTGCAGTCAACGCCGTGCTTATTAAAATCTGCTGTTTGCTGCGCTGCTTGACATGCTGACAAATCACACATAGCAGCACTTTGAACAATTCCCTTCTGTCAAGAATGACCCGTCTCAATTGAAAGAGAGGACAAATGGAAACAAAGGAGTAGAGAGAATGTTAAATATGGGATAGGAAAGAGAAACGCGGTGAGACAGGCCTAGAGGAAGAAAGGCTGATTGAAGAAGCAGGTAAAAAAAAAGCACAGAAAAGCAAAGGACACTTAACAAACAGGGTACAAACAGGATGTAATAAATCAAGCCATGTTTCTTTTTTAACAAAAATCCACTCAAAACATTTTAATTGTCAAGTTCATACAATCACACTAAATGTTAACCCATTTAATCCCTTTTTACTTCTTCAGACCACCCTAAAACACTCATTTTACACCTCCGTTGATGTTATATTGGTTAAATCAGGTTCTATACCTCGTCACAACAGTGACTGGTCGGAAAAGGATTTAAATTGTATTCAATTATTAAAAACTGTTATACTACCAGTAAGATTTGAGACTTTTAACACATTTCCACCTCATACATCTTTTAAATGTGAAAGCCGGAAGAATGTCAACACATCTGATCATGTGACAATAGCCCCTTTCACACATACAGACCTTTCTGGAAAATTACGGGCAATTTTCTGGAAAGGGTTCAGCTTTTTGAAAATACCGATAAACTCGTTTCGGCAATTTTCCGGAAAGAGAAATTGTAACATTACTGATAATTTGCCGGAATGCTGCTCTGTGTGAACGCAAAAGGTAATTTGCCAGAAAGAGCGCATTCATGAATTAGAACGCGCTGACGAGAGACGTTTACCCCACACTTTTACCTCAGACGCATTCACATCCGCGCTGTTTATGAAAATAAAAGCCGTTGAATATTTTTCCAGCCACATTTAGCTGCTAGATGTTAGTCAGATAATGTTTCTATGTTCCTTCTTAATGCCAACTGTGTAAATAATTATCAATAAAATGCTTATGATAAAACCGATGTTTGTTTACCTTCAAGCTCGGCTTCAGTTGCTTGACGCGTGTGCACGGAATGGATGTGTGAATGTCTTTTCTGGAAGAATTCCGGAACGAACTCGCCTGTGTGAAACACGCTTTTTTGAATTTACTGGTAAAGTCGTTAATTTTCAGGATATTTAGTGGTATTGCTGTGTGAAAGGGGCTATTGCAACAATTTAATCAAAACAATCTATTTTTGTTTTTATTTAAAAACAACAGGACATGGTTAAAGTTGTGACGGGTGGGATTAAATGGGTTATATTAGCTGTTTTATTGTAGACGAAATAGGGGGAAATAGGAATCCTTTTACAACTTTCTTCCAGCCAGTTGAGTTTTACCATTTTTAAATCCATTCAGCCAGTTGACATATCTGGCGGAAGCACTTTTAGCTTAGCTTAGCTTAGTATAAATCACTGAATCGGATTAGACCCTTAGCGTCTCACCCAAAAATTAAAAAAGAGTTTTGATACTTTTTCCTTTTTAAAGCTTGACTTGTCTGTACTTAATGTGTACTAAGACTGACGAAAAATGAAAAGCTACTATTTTCTAGGCCGATATGGCTAGGAACTATACTCTTACTCTGACAATCAAGGAACATTGCTGCCGTACCATGGCATTATTTTCATTAACACACAACGCAACTACAGAACAGCCAAACTTTAAATAGGACAATGATTGAAACTCTTTTTCAAAATATTTAAATGAGATGCTAATGGTCTAATCTGTTTCAATTATTTATGCTAAGCTAAGCTAAAAGTGCTTCAGCCAGATTGGCTAAATGGATTCAATAATGAAAAAACTCAACAGCATAACTTGGGGTGCCCAAACTCGGTCCTGGTGGGCTGGTGTCCTGCAAAGTTCAGTTCCAATCTCAATCAGACACACCTGGGCTAGCATTTAAAGCTCTAGGCCTTTTAGAAACAACCAAGTAGGGCTCTTGAAGCAAGTTAGAGCTAAAATCTGCAGGACACTGGCCCTCCGGGACAGAGTTTGGGTGATACTTTAATATAAAGTGGGACACAAATAACTAGTAAAAAGTGTTTTAAACATTATACAATATGCCTGTATTCAGAAATAAATAATATGGCTTTTTAGGAGGGGATTTTCAAAATCGTTGGAAGAATGAATGCTAATGAATGACTGAACATGAATAAATAAACAAGTGAATGAATCATTAAACAAACAAACAAACAGAAATGCATGCTAAGTGCCAGACACCATCACAAATATGCCATGGCTCGGAGAGTTTGCAAAAGGAGAAAGAGAGCATGTGTTGATCATGGACACACACCTGGGCACTTCTTGTCATTGCAGGAGCGAACTTCCTCTCCAGACCCATCGCATGGATAACCCTGGATCCCTGTGCCTTCACACATCCGGAAGCGCCGCTGCCAACCTGAGTCACAGGTCTTTGAGCACAGGCTCCAGTGATTCCACGCACCCCAGTTCCCTCCACCTGCACAGAGAAACAGGAGATAAATACAGTGAGGACGAACGGCAAGGATACTGCAATGATTTGAGTAGACTTATCATGGGCCGTCCACACACCGGAGGATTGATTCAGTAATAAACAATCTCAGTGCCTCGAATCTATTTAAAATCTAAAACAATAAATATTTCCGTCACAATTTAATTTAATCTACAATTCACAGTATTAACAAACAATCAACTTAAGCTTTTATTGTTATAAACTAGCTGTGTTTTAATAGTTAGTAAGGTGGTAGTTGAGTCTAGGTACTGGGAAAGATCGTCGCTAGCAGTTTTTAAAATTTTGGTGCGTTATTCTTGTTATTAATATCATTCAGAAGGTCATGATTCGCACTCATTAAATAATTTATTTATATAGCTTATATCAATTCTATATTTTAGGAGATACAAAACACTGTGATGTTTTGGCACAATGCCTTCCTCAGTGCGTGACACAATCTTCTCGCTCCACCCTCTTATTCCACAGTCAATCACATTACGTCATTAGTTAGACAACAATTTAATAGTTAAAAACAATCTCATTTTTGTTTCAATACAGCAAACAACGCAAGCAATATTTCCTCCACCTGTAAAAGCATTATCGGTCACACTTTACAATAAGGTTCATTAGTTAATGTTAATTAATGCATTTACAAACATGAACAAACAAAGAACAATACATTTACTACAGTATTTGTTCATGTTGGTTAACGTTAGTTATTGACAATATAGCTGTTCAGTGTTAGTTCACGTTAACTCACGGTGCATTAACTAATGTTAACAAGCATGGACTTGGATGTTAATAATGCATTAGTAAATGTTCGATTATGATTAATAAACGATGTACAAGTGTTGCTCATGATAGTAAATGCATTAACTAATGAACCTTTTTGTAAAATGTTACCGCATTATCTTCATTGTAAAAGAAAAAAACTTTTTAATTATCATCATTCACTTATTCATATCTTTGTCAACTGATACAATGAAATCCAGGAAGGATTAGGGATGTACAATAAGATCATACTTTATAATTTCTAAAAAAAAAAAAAAATGCAAAAAGTAGTAATAATCTTTATAAAAATATCTTAATAACAGGCAAGTAATCAGCCAGTAGTAAATGGTGTGAATTTTGCTTAAGTGTTGCCTAGATAGACTACTAATAACAACATTGATATTTCTTTATTAATAAAATACATCTGAATAAATTTATGACAACAAAAAACAAAACAACAAAACTCAATGTTTAACTAAAACTAAAATAAACGGAGGCAAATTAAAATGAGGACAGTAAATCATTGACACGCTTTAAAATATATACTTTATAAAAATCCATATTAAAGTCAATCCTTCTACAAAGAAATAGAACAATAATTCAGTGTGTTATGTGCTGTTTCTTTGTAAGTAGCAAATAAAAAGACTATCTCACATTTTTCCCCATGATTGTATACATTATATACATGTACAGTTGAAGTCAGAATTATTAGCCCCTCTTTGCTTTTTTTTTTCTTTTTTAAATATTCAGATGAAGGAAATTTTCACAGTATGTCTGATAATATTTTTTCTTCTGGCAAAAGTCTTAATTGTATTATTTTGGCTAGAATAAAAGCTGTTTTTTTTACATTTTAAGGTCAATATTATTAGCCCCTTTAAGCTATTTTTTTTCCCGATAGTTTACAGAACAAACCATTGTTATACAATAACTTGCCTAATTACCCTAACCTGCCAAGTTAACCTAATTAACATAGTTAAGCCTTTAAATGTCACTTTAAGCTGTATAGAAGTGTCTTCAAACATATCCAGTAAAATAATATTTACTGTCATCATGGCAAAGATAAAATAAATCTGTTATTAGAAATGAGTTATTAAAACTATTATGTTTATGTAACAGGGGGGGCTGATAATTCAGGGGGAGTAATAATTCAACTGTATATGTTAATATAAATATATCTGCTAGTCTGAATGATGACGGAAAATTCATTTGTTTAAAATTGTTATTTAACTTTTAAGTGCAACTTTTAAAAAAGTGTATTTTTTTTTAAACATTAATGTTGACACTTGCATTTAATTTACTTTGTGTATATAAAATCATTCAGAAATATAATTTGATGCTGACACCAAATACAGGACATCTCAAATTTGACCCATTTGCTAGCAATTTATGAGTGCAAATTGTTAATCTAACTTCCTCAAGTGCCTCCAGCATCAACTTACTTTCAGTTTACACCGGTTAAATTAACATTCATCCACTTTGTTCCAAAAAGGTGAAGAGAAAAACATTGCAGAAGTGAAGTGACAGCCATATTTAGCTGCAGCGTGAGCATGGTCATAAAGCACCTGCACGAGGCTAATTTGTGCTTATTAATTATTATCAGGGGTGCGAACTGGCATATGCTGACACAGCAACGTATTTGTGGAGCAAGATGAGCAATGCAGGCCGGTACGTCTCTGTGGTTTGGTACCGCAGACAATTCGGAGCGTTCTCTGCAATTAATTAGACCATGACAGCAAACAAATTGCAGCTGTGCACATAAACTACCTGTCAATTTAAGACTGGGAGCCCACCAGAGAGAAACTCACCCCCGCAAGATGGGTTGGTGCACTCACGAGTTTCCGCATGTGGCCCTTTACACTCAGCCCAGCCATGAACCGAAACGCTGCACCGCCGCTGCCGCTGCTGAGTCCCAGTGCCACAGGAGACAGAGCATTGAGACCAGGTGGCCCAGTCCAACCATTGACCTTCCACTGCAAACACAACCACAGAGACACGCAAAGAGAGAAAGAGAGAGATGCAAAGGTGAGAACTAAATATTACAGTCCAAATGTGGAGAAGGACAGGAAAGAGAAGGACATAGAGGTACAGGAGAGAAACAAAGATAGGAAACAAACGGCGGGGGTACGGACAGAGAGGCGGGGTATACAGTAGGGCTCTGTGTTGGTCTGAAACTCAAAATGTTCTTCACTTACCCTCATACAAACCTCAATCTGACATTGTTTGGACATACACCAATATAATGCATTTATTTATCAATTACCAATGAAACCATTAGAATGACACTTTAAGATAAAACATTTGACATATAGGAGGTCATTGTACTAAGAGGATAACATGTAAGTTTCAGGGTTGAAAACATCCTTTTCAGTGAAATAACAGCTTTTATTGACACGCCAGTTTCTGGAATGTACATATCTATGAAATAATAACTTTCAATGAAGGATATCAAAGCCTTATTATGTAGCTCTGCCAACTGACTTGCATAGAGCAAGGTCAGATTGACCCACATGCACTCAGTTCCTCATGTGAACTGAAAAGGGAGTCGAATACTAGTTTACTATGGCGAACTTACAAGCTTTCAGAGTGAACAGGTTCAAAAATGGCCTCAAACCCAATAAGACAGCATATTTCTCATTGTTTTTGGTGATTTGAGAGTAAAAACCACATGAACCAACAAAAAGTATAAAACTACAACCAAGCCAGTTCATAAAAAAATATAATAATAATAACTTTCAAGCCATTTTTGGTACAAAAATTTGAACGACACCACGACAGACAGACAGACAGACAGACAGACAGACAGATAGACAAAATTATAGATGATAGATAGAACGATAGACAGACAGACAGACAGACATACATACAGACAGACAGACAGACAGACAGACAGACAGACAGACAGACAGACAGACAGACAGACAGACAGACAGACAGACAGATAGACAAAATTATAGATGATAGATAGAACGATAGACAGACAGACAGACAGACAGACATACATACAGACAGACAGACAGACAGACAGACAGACAGACAGACAGACAGACAGACAGACAGACAGACAGACAGACAGACAGATAGATAGATAGATAGATAGATAGATAGATAGATAGATAGATAGATAGATAGATTTCGTTTTATTGTTCTATCTATCATTCTATCATTTCATCTATCTATCTATCCATCCATCCATCCATCCATCCATCCATCCATCCATCCATCCTTCCTTCCTTCCTTCCTTCCTTCCTTCCTTCCATCCATCCATCCATCCATCCATCCATCCATCCATCCATCCATCCATCCATC
>CAIGQQ010000001.1:6549099-6575552 GCA_903798035.1 Danio albolineatus | reverse complement strand
TTAGGCTATTTTACTTTACATCATGCTATGTTGTGTTATGTTATGTCACTAAGTTACAGTAGGTTACATCATGCCACTTTACCTTATGTCACTTTATGTTATTTTAGATTATATCACTTTATGTACGTTATGTCACTTTACATTATGTTACATTATTTTGCCACATCACTTCATGTTACACTATATTAGGTTATTTTATTTACGTCATGCTATGTTATGTTATGTTACTAATTTACAGTAGGTTACATCAAGCCACTTTATGTTATGTCACTTGTTACGTCACTTTATGTTATGTTATGTTAGATTATATCACTTCATGTACGTTATGTCACTTTACATTGTTACATTATGTTGCCACATCACATTACGTTACAATATATATGGCTATTTTACTTTACATCATGCTATGTTGTGTTATGTCACTAAGTTACGTTATATCAAGCTACTTTACCTTATGTTATGTCACTTTACGTAACGTTGCATCACTATGTTACTTTATTTTATGTTGTTATGTTTATTTACTTTATTATTATTAAATATTATTATTAATCATTTTTCTTCCGAACATGTGCCAGATGGCTCTTGTCTCCCTAATTTTCCTCTTTGAGATACTGTTTCTAGACTACCACATATAAATAAACTAATACCATTTGCCAAGAAACCCAAGAGAGCAAAGGAGAACAACCTTCAAGAATCTGCATTGTTATTGCAGCGTTATATCTGATAGAAAACAGCTATCAATGGCTCGTGTCCACAAATTAGACTAAACTCTAGATTGGGATTAGCTAATGAGCAAACAGTAAGCCATTTAAGACCGCAGCTAGAAACGCTGTTCTTAAAAAAAAGCACTTGTTTTAGTGGAAGGCTGTGCTTGATCAATTCTGAATAATACCTCTACTCCAAACTAAATAAACCTGGCCATAATTGCTTTCGCAAATCAATTAAGTTCCGTTTGAACGAAAGCCAAAAGCAGGACCAAGGGACTTTCCATTGAGCGTTAAACTACGCCGCTGCTACGCTAGCTCAGGCTAATCTCAAAGACACTCCGTCCCTTTCCACCAGCGCACATCCCTGTTAAACACTTCCCGCAGAGTGACGGTAATCTATGAACACATACGCACACACAAATGCGCCTCTGTTCTGGTTAACATTGTCTTCCTCTGCCAATTTTTGAGTCCCTTTAGTAAATATTGCCTGCCTGTTTATGTTGTCAGCATAAACGGTATTAAAAAGCTCAAGCATTCGCATTCTCATTCCTGTCTTGTTTCATTTTTTATTGACACCGAGTTCTCTATAATTAGCTTTTCTGTCCTAAGCATCGGAAATCTATGCGTCTCAAAAGTTTGCGTGTCTAAACGTAATGTCGGTCACTCATATCTGAGCCTCATCGATCAGCTGCTCAGAATCAATCCTCGCCAAGCAGAAATATTCAGGAAAAAAAAAAAAAAATCCTTCACTTTGATTCTCTAGTCTTGCTTGCTCGCTTGAGATCATCTGCTGATGTCCTTAAATCACATCCTAAAGCGCTGATCCGCACACATAGAGACTGAAAAAAACATCTCATCAAAGCCCAGACTGTGCAAATCTGGACTGAAAAAAATGCTCAGTGCTGAAGCTGGCAAACATCTCATCAAAGCCCAAACTGTAAGAACCAGAACTTGAGTTGAATGCAAATGTGTGAGGTAAATTGAGTTACCCTGTTTTACATAAATATAGAATTAACACAGAAGGACTTGGATAAATGGTGGTCTGAAAAGGGCAATCCAGATGTGTCCTGTAAGCATTCATATTGAATTTACTGCAAGTGGTGTTTATACAACACCTTTTTTGCAATTAAATTCAGAAAAACAATGACATTTTGGGGGTCTGGAAATGCAAAATTGTGAAATTGTTTTTCTTTTTTGAAAATGTGATAAAAATCTCAGTATTTAGATTGTTTGAACCCTCACATCACATACATTCAAATTGTTATTTCTTAAATAATATCCAATGGAAAGCTTATTATTAAACTTAATGTAAAGTATAATGTGTTTGAATTAAAAAATAAATAAATAAATACACAGATGATTGGTTGTAATCCAGTTTTGTAGTCCATTTTGTGAAAATGTAATGTCATTCACACATGTATTATGTGTTATGTCTAATATTTGCACAAGTGAGCAGTTTTTAGATACATATTCCCTCAGTATTCACAATTACAGGTTATGAACAATTGTGAGCCAGAGATTTCCACTCGTAAAAACAGCATTTTGCACCACAAAGACAGTCTTGTTCATTTCCAAATCCATCAGTGCTATTAAACAAACCGACTAAATGAATGACTCAATGACTCACTCACTCACAAGGACAGTCACTTGTCGTCACATACTGGAGAATCGATGTAACCTGCAGAAAGAATGACTGAAACACCCTACCACCACCACTTCACAGACTGACAGCCTTTTATCAAACAAACACATACAAGCTGAGTGATACAAACAAGTGAAAGGTCCCTGGATTTTAGCATCATTTGAATGCTGAACTGACCAATCAGCATCCAGAACTGCAAATGTATATTTAGCAGTCTGTTTTTTAAAGGATAGTTTACTCAAAAATGTTAACCGACTCATCATTTACTCACTTTGGTGTTGTTCTGTTGTATGCTATTCTCTTATTATCTTTGAAATAAATTAATAAATAAATAAATTAAAAAATGTAAAAAAAAAAAATGTTAAAAAAATCTAGTGGCTATTCTCTACCATCATATATATCACAGGTGTCAAATCCAGTTCCTGGATGTCCGCAGCTCTGCACAGGTTAAATCAGGTGTGTTTAACTAGGGTTAAAGCTAAACTGTGCAGAGCTGCGGCTCTCCAGGGACTGGATTTGACACATGTGATCTATATGACGGTAAAGAATAGCCGCTAGTGTTAAAGAACCTGTGAAACTAACTTTTTTGGTAACACTTTATTTTGACGGTCCCTTTTGAATATTTTGTTGACTAAAAGTTGCATTGCAACGACATGCCAAACAGTTCAAATTTGAGTATTAGTAGCTTGTCTGCTTAATATCTGTTGATACTGCTCCTTCAACAGACTATAAGACTATAAGAAACTTTGCAAGTACATGTCAACTTACACTAACCCTAACCCCAACCCTAACCCCAACCTAACACTCAAAATGCGTTAAAGGGACCATCTACCTATCTACCTATCTATCTATCTATCTATCTATCTATCTATCTATCTATCTATCTATCTATCTATCTATCTATCTATCTATCTATCTATCTATCTATCTATCTATGAAGTAAATATACCTTTTGTGTTTGTCGCCACACCAAGTTATAGCATTCATCTGTCAACTTTCATTCTGACTATCATCTTAATATCTCTCCAGAAATATTGAAGATACTACATAGATAACGTTCTGAGGCTTTCCAGGTACTGCATTTGATACTTTATTAATCATGATTTATCAAAACGGCGCACTTCTGTGTTTTTTTCTGCATGAGTTACTGTAGAGTAAACTCGTGTTTCATGAATGTGCAGTGTGCATTATAACCAAAGGCCAAGAATCAAACTGTAGTGAAATAATACATTACAATCAAGTTTCTTTTCAACATTTGCTTTCACGAAACACCTATACACTCTCATATTTACACACTATGGCTAATTTTGTTTACCCAATTCACATATACGCATGTCTTTGGACTGTGGGGGAAACTAGAGCACCTAGAGAAAACCCATGAGAACATGGGGAGAACAAGCAAACTCCAACAGAAATGCCAGCTGGTCCACTTGAACCAGCGACCTTCTTGCTGTGAGGCAACAATTCTACCACTGAGCCACTGTGCGATCATTCTTTGATATTTCTACATCTCTTTTTAAAGCTTGAATCTGTTCAATATTCACTGTCATTATATTGATATGTAGTGCGTAGATAATTTTATTTGTTTATTTATTTCATTTTACAAGTGTGTACGGCATTGAAACCACACCAGCGTGAGCAAACAATGACTGGATGTACATTTGTGGGTGAACTATCCCTTTTACATGCTGATACCCTTTCAGGTGAAAACTCTTTGTGCAGACGTGCAAAACAAAACAAAAACACCAGTGAGACCTAACTGATCTCACCTGCATTGCACAACCTTGATACAACAGTACATACCAGACACAAGTGCACTCCAGTACAGACAAAACATAAAAAAAGACTGATATCAGTACAGTACAACGAGTGTCAAAAGTGCCCATTCTATGCAACAACCTAATAGACACTCAACAGAAATGCAGTGCAATGCAAATGTACTTCAAGCATGCAGTGTGTGAAGTGCTAAATGGATAATACAAACCCTAAAAACTCTAATAGCTTCATTTATTTCATGCATCAGACTGTTTTTTAATGTTTAGTTTTAAAAGCAAGCATTTAGTTAACATATGCTACACTGTAAAACATATGTGTAAATTGAGTTTTCTATATTTTGTGATTCATGCTTTTTTTTTTCATTTAATTTTTAATTATTCTATTGAATTGCATTATGGGACGTTGATCTTTTCTTCAAAAGCTTTTGATGTTGAAAAGTTTGTAAAAAGTGACTTATAGACATTTTTATTATAACTACAAGTCAGAAAACTTGGAAAATGCAAAAAAGAAAAAAGAAAAAAAAAAGTAGTGATTTCTAAATTTACTTTGATTTCCATGTCATTGCAGACAATACAACAACAGATTTTTTATGTGCTCCTGGAGATTTTTATTTATTTTTTTAATAAACACGTATTCCAATTTTGTTTTGTTTTTTCCCAGGGACTCCCATACATATTTCAACAAGACAATGACCACATTCTGCACACATTGCAAAGTCCTGGCTGTGGAGGAAGAGGATACAGGTACTTGACTGGGCTGCCTGCAGTCCCAACCTGTTTCCAATAAAGAATGTGTGGCAAATTTTAAAGTGCAAAATGCGACAACAAGAGGCCCATTTCCACTGAGTGGTACAGTATGGTACGGTACTGAGCACTTTTAGAGCCATTTCCACTGTCAAAATGTACCAAAAAGCAAACCGTGGCTTACCAGTTTTTGGGTACCCTTTGCAAAGGGTTGTTTTGCTTTCTCGTGTGCGCTCACCGCATGTCTATATTTGAAATAGCACATCTTCTTGAGCTGATGATAATAACATGCATGTGATTATTAAAGTGCTTCTGACATCCGATCCTTTCAGAAACGGACAAACGCAAAAGTGAAGCACGAAAAAACAAAGGAGAAGCCTGAAAAAACTAAGGGGCAAATGATTCTTTCAGCAACCTAAAGCATGAACAAACTGCCATGTTTAACTATTATCTTCATCTTTAGGTCTATTATGAACTCGGAATGATGGAATTACTTTCTAACAGAGGTTACATGTGCTGGTGAAGATACAGATGAGAGGTTTGCACTGACTTTTAAACCCCAACAAGGACTAAATATATGCTTTTTGTAGTTTTTCTGTATGTGTTCATAGATGTTGCATTTATTGGTCACACTTTATTTTGATGGTCCGTTTGTTGAATTTAAGTTACATTGCAACTAATTCTCATTAGATTATAAGTAGACTGTTAGGTTGGGGTTGGGGTTAGGGTTAGTGTAAGTTGACATGTACTTGCAAAATTTAAGTTACATTGCAACTAATTCTCATTAGATTATAAATAGACTGTTAGGTTGGGGTTGGGGTTGGGGTTAGGGTTAGTGTAAGTTGACATGTACTTGCAAAATTTAAGTTACATTGCAACTAATTCTCATTAGATTATAAGTAGACTGTTAGGTTAGGGTTAGGGTTAGGGTTAGTGTAAGTTGACATGTACTTGCAAAATTTCTTATAGTCAGTTAAATGTCTGTTGAATGTCAGTATCAACAGATATTAAGTAGACAGTCTTCTAAAACTCAAATGGACCATCGAAATAAAGTGTTGCCCATTTATTTATTTATTTATTTATTTACTTATTTAGTTATTTATTTATTTATAATTGCAGATGTTAGAGTAGACTATTTCACATCATTGATCTGCAGTTATAATCAAATCATGTTCATAGAAAGCTTAGTAATGAATTATAATGAAGTATTTATGTGTATAAAGCATCCGTTTTGAGAAGTGCTTCTCATATGATATGTAAATGCTACAGCTACGTTGACATTTCCTCCAGCGAGAATGACGTCGAGTTAAACTTTGTCATCCACCATGCCCACTACGTGGAAATGCAAGCCTGAGAAAGGTGGCCCATACTGACCCGTACCGTACCACTCAGTGGAAACCGGTCAAAAGACCCCGTGCTGTTGTTTGCAGGAAGAAAGGGACATAATTTGGAGTCCCTAAACGTCTTTTAAGTGGTATTGTATATTATGGTACAAAAACATGGTAATAAACCGGCAGTACGTTTTTATTTATTTTACATACTTGTTTCTCTAAATATGATTTCTTATATATTACGCCATTTAAAACAACAAAAATGTCAACAAAAGTCACTTTGTTAAAGAGCAGAGTTCATTTGTCAACATCAAAAGTAGACAGAGCAGAAATAATACTCCCCCAAAACAATCCACAACTGTCAATAAACAGAAAGCACTTGTGAATCACAAAATACGGAAACCGTTAACTCTCAGATCTTTCTTACAGTGTAGTGGTTGAGCTACCCATGCAGTGTGAGGGAGTGTGAATGTGCATAGGGCATCCGTTGGAGGTACTGTACCTGCTTGATGCTGCGGCTCACCTGGGCAGGTGGCAGTGTTGTTGCAGAGTCGGGTTTCCCTCAGCGGGCCGCTGCAGAGGGTCCCGTATGGAGAGGATACACAAGAACGCGAACGAACCTGCCAACCCTGCCCACAAGTCAGCGAACACACGCTCCATTGAGACCACTCCTCCGCTGCCGGGTCACCTACAAAACACGCCACGGAGAGAGGAGAGGAGAGCCTTCAATATCCCCAACCAAGGCTAAATCATATAGTAAGACTTGAAGAAAGTTAAGAAATGAGAAGGTCAAAATGAGTCCAGAGTTGTTGTGCTGTGCTGCCGGCTTTAATAAATTATTGGGAATGAACTGGGATCAGGAATGTTTTTCGAGTGAATTCACAATTGTAGTTCGGATTTTTTTTCTTTTTTTTGATCGAATGAAAGAAAGAAAGAAAGAAAAAGAAAGAAAGAAAGAAAAAGAATCAATTAATTTCTCCTTAAGGGCGCCACGGTGGCCTAGTGGGTAGCACGATCGCCTCACAGCAAGAAGGTCGCTGGTTCGAGCCTCGGCTGGGTCAGTTGGCATTTCTGTGTGGAGTTTGCATGTTCTCCCCGTGGTTGCGTGGGTTTCCTCCGGGTGCTCCGGTTTCCCCCACAAGTCCAAAGACATGCGGTATAGGTGAATTGGGTAGGCTAAATTGTCCGTAGTGTATGAGTGTGAATGTGTGTGTATGAATATTTCCCAGAGATGGGTTGCGGCTGGAAGGGCATCCGCTGTGTAAAAATATGCTGGATAAGTTGGCAGTTGATTCCGCTGTGGCGACCCCGGATTAATAAAGGGACTAAGCTGACAAGAAAATGAATGAAATGAATTTCTCCTTAAGAGGCTACTTTACTACACAATCAAAATCTTTATTATTAATATATGTAAAAAAATTGAGAGAACCAGTAGGACATTTCAGTGAGAACTCCTTTTTGGGTTCTTCCTGGCACCTTTAGTTTTAAGATTTGAAACAACATGTGAAAGAAAGAAAGAAAGAAAGAAAGAAAGAAAGAAAGAAAGAAAGAAAGAAAGAAAGAAAGAAAGAAAGAAAGAAAGAAAGAAAGACAGAAAGAAAGAAAATGCAACCCATCACAGGGAAACATCCGTACACACTCAGTCACACACATACACTATGGACAATTTAGCTTTCCCAGTTCACCTACACCGTATGTATAGGTGGGGGAAACCGGAGCACCCAGAGGAAACCCACACAAACATGGGGAGAACATGCAAACTCCACACAGAAATGCCAACTGACCCAGAAAAGGCTCAAACCAGCGACCTCCTTGCTGTGAGGTGATTGTGCTACCCACTGCGCCACTGTGATGCCCCTTCCATATTTCTATGAACATCAATCAGTGCCACCCCAACACTAATGGTAGGGACTGGCTGTGAGGCTTACACAAAAATGGGTGGGTGGTGGGGTAATTTTAAACAAAAATGTAAAACGATCACAATAATAAATAGGTTTTTTATTTATTTTAATTTTTTTTATCAGATTTGAACATAACACAAACTAAATTAAAAATTAAAAAGAAATAAAAACATTATCTGTTGGTGAGCCGGTCCAAAAAACACTGAATCTTTGAAACTAATGCTTAATTTAGTTAATTCTGATGATGTTAATCTTGAACAAAGAACTGAAAAGGGTTACACAGATCCAGCAATTACCAGCTATAAGCATTTTTTCCAAAATATCTGATTTATGTGTTCAATAGAATAAAAAAAAAACTCAAAATGCTTGCAACAAGTAAAGGGTGAGTCAATGATGGCAGAATTTTCATTTTTTTTGGGTGAACTATCCCTTTAAGAGAGCCTGTTATTCAGATATACATCACAGTAGTGAATAAAAGACTATTGAAACTTCTAGTTAATGCCAAGGTAAATGTGCACAACAACTTCTTTTAATCTCTTTCAGGCCTCCAGCCTGTTAAGATATTCTGAAAGGTGTTGCAAGGTCAGTATGCTGAAAGTGACGGGTGGGAAAACGGCATGTGAAACTCTGCAGTTATTTCTTGTTGTCATTTTTGAAAGCCGTGTCCTTGGATAGAGGCAACATCATGAAGTGAATGGGTAAATCAAATTAATTGCACATCTTGTAATCGCATTACATCTTCATTTGCATGTGGTGAGTCAGAGCTTAGCCTTATTTGCGGAGCGGATGGGTGGAGAACAGAGGGTAGGGGGCTGATGAGGACAGGAATGCCAATGGGAGTTTATGCACATACGTTTTCTTTCACCGTGATTTATTTCACAGGCTGGAGAGGTGGGATGCAAATGACTTCAAAAGCAGAACGATCAGATATTAGTATTATTTTTTTGTTAAATTGTTTTGTTTGGTTAAATGGTCATTTGGTAAGTATATATACACACATACATACATATTTAATAGTATATAAAGGTAAGTAGCATATAAAACATGTTTTTAATTAGTATGATTTGAATAGGGGCAACACAGTGGCTCAGTGGATAGCACTGTCACCTCACAGCAAGAAGGTTGCTGGTTCGAGTCCTGGTTGGGATTTCTGTGTGGAGTTTGCATGTTCTTTCAGTGTTAGCGTGAGTTTCCTCCCGGTGTCTGTGTTGGTGTGAGTTTCCTACAACAAGTTCAAAGACATGCGTTATAGGTGAATAAACTAAACTGGCCATAGTGTATGTGAGTGAATGAGCATGTATGGGTGTTTCCCAGTACTGGATTGCAGCTGGAAGGGCATCTGTTGTGTAAAACTTATGTTGAATAATTAGTGGTTCATTCCGCTGTGGTGACCCCTGATGAATAAAAGAACTAAGCCGAGGGAAAATGAATGAATGAATGTTTTGAATAATGATGAAGATAATGAATAATGATGATGAAGCTTATTGTTTCAAATAGAATCGAACCGAGTAGTGTCAAAATAATAATTTCTACAGTTTCTGGAATGAGATTGAAGCTATTTTGCATTAGAGATGTTTAATTAAATTTACTCCATTCTAAATTAGTAGATTTTACATTTGTAAAATTTCATTTTACATTTTATATTGAATAATAAAAAAAGACTCCAAAAACGAAACATTAAAAAAGTCCAAAACGTTACATAAGCTCAATTCTTAATTGATTCCTTACTAATAATTTCATAATTTCATAATTACATAATGTGTGACACAATGGGCCATGTTTTCACAATTATATAATATGAAGCATTATCATACCCTTGAAATTTTACAGAATCTCCTGATCCAAAAAATAATAATGATTTACTGATATTTTAAAGGGTTGCAGTTACAGTAATTTATTTGTTTGACTAGTTTTGTTTTGACTAGTAGACATTTCTCTTTAAAAAATTAATAAACAAATTATTCCAGTAGCTAAATAAATAGTTCCAGTTCCCTTTATTTTTGCCATTCAAAAATCACAGAAGATTTATTGCATGTTGCAATGACACTCAACAACAGTGGCGAAATGGGTAGCACAAACACCTCACAGCAAGAAGGTGGTTCGAGCCTCAGCTGGGGTCAGTTGGCATTTTTGTGTGGAGTTTACATGTTCTACCCGTGTTCGCATGGGTTTCCTCCGGGTGCTCCGGTCCAAAGACGCGGTATAAGTGAATTGTGTGAGTGAAATTATCCGTAGTATATGTGTGTGAATGAGTGTGTATGGATGTTTCTCAGTTCTGGGCTGCAGATGGAAGGGCTGCATAAAACATATGCTGGATAAGTTGGCGGTTCATTCCGCTGTGGCGACCCTAGATTATTAAAGGACTAAGCCAAAAAGAAAATGAATGAATGAATGAATGAATTAATAAATATTTTATGAAGAACCCATTGGCAGCAGAGAAATAAATAAATAAATAAATAAATAAATAAATAAATAAATAAATAAAACCTAATATAAATAAATAAGCTTTGTGGCTAATAAACATAAAACAATATAGATATATGAAACGTTAACCAATAATAAAAAAATAAGAAAATGTAAAAAAATCACAAAAGTCAATGAATAAATACTTGAACATGTTTGGAATGAAATGTTTAGAGATTTGATGCTAAATCTTATCTTATTCAGAGAGTTTATACCTTCCATTACTCAATAAACCTATATGAGAATTAGACAAACATTGTTACAGCTATTTTTCAGACACTCTTCTCTTTCAATGAGTGTAAGCGCTGTCCAGGGTTCTGAAAAGCATTTAATCTAACTAAAAATATACATTGAGACTCACCGGTCTGTGCCTGAAACACACCTGGCTGGTCAGCTGATCGCGGCCTCTGCGTCTTCACCTTCTGCTCATCATCGTCAGGTTCTAGACAGACACATAGACAAACATAGTAAGGTATTAAAGACATAAACAAAGCAGGCTATGCTTGAGTTTTACTATCATGAGCTTCAATAAATGCATTGACTTTAAATACGAAGGATTTTAGATTCAGAAGCATCCTTAAAGACCCATTTAGAAAACGTTGCACATGCGTCTTTATTAGTATGGAACTGATGCATTAGGTTGCACATCACAAATGCTAAAAAGCCCACACATACTATTAGTGGTGTTTTACATTTACACAAAGATGTAATACATCTCTCCGCCAGAGCTTCCTCTTGTCCTTGAATGAAATGTAAATCTCTCCATTGTGTGAGGAACTTTTTTAAGTGTGCTCTTCGTGCTGCAGCTCCTGAGTAAACCTACATAAGCCAACAGAGAGTTTTCTATATCTGGCCTCATCCTAGGGCACATGAAAATCCCTTATAACGTGAACACACACTCATGAGAGCATGCATTTCAACTCCTTTTCCCTTAAATGAGGCTACCTGCCCCCAAAAAAGTGGAGTTTAGTGGATAATAGTTAATTCCCTGTCAACTTTACTGAATGTAAGCCCTTAAATGAGTGTGTTTGGTGTGTGTGCGTGTGTGTGGTGCCTGTACACACCAAAGGAATGTCAGGGATTTACAAGTTGACAACTGAACCTAAAAATAGTTTTTGAAATGAGTAGTTTGTTTCCCTCTTATGTTGTGTGTCTCGTTTTTCGTGAGCACAAGTGTGTATGCATAACATTTAACAATAGGTGTGTACACATTTGACCCATTTAATGCTGATCAACTACCCATTTTTGGTTTTCTTTGGTAACATTAAGCAACTAGTGTAGTATGTATTAATGTAGAATTAAACTCCCATTTTTTTTGTCTTTTGATTGCATGTTTTGTACATCTGTACATTAAAATCTACAGCACAGAACAGATCATAAACACGAGAATCAGCATTTTACCGTTTATTTTGCAATTTAGTTCTATGTTTTGTGCATCTGTATATTAAATTATATTTATAGGTATATGGTGTATATACTTTATTATTATTATTATTATTATTATTATTATTATTATTATTATTATTATTATATTTTATTATTATTTTGTTATATGGTCTTCTCTAGCACAGAACAAATCATAAGCATGTGAATTGGCATCAACGTCATTAGAATTGTTATTAAATGCAGTACTTCAAAGAAGAAACAGACAGACTCAACACTGTTGTTATATAATGTGGGTGTCAATAGTAAATTATAACTAGGGACTGAGCACCGAAATGGTGCTTATACCTTATTGGAATTGCTGCGTTTATTCTTCTTCTCTAAAATGAATGAAAACTCACGAAACAATTTTTTATGACTTTTTACGTGATGAAATTAACTTTTTACGTGATGAAGTTTGTTATAGGTTTTGGAAGTGGGCGTGGCAAAATGACTCGACAGCGCCACCTATGCACGTTTGACGGACTGGCCCCCGAGCTACGATTCACGCATACCTTGGAAAATTGGCCCACACGTCAAACATGCCAAATTCACAAAAAAAAGTCTCTTGGAGCAAAATTTCAAACCCAACAAGAAGGCAGATAACTTCCTGTACAGAAAAAGTGCAGTTTTTGCCATTTCCAGGTGTTGTATTTTAACGAACTCCTCCTAGGGATTTGATCTGATCAACACCGAAATTGGGTATTGTCATCTAAAACAAAAATACAACAGTACAATCACTTACAGTAAGTTTCGCATTAAAAATGCTCACGAGGAAGAGCGATTGTGCGTTTTTCTATGTATGCCGTGTTCATTGGCTTTTATGTTACAAAGTTAATGTAAACAAAAGTGATTAAGAACACTCTTGCAATTCATTTAAACATTTCCCAACTTTATGCATGACTATTTTAGGTTCAAGTGTTATTTGTAAGGAATTAGAAGCAAGTATGGTGTGGTTGTTTGTAAAGCAACCATGCAGAACCATCTACTGTTAAAAACTAAGCTCAGAGTCGATTCAAAAGAGAAAAGAGATGCAGTTTCGAATTTTTTTATTTTTTATTTGGCATTATCAATGATTACTTTAGGTTTAAGTGGTTTTTGTAAGGAATTAGATGCAAGCATGGTATGGTTGCTTGTAAAGCATACAGCGCATCTGCTGCTAAAGCCTAAGCTCATGTTTGATTCAACAAAGAACAGCAATGCGTTTAGATAAACAATATTTCACAACAGCTATACTCACATAACCAACAAAGCCTTATATTTCAAGTCACTTCAGTGAACATTTAGGTATAAACAAGAGTGAGTGTGTCCAAAAGTAATTAGCATATTACATATTTAAAACCATCTCCATATAAGGACTTCCACAAACCCTCTCTGGAAATATGTTTACACACAGAAACCCATTATTATTTGCTTGTGTGCTTACATGTTTGCAGTTTTAATGCTAAATTAGTTTGTCTCTAATGTATGGGAGAGCAAGTGCACTCATTCAGCGCACAACACTCTTTTCTCTGGAGCTGATTGGTCTGCCTGACCTTTTGCTCCGGGTTTGTAAAAAGATGAACTGTGTGGGTTGCTAATAAATTCCACATGCATAAGCAGAAAAAACGGGATTTCCATAAGATGCGGCAGGAAGAACTGAAGGAAGAAAACACTAGAAAAACAAGTGGATTCTCTGAGGCTCTTTCTTAATTACCATGAGCGTTTATGGATGCTTAGAATGATTCACAATCATGAAGCACATCCTCATCATGAACTAAAACATTGCTCTTTTTGGGGGGCATGATTTATACTCCAGCGAGATTTTAAAAGCCAGTGCTAAAAACATCTTAGTCGAGAGATGGAGTATGAAGCGCCCCGCAGACCGCATGTGTTCACATCTCTATTATTTCACTGCAAAAATGCAGTTCACAGGTCAGTGCGGATGGTATTTTACATGCGGATACTATTGTAAAGATACACATGCATTTATATATTGACACCAAACTTTTGACCTGCATTTAAATCTGAAGGCTTCAACGGAAAGCCTTCAGATTTAAAGCCTTTTGCATTTAACACTTACTTCTATTTTTTTGAATATATTTATTATCTGTTTTTTGTCCTGTCTCTGTAATTCTGTTGCACTGTGGAAGCTCTGTCACGAAAACAAATTCCTCGTATGTGTGAACATACCTGGCAATAAAGCTCTTTCTGATTCTGGATAAATCTAACATACAACGGAAAGTTTGAGTCTATGTGCACTTTGCTGTAAGACGTACTTTCAAAACACAAAAATAAGCAAAACACAATCCTTGAAACGAACTTTAATCCAACACAGCTTTGTAAAAAGGCAATGGTTATGGCAAGACGCACACACAACAAGAAACAGAGACTAGCATTAACCTCCTAGAGCTTAGTGGCCACATATGTGGACAGCACATTTTAGCTCTTATGTCCACAATTGTATACTTTGAATGTTTTATATTTTGTAACAGACACACAGTGTCATCTTGCAACTGTTTTGCAGCATATGAAATGTCCCAAACACTATTTTTAACTGTCCAAAATGGGCAAAATATTTTGTTTTTACTTTCTGATAATCAAAACATGTTTAAAAAATATGTGTGTATGTGTTACTAACCACGAGTCCACATATATGCACAAAATTTTTCTTTAAAATTACATCATATCAAAAGATGATACTTTGATTTCATTTTAATTAGGTTCCAGTAAGCCCAAATAGCAAAGAGAAATTTAAAAAATGCATGCAAAAAACAGCTTGGGCCTTAAGAGACTAATTTAAATATGTAAAAGATCCTGCTTTAACTGAGATTCAACAAATTCTACCAAATTAAGCACAACATTTAATTATCACCACCACAAACAATCAAAAAACACACACACACACAAAATTATATTTACATTAATTTATATAATAATTTAAAGGAACATTTAATGACTTTGTATAGTGAAACTTACATAGACCCTTTCAATGTGGTCATGTCATTGGCCCATGAAAGTTTTCTTAACTGTTATTAACTGTAATTTCATAACTGTTACAAGAGGCAATTCAATCATAACTTAATGTTAAAACAGCTATCATAACATTATTTATCAATATGTGGCTCTTTTTGGATTCTCAGAAGTTAAAGAAATGAAAAATGTAAAACAGGAAATGCGTTGGGGAATTTGTTTTTGTTCACACCTCTTAAAATGGTCTATATTTAATATATACACTACCTGACAAAGGTCTTGTCACCTATCAAAGTTTTAGGAACAACAAATAATAACTTGACAGCAAGGTCTGACTTTGCTTAGAAAAATAATGCACAGTATAGAATATAAAGTCATGGTGCAGTAGAAAAAGAATTAATATTGTGTACGACTCCCATGAGCTTGGAGGACAGCATCCATACATCTCTACAATGACTCAAATAACTTTATTAATAAAGTCATCTGGAATAGCAAAGAAAGCATTCTTGTAGGACGCATAGACTTTATCAAGATTCTTTGAATTCATATGTAATGCCTCCTCCTTCATCTTACCCCAGACATGCTCAATAATGTTTAAGGCTGGTGACTGGGCTGGCCAATCCTGGAGCACCTTGACCTTCTTTGCTTTCAAGAGCTTTGATGTGGAAGCTGAAGTATGAGGAGCACTATCCTGCTGAAGAATTTGTCCTCTCCTGTGGTTTGTAATGTAATTGGCAGCACAAATGTCTTGATACCTCAGGCTGTTGATGTTGCCATCCACTCTGCAGATCTCTCGCATGCCCCACACTAAATCTAACCCCAAACCATGATTTTTCCCATGGGGGTTGCAATAGCCTACCTTCTGCCACTTTGTCAAATGATCAACTAGAAGTCAAGTTATTATTTGTTGCTCTAACAACTGCAATTGACGACAAGACTTTTGTCAGGCAGTGTGTGTATATTAGAACACTGCTATTTATATTAAAAAAATAACAATTTTAATATCTGTATGTGATGTTTAGGATCATTACGCCATTGTGATCCACTAATACATTGTAAACAATCATATGCTACATTACATACATTTTGGTAACACTTTAGTTTAGGACACAATTAATGCTATCAAATACTGGCATATTACCCACCTGTTATCAAAATATTAACTGTTCATTAGTAGTCATAAAAGTAAGATCTTATTCTCCATCTCAAGTCCTACCTAGTGAATAGTTTGTTAGTACTATGAATTGTAACTTAAATCAGTGTTACCAAAATTTAAGTTGAATCAAATAACATTTACAAGTTGCTTATACATACATGACTTCAAACAGACTTAAAATTTCAAGCTAAATACTGTATTAATATTAAAAAAAATGTATAATATAATTTAATATTAAAATATTAAAATAATATTAAAAGCCACCATGATCTATTGAACACGTTTTTTTTTTCAGTGTGCTGTAAGTTTATTTGTTGTAGTTAAAGCTAAATATAGTAGCTAGAGACTGTTTGAGAACAAGCAAAGACAGCGGAAATGATGAGGAAGACAAACATACAGTGCAGCATTAGGAAGCGAGATAGACGTTTATTAGCAAAGAGAGCTGCATGGTATACATTGGAGCGCATGGGATGGATGGATACTCTAGAGATTTCCCCCCGCTGGCTCTGTCAAACAGACCTGATTACCAGCGCTCCCCGTAGGGCCTGTGTTAATACGCTTATGATAGCTCAGACGCGCACACAGACGATCACACTAATTTACTCTGTCACGCAAAAGACAATAGTGGTGTCAGCAAAGGCGGGGGTTTGTTTCTGCTTGCTTTTTGTATCTCGCTCCTCCTACGCTTTCCTTCACTCTGTGTCTCTACTTCTGCACTGGGTCTTTGCCACAGTCTACATTCAGGTAAAGAGCAAAACAGATACAGTTGAAGTCAAAATTATTAGCCCTCCTGTGAATTTTAGTTATTATTATAAAAAAAAATTTAATGGCTTGAAAAAAATCTTCTTTGCGTTAAAACAGAAATTAGTGGACAAATGAAGAGGGGGCTAATAATTCAAGAGGGATAATAATTTTGAATTCAACTGTACACACTATAATGTGTATTAGATGAAAGATTATGGATGGAAAAACACCTTTAATCTGTTATTGACCTTTCATCACAGTCAAGGCTGCTGAGCCAGATTTACTTCCCATTTATATCAACTGATCGAGTTTGGGTTTTCAGCCACTGTCACAACTCATGTAAAAGTCATGGGCTGAGTCCGAAACTGCATACTTCCATACTATATAGTACGCTAAAATCAGTATGTGAGCCGAGTAGTATGTCTGAATTCAAAAGCTGCGTCCCAAATGACACACTATACACTATGCACTTATGCACTATGTACTTATGCACTCAACAGCATAGTATATGTCTGTAGTGCTGTCCCAAATGGAGCACTAATGGCTTTTTTACTAAGCGGAAGTTCAAACCGTTTCCCTGATGACGTTTGCCTGGTGCCAAATTAGAGAAATAAATGACCAAAATTCCAAATAATACCCAGCATGAGAATAACCGCATTCACCATCGGGAGGCGCTATAATCACTCTTGTAGGAGAAATTTGCTTTCACAGTCCAAAATAAATAAAGTTATCCCACATGTGCGCCCGATAGCTCCGCCCCTTCCGTTACGTGCACAAAGCTCCGGTCGTTGAGTGCGTGAAGTGTCCATCATTACACACTTCATATTAGCGGTGGAATGAGTGCATCATCCGCGTAATTAAAGTGCACTTGTTATTGTTAGAGTTTTCAGTGTGAACGCACTTATTACACTATTTATACTACAAAATGGCGTAGAAAAGTGCACAAGTATGCCATTTGGGACGCAGCTATAGAATTTAAGAGTCAGTATGCGAGAAGTACCGGGAAGACTTAATACTTCCGGCGAGATTCTGAAGTGCGCATCCCATGCACATTGCGCTATCCCATGATGCCCCGTGAGAGAATTCATGAATGGGAGTGAAGTGACGCAACTGACGCAGGTAGGTCATGTGACCATGACAAAATTGCGAATGTAGTACATCCGAATTTCATTCATACCTTTCACATTCATACTGTATACACATTCGTATTTTTCTAACGGCTGAGTAGTACATTTAAATTCAAATGCAGTACCATGCAGCCATGTTTTTTTCTACGTTCATTCTTCCATGGCGGGGCACAACGTCGAAACTGCACTGAACATAAATAAAACTCTGCTCACACTGAAAGCTTGAAAGCACACTGATTGGCACACTGATTGGCTTCTTTTGCTAAGTAAACCAATCAAGATGCTCTGTCTTGCGTGCAACAGAGCAAGCAAACTCTATAGCACGCACGGTTTCATCTCACTCACTCAGTCACGTGCGTGCATTCTGGTATGTGCAACAAAATACTCACGATGCAGACATTAACGTCTCACTTGCACGCTTTTTCTCGCATGGCCTAGATCCCGGGATATTTTACTCAATTCAAGGGCATCAGGGAGCAACTATCAATATACAGGAGACTCACTGAACTTCAGGAAGACTTGAGATGTCTGCAATCTGCACTTTTATGTGTTCAAAACGCTCCATTCTGTCTGATTTATGAGCATGTTTACCTTTGGCAACATCAAATTTGACCCCCACGGTGACAAGTCCCCACGAGTCTGTAAGTATCGAAGTCCCAAATGGGATATAAAAACAACAACAACAACACACACATAAAAATAAGCAAATACCGGCCTACTAGTGATGGGTCGTTCTTGAACGATTTGTTCATTTTGAACAAATCTTTTATGTGCATCGAGAACGATGAGTCCTTTCAGGGAGTGATTCGTTCATCCGCGCATGAACACATTTGTGCAGATGGAGGAGAAGATTAGTTCATTTTTTGAGTCCACTATGGGGTTTGAGTCATTCATCACGACAGAAGCTGATCATATGCAGTCAGAGCCGGAAAAAGATTTGATCCGTTCATCTCTCGAGTCCTCGGGTTTGATTCATCTTGTTATATGCTGTCGCGTGAAGAATGAACGATTCAAAAACCAGAAGACTCAAACACTGAACTAATCATGGGTGTTTCTGACTGTGTGCTTTGGTTAAGCTCATATGGGACTGTCAGTGTCAGGTTAACGAACGACTCAAATTTGAAGATACGCCAAAAGAGGTGAGCAGAGCTAATAAAGGATTATTTTTTCTTTCTTAGTAGCATTGCATTGTACAGTAGTATTCTGGTTATATCTTGTAGCGTGATCAACGTTTGGACTAGTTGTAGATGTGTTTGGAAACATCTTTTCATTTTTAAAATTATTTTGCCAGATTAAAGGAATTGAATGAAATGACTCGAAAAAAGATTTGTTTATCTCAATGAACAAAACTTAAAGGTCTGAGTCAGTAAAATGATCCGAACTTCCTATCACTACGCCCTAAAAAAACACTGAAACGTAAAAGTAGATAACTAACTAGTAGGGCAAAACCAAAACAAAAAAACTTTTATGTCATTAGTTTTAAGTTCTTCATTCAAGCTGATTATAGTTCTGACACTGGAAATCTGCCAACTAGAAAAAGAAGAAAAATAGACTTAAGACAATTATTCACAAGGGGGTCATGAATTTCCTAAAACTATCAATAACTCATTTTCATCCAAAAGTGAAGATACAGCCCTTCGCCTTGAACATCAGAACATCAAACCTCCACGCAGGATTAGAATTACTGAGAGAATTAATCCTTTAATTGCACATAAAATGCCTTTTCTTTCCTACAGCATCAGAGGCGCTGAAGAGAAATCAATCTATATTCAGCATGTTACAGTTAAAACTCGAGTGGATGTTCTGTGGTGGAGCTGAAAGGCAGTGATGTGGTGCAGTCGGACCCTCCAGAGACGCCTGCAGCAGTGGGCTGTGTATGAGTCCAGCACGCTAAACAGATGTTGATCATCCTGGGACGTCTTCTGTACATTTCCCCTTGAGAATCAACTCCACCATGCAGAGTCTACAGTATGTGTGTGTGTGTGTGTGTGTGTGTGTGCTTGCATTAGATGCAAGCAATTTAAGCACTAAATGAGAGGTTGAATTATGTTTCCACCACTCACTCAGCTTGTTCTTGGAATCCGGAAATGAAATTAAGCGGTTAGCTCAAATTGAAGGCATTTAATTAAACGGCCCTTGCGATGTGTCTGTATTACTCACTTGGGTTCAAGTGAAGCTCAATGCGCTGAACATCTACACGCATCCATCCAAACAGAAATCGATAGTGAAGACGCTAAACACATTAATCAGGTAAACTGGCTTTACATTAGGATTGGGTCACAAATGACTACTCTATTAGTGATGAAACTGGTTTAGGTTTTATATTAACCTTCATAATTCAGTTACAGTTTGTTTTGACCTGGATTAAATAATAATAATAATAATAATAAATGTTTTTATGTTATTAATAAATAAATATGAATAATAAAAAGGTAATACATATTAGCAATTTTGTATATATAAATTAGAGATGTAATGGTTCACAAAAATCATGGTTCTGTTCGATACGACACTGTGGTGTCACAATCCGGTATATTTTCGATACGGCAAAAAAAAAAAATGCCAGAAAATTTCCTTGATTTTCCCTTTTATTTTAAATAAAACTAACACCATACAATTATGATATATATATATTTTTTTACTTTGAACTGTGATAGAGCTGTACTTCACCTATCTTCTAGGGTTTCTTCTTAGCAGCAAATTAAACAAAATCTCCTTTATACCCAAAACCAAAAAGCTCCTTATAAAAAATTAAATGTAATACTGAAGTAGTTAAACAAACAGAAAGAAAAGAACAACTTTGTTTTATTTAGAACTCAGTTTCAATAATGTTTCAAGTTTTTAGTTTTTTTTTTTTTTCAGAAAGATGAGTGTCCACATTTTCTTCAGACAGCACAGACCTGCTTGATGTGACATGCCGTTTTAATGGATTTAAAAGCAGGAATTATTGTCTGACTGAAATGGGCTCATGAAGGAATAATGTAACAGAGCTCAATTACACTTTACATTTTCTTAAAACCCAAATTTTCCACCACCGTGTAAGGTCTCATATCCGCGGCAATAAATGTATTGATTGCCTCTGTGTTTTGTTTTGCCCTGTTTGAATCTGTTGGAAGTGCCGGTCTAAATGCCACAGGAATGATTGTTTGTCATGTGCATGATTCTAGATTCTGTCTTGCTCCAGTTATTGACACACTGGCGTGATGTCTGCATAAATGACTTGACATGTGCGAAGTTTTGCCACTTACTGCCACTTACTTCAATACAAATACATGTATCGCTGCACCCTTAATACATATATATCACCATTTTATTTTAATTTTTTTATTTTAGGATATATTTTATTGTATTGTGTTCATTCTTTAATTTATGTATTGTTATATACGTTATGCTTAGGTCATTTTGTACCAAAATATGTAATGGAGCCAATGGAGCCTTCATTTGATTTCACAATACTTATAGATTCATTCATTCATATATTTTCTTGTCGGTTTAGTCCCTTTATTAATCCGGGGTCGACACAGCGGAACGATCCGCCAACTTATCCAGCGTTTGTTTTAAGCAGCAGATGCCTTTCCAGCCGCAACCCATCTCTGGGAAACATCCATACATTCTCATTCACACACATACACTACACTCTAAAAAAAAAAGGTGCTAAATAGCACCAAAACTGGTTCTTTGGTCGTAACGAGGGGGGAACCTTTTTTGGTGCTATACGGCACCTTAAAAAAATAGGTGCTATATAGTACTTTTGTCAAATGGTGCTATATAGCACCTATATTTTAAGGTGCTCATTATGTTACTTTACCCTTTAACAATTTAGCCTACCCAGTTCACCTATACCGCATATCTTTGGACTTGTGGGGGAAACCGGAGCACCCAGAGGAAACCCACGCAACCACGGGGAAAACATGCAAACTCCACACAGAAATGCCAACTGACCCAGCCGAGGCTCGAACCAGCGACCGTCTTGCTGTGAGGCGAACGTGCTACTCACTACGCCACCGTGGCGCCCTAAAAAAAATAAATAAATAAAAATGATAACCACAATTTTGAATATAATTTTATATAATTACAATTTTTTATATAATTTAAATAAATAAAATTTATAATTTTTTTATATATTATTCTACAAAAAATACAATTTGTCAAAACAAAATAATGCACGTTTTTAAAATCTGAATTACTTTTAGCAACAAGAAGCTACAAAGTTAAAGAAATTTAAATTAAATTCATTAACTGATATTACATTTTTGAACAAGGATATATTCAAACAAAATCTGACTAAAAAAATTAACATATAAGATAAATAAAAAAAATAAAACATGCAATTTTTTTTTTAGAAAAGTAGCTAATTGGTACAAATTCCTCAATTTGATCAAAAAAGTTAGAAAGTTGCATAATATTGCTTTGGTTTTACCACATAACAGACTCTTAAAGTATTTCTCTTTATAAAAAGAATCTTTATAAAAAGTACACCAGGAAGTAAAACTTAAACACTTCTCTCTAAAAAACAAACCCACACCAGCCAACTCGACATAAAACAGATGTAGCAGAAGAGAAATGGTCAGCGAATCCATCAGCAATGATGCATCTCCAGCAGACGCCTGACACCCTCAGCCTGCCTCTCCACAGCTCCATCAACATCTCCAAAAACGCAGACAATTCTCTCCACATCCGTCCTCGTGGCTCTCTCTCCTACACCCCACACTCTTCTCTGAGCGCTAAACACCAGCTGTCCATCAGTCTGCAGCAGGGGTGGACACTTACAACTAGCCTCTATCCATTCTCGGCTGTCATGGAGGTACAAATAGAGTGTAAATAATACAAAAGGCTTAGTTCAGCATGCTATAAAACAATTATGAAAGGTGTGATGGGATTTGCGGCTAGACAGGTAGGAGAAACAGGCATGCAGAATCAATAGGGAAGAGATTTAAAAAGAACAGAAATATCTTTTTTTTTAAGTCAAACTTTAGATAACTGACCTTTCTGCTGGGTTATCAATAGGGAAGATGTATAAAACATGTATAGATTTTTATTTTTTAGACGAACTTTAGATAACTGACCTTTCTTTAGGGTTTCCATTGGGGTTTAACTAGTTTCTTAAAAAGTATAATTCTATAATTCATATAATATGTTGGGTTTTTTTTTATTCACTAAAACCCTGACCTGTTTAAATGTTTAAATGTTAGAAAATACATATTTTGAGTCATATTTGTTAACTAAACCAACATTATTATTCATTCAATCATTTTCTTTTCGGCTTAGTCCCTTTATTAATCTGGGGTCACCACAGAGGAATGAACCGCCAACTTATCCAGCACATGTTTTACACAGCGGGTGCCCTTCTAGCTGCAACCTGTCAGTGGGAAACACCCATACACTCCCATTCACACACATACGCTACAGACAATTTGGCTTACCAATTCACCTGTACCTGCAGCTGGAAGGGCATCCGCAGCGTAAAACAAATGCTGGATAAGTTGACGGTTCATTCCGCTGTGGCGACCCCAAATTAATAAAGGGACTAAGCTGACAAGAAAATTAATGAATGAATAAATGAATTCACCTGTACTGCATGTCTTTGGGGAAACCGGAGCACTCGGACGAAACCCACACGAACACAGGGAGAACATGCAAACTCCACACAGAAATGTCAACTGACCAAGCTGGGGCTCGAACTAGAGACCTTCCTGCTGTGAGGTGATTGTACTACCCACTGTGCCACCGTGACAACCCCAACATTATTATTATTTATTTTTATAATTATTAAGTGACATAAACATTTCATTTTAATACAATTTTAGAGTATTTAAGGTAACACTTTAAAATAACGACCCATTTGTTAATGTCAGTTAATGTATGTACTAACATGAACAAACTATTAGTGATGTATTTATTACATTAATTATTCGTCTTTGTTAACGTTAGTTAAAGGTGCAGTAGATGATCTGCCAAAATGCTAACCAGTTAGCAAATTATCTTTGGACGGCAGGGGAGGGACTACGTTTCAAAGCCACGCCTTCTGAAATCGCAAACGCGCGCATATGACAGCAGACAATCCACTAGTTTAGGCAGAATTGTGCTATTTACTGATGTTTTGTTGTTAAACTCAATACAAATCTACATTATCGATGGTGTAACAGGACCTTATGAAACTTAGTCACATCAATCTTTCACCAGGAGAGTTCAGTGGCTGAACAACACTTCTGTGCATATAACCTATTCATAACACAACAACATCTACATCAGTGACTAAAATGGTTTTGAAGCACAACATTACCTGTCTAAAAAAGATCTTCAGCAATGGTGTCATCCTTCCTCAAGCGTGCAAAACTAACTACAATACTGATTAAGGATTTTTTTAAAGTTTCAACTCAGCATTTGATTTTTCTGTCTCGTATACACATGAACACACCAATAGTGGATATGCGTGAACAGAGATGCTCAGAAGCCCAAATCTACATTTGTTGACAGACAGTTTGGGCTACGTATCGGAATGATGGGAGATATCGGTCCGACAATATTTAATTGGATGAACATTTTTTAGTCTTTTGCCTTACTCAGAATATAAAAATACATATAAATACATTAAGATCATTTACTTTAATCATTACTATTAGACTGTGAAGAGACTTTCAACCAGCACAACAAAACATGTTTCTGAGGACAATCACCTATTGCACCTTTAATGTTCATTCATTCATTTTCTTGTCGGCTTAGTCCCTTCATTAATCCGGGGTCGCCACAGCAGAATGAACCACCAACTTATCCAGCATGCATTTTACGCAGTGGATGCCCTTCCAAGCAATCAGGATTTCAAAAAAATTAACCCCAAAAAAGCCAAAACAAAGGAAACACTACCAGATTACTATTATGTAAATACAGCACTGCAACACACAACAGAGAAAGATACACACAGATATACAAAATAAATCAGTAAGAAATCTTAAAATCACAATACATTATTCATATTAATTCAGTTTATGACATATTTGTCAGTACTAAATATCCCAAATGATTTTTTTGTCATTTCACTGAATGGGATTATTTTGTATTTTAGGTTTATCACTCCATGAATCAGCTGATAACGAAATAATCAAATATTAAAGAGTTATAAAGTCACTTTCCTTCAGAAGCACACTGTCCTCTAGGTGTCTTTGATATTGTCATAAACTACTAAATGACTTTCAGCTTTTAAAGGATGACTCCTTGATCCTGTTACACTAAACGACATACATAAATACTCTGGACAAAAGTCACCTGTTTTTTTATTTTTTTATTTAAGAGACTAAATCTCTTTCTATTCTTCTGGCAAGCATTCTCAATTACTTCAATTCCAAATCTATGACTACAGTAGCATGCTAGCACTTTGGTTTCCAGGCTGCTGCAGGTGGAACTCGGGTATGAAGGTAAGAAATATCTGCAGGCTTTTTGTTCTGTAAACACACCCTAATAAGAGCCAAATTATTTGAATAGTAAATTACAATATATGGAAAACTGTTAATTCAGAGATATTTTCATAGTGTTACTATTCATATTGTCTGTCAGTAGTCAATGTATTTCTAAAATCAGGTGGTGCTGTTACAATATGTACCACTAGGGGAAAACCTGACCTAGCTATCCTAACTAACCACACAAAGACAAACGACACCATGCTATGCTATAATCACAGCTCTCTCTTTCTAATCTTCTGGTAGGCCTTCTCAATTACCTCACTTCCTTATCTAAGACTGCAGTAACATGCTAGCACATTAGCTTCCAGGCTGCTGCAGGGGGAACAGCTAATTCACAGATATTTTTATAGTATAGCTATTCATTTTGTCGGTCAGTAGTCAAGATGTTTTTTTTTTTAATTAGGTGGTGTTGTTACAATATGTACCACCAGAGGCAAACTGAGCTAGCTATGCTAACTAGCCACACAAACACAGACACTTTTCTTTTTGTGATTATTGCAAAACTTGGTGTCAAGATTTGTGTTTGTGTGACTGCAGTAGCGTGCTAGCACTTTAGCTTACAGGCTGCTACAGGGATAACTCAGGTATGAAGGTAAGACATATCTGCAGGCTTTTTTTATTCTGTAACCACCTTAATAAGAGCCAAATGACTTGGATAGTAATTTACAAGACATAGAAAACTGTTAATTCACAGATATTTTATAGTGTAGCTATTCATATTGCCTGTCAGTAGTCAAGATATTTCTAAAATACCACTAGGGGAAAACTGAGCTAGCTATGCTAACTAGCCACACAAACACAGACACCATGCTATGAGATAATCATAGCTCTAAACTAGCACTACAAGTACACATCTACAAGACGTTTGTGGATAGTGGCTCCAGACTAAATATGTCTTTATTCTTCTGGCAGGCCTTCTCAATTACATCAATTCCTTTTCTATGACTGCAGTAGCATGCTAGCACTTTAGCTTCCAGGCTGCTTTAGGGAGAACTCAAGTATGAAGTTAAGAAATATTTGCAGGCTTTTTTT
>CAIGQQ010000001.1:6535737-6549089 GCA_903798035.1 Danio albolineatus | reverse complement strand
ACTAGGGGAAAACTGAGCTAGCTATGCTAACTAGCCACACAAACACAAACCTTGACACCATGTTTTGCTATAACCACAGCTCTAAAGTAGCACTACAAGTACAAATCTACAAGACATTTGTGGATAGTGGCTCAAGACTAAATCCCTTTCTATCCTTCTGGTAGGCCTTCTCAATTACCTCACTAACTTCCTTATCTAAGATTGCAGTAGCATGCTAGCACTTTAGCTTCCAGGCAGCTGCAGGGGGAACTCTGGTATGAAGGTAAGAAATATTTGCTGGCTTTTTTTTCTGTAAACACCTTACTAAGAGCCAAATGACTTGGATAGTAAATTACAATACATGGAAAACTGTTAATTCACAGATATTTTATAGTGTAAGCTATTCATATTGTCTGTCAGTAGATATGTTTTTAAAATCAGGTGGTGCAGTTATAATATGTACCACCAGAGGCAAACTGAGCTAGCTATGCTAATTATCCACACAAACACAAATCTTGACACCATGTTATGTGATAATCACAGCTCTAAACTAGCACTACAAGTACAAATCTACAAGACATTTGTGGATAGTGGCTCAAGACTAAATCCCCTTCTATCCTTCTGGCAGGCCTTCTCAATTACCTCACTTACTTCCTTATCTAAGACTGCTGTAGCATGCTAACACTTTAGCTTCCAGTCAGCTTCAGGGGAACTCGGCTATGAAGGTAAGAAATATCTGCAGGCTTTTTTTTCTGTAAACACACCTTAATAAGAGCCAAATGACTAGGATAGCAATTTACAGCACACAGAGAAATTGAGAAAGAGAGAGAAAGAGGGTGGAGAGAAACAAGAGTAGAGTAAAAAACCTTTCATTCCGACAAAGACTGAAGCTAAGAAAGAGGATTTGGTGGATTGCCAGTTTGAGCCAAAGTCGTTCTTTGTTGTTTTGCGAGGCCAGGATTTAGAGACAAAGATGAGAAAAGCAAGAAAGAAAAAGAAAAGTAAAAACTAAAAAAAAAGACACGTAAGGCATGATCAGAGCTGTGTTGGGGAAAGAGAGATTTCATCCATTGTGGGAGACCCACAGAGAGACAAATCCAAATGTGGTGGAGCGTGTAGGTGTGCATGTGTGCAAGAGATGGATTACGTGCTCGTGATGTGATGCTAACGGTGGGAAACTGTATGAATGTGCATGTGTGTGTGTGTGTGTGTGTTTGTATCCCAGTCGATTCCTTAAGAGGGAGTGTGTGGACACAAGATAAGAACTTACAAGCATTTGCACATTCACTGTGGTGTGTGGTGTGAGTGTGCATATATTTGTGTGTTTATTCAGGTGTTTCGTGACTCCAGCGAATGCAATAATCATATTCTTGCTCTTCCTTTCTGCTCAAATCTTCTCGCCTCCCCTGAAATATAAAATAGTTCGAGCTCTTGAGGATTGAAAAGGTGAAAAAGTACAAAATGCACAGGAAACTTCAAAATCACATCAAGAATGTGCTTTAGAATACATGTTGTGTTTTGGATTCTGGAGTGAGATTAGTCTTATGTCAACCTGCAGATTAACGGCAAAATAAAAAACACCAAAGAAGTTTGATTTTATTATTTAAAGCAATGGTGTATTCATTCATTTTCTATTCGGCTTAGTGCCTTTATTAACCTGGGGTAAAGATGCAAATGGGGAGAACATGCAAACTCCACACAGAAATGCCAACTGACCCAGCCGAGACTCGAACCAGCGACCTTTTTGCTGTGAGGCAGCATCGCTACCCACTGCATCACTGCGTAGCCCATAAAGCAATGGTCTCAAACTCAATTCCTGGAGGGCCGCAGCTCTGCATAGTTAAACTCCATCCACCTCCAACTCACATCTAGTCTCTAGAAGTCTTGAACACCTTGATTGGTTGGATCAACTGTGTTTGATTCGAGTTGGAGCAAAACTGTGCAGAGGAATGAGTTTGAGACCCATGATATAAAGGAACCAATCAAAGTTTGTTTAATTTTCATGTCAGGTTCACACAAACATGAAAATGACCTCATCGTTTACTTTCTGACGTGTGCTTTTGAACCTTTCTTTCATTCGTTTTCTTTCTTCTGCTGTACACAAGAGACGATAATTTGATGAATGTTAAAGAATTGATTCCATAGTAGTTTTCATTTATCCTACATGCCTCAAACAAATGCCCTGGATGTTGTTTAAAGAGCTGTGAATGTCAGGTTACTGAAAGGTGTTGAGTTAAACCTATCCTTGATTGATATTATTCTTTTTCACAGCTGGAAACAAGTTTTTTCTCCCTTGAGTAGGGCTGTGAGATTAATCGAATGGAAATTTCCATGTGCCTGCCTTCTGATGGAGCAGAGTTTTATTGGATTTACAATTTAAATTTTAGGTAAGTGGCTGCAAACAATTTTAATGGGGTGAATTTAAACAAACAAATCAAGTTGAAGATAACTGAATTCATTTTTGTTTTGTTTAAATTCAGCCAATTTTATTATTTTACGTATATTTTAAACTTTATATAATGCAATAAACAGCCAACCACTTACCTTAAAAAAATTGTAAATACAATCAATCCTTTTTTTTTCCAGTGTACATAGCCATAGTTCACTGACAAGTTACGCAAAAATAATAATAATTGGCACAACTCAAAAATCAAAGATAATTGTTCTACTTTTTAACTTCAAACTCACTTCATAAATTCAGTTGAATGGCAGAAATAAATGCTTCTGTGGGATGAATCTTTAGTCATGTGTTGGCCCACACAGAATCTGCGCGCACAGAAATCTGCAGATTTCCGCAGATTTTTAGCCCCTCATTGAGTCTTTTTATTTACTTGTGCAACATTTATTCTGTTTTTAAATTAATTTCAGTATTGACTATAATGAAAATTTTCATATAATTTATTTAGTATAATGTTTGTCAAGTAATATTTTCTGTCTTTTAGCTTAGTAGATGTATTATATGAGAGACTTGCTTTGTTTACCAAATAAGTAGATGTAATTGGATTTGCATTGTAAACAATAAATAAAAATTAAAAAGGTATTATTTTTTTGTTTGTTTCATATATTAAGTTTTTAGTTATGATACTCCCAAAATAATTCTGTATAAATCCACAGATTTTTCGCAAAATTCTGCACAGAAATATAATTTTTTTTAGCAGATTCTGTCTGGCCCTAGTCAGGCGTTTTTATGTTCATTGGTGCACAACTTGTGTATAGACAGTGGCCTTTACCGGCACAGCTCTCCCTAGCTGGTCTATATCACCCCCCCCATCCCATAAAACAAAAAAATAGACATTTTAATGGACATGATAACAAGGAAATTAAGACTGTAATCACTAGAATTTCTGACTAATTGAACTCTTGATACCGTCAAAGTAAAGATTTCTGAGACAACTTTTACTAGCTGACATCTATTAAGCTCTCCAAAGCTCACTCCCATCCAGATTATGTGACCAATGTACCCCCTCTGGCTCTATACAGGCCTGTCCAAGCTTGATTCAAACCAACATTTTCATCTCGAGAGGCACACACACTAACAGACCTTTTTGAACTGGCAAAATCTGAACTGGCATTTTTGACATGGGAGGCATGTGTGTTAAAAAGGACACTTAATACCTACAGGCTCTATAGTCAGTTGCTAGTGTGCAATTTGAGACCTGGGGAGTGAGAATTAACTGCACTGCTCTCACTAGCTGACCTCCATTACATTCCCAAAACCTCACAACCATCCGGGTCACGGCACCAATGTCATCTCTCTGGCTCTACACAAACTCCTCCAAGCTTGATTCACACACTAACAAAGACCTATAGAGAGTTATACAAACTCTTGTGGAAGTTGCTACTAAGGCTTATGAGGCAAAATTTAGAGTAACATTTACCTGCACAATTCTTATTAGCTGACCTCCATTACATTCAAAAAACCTTACTCCCAACCCGGGTCACGGCACCAATGTAACTTCTCTTAGTATACATAAACCCATTATCTTTATTCATGTGAATTTGCCTTAAAGTTAAACTTAACAACATGGTTGTACTAGAACCAGTGGTAACCTGTAAATGTCATGATGCTGTAAGATGTTTATGTATTAAGCTGAGTGACTGATATTCTTTCAGATGAATAACTGATAAGAGCATGTTTTCATAATCCTGTCAATCACAAATATAAGAGTGCACACCTTACTCTTTCAACAACTCCACCGACGTCTCTGCCCAAGCCCATTTGGCCAGAGTTTGGTCCAGAGAGAATATATTCAAGTCCTTCTATATGGACAGCATGTCAGACCTGTCTTTCTTACCACATGCCCTCATATAGATTACATGAACAGCAACCCATGAATAAAACATACTGACCAGTGGGACCCGTCAAAGTGTCTTTGGGCAGAACACATAGGGACTACATGACTACTCAATATAAGCCATATAAAAAGATAGTTGTTCTAGTTGGATGGTAAATACTTACCTTATGCAAACAAACAATTGACTGTCTTAATTGCCCGATAAAAATAATATGCAAAAATAAGAAAAGAAAGCTTTTTGATAGCAAATACCCTAAATCCGTAATGAAATGTGCGTATTTGTTCCATGTTGGTTTCATACAGTATACACATTGAATCACATCACAGTTCATTTGGAAGCAGTCCAAGGCTTAACCTCTTTGGTGTGTACCAAAGTCCAGGGACGTCATTCACATTCACTTGCACTAATAAAACAATGGAATCAGAATATTTTTTAACCAAACCAAATAAGCCATGTTTTGAGAAAATTCGTCATACCTGAAAATAAAGAGAGACGACATACCAACATAATATTAACTATACAACTTACTTCTGTAGAAAATGATGTGAACACACGTGTGAACTTTATGTGCTAGTCAGGATGTGAATGTAATATTGTGCATATACAATCACTGGCCACTTTATTAGGTACACCTTACTAGCACTGGGTTGGACCCACTTAATCATTTGTGGCATAGATTTAACAGGGTACTGGAAATATTTCTCAGAAATTTTGTTCACATTCCAACGTTCTGGTGACTGCGGAGGCCATTTGAGTACAGTGAACTCATAGTCATGTTCAAGAAACCAGTCTGAGATGATTCGCGCTTTATGACATGGCACGTTATCCTGCTGCCATCAAAAAACGGGTACACTGTGGTCATAAAGGGATGGACATGGTCAGCAACAATTGGTACTCATGAGCCCAACTGTGCCAGGAAAATATCCCCCCCCCACCATAGACATTATTGTGATTGGCTGATTAAACATTTGCGTTAACAAGCAGCTGGTAAAGTGTACCTAATAAAATGGCCGGTGAGTGAATGCATACATTTTGGCTTAAATGTAAACGCCGACTGAACTCCTACACTTGATGTCATGTGGCAACAAAAGCAATGAATGTTTTTTTTTTTTTGCTAGTCTCACAAGTATCAGTTTCACATCCTCAATCACACAGTTTTTTTACTCTTATTTATTTATTCATTTTTTGGTCCACAATGCTCATAAATGTTGCTTATTACTAGGGCCAGATGGAATCTGCTGACATTTTTTGCTATTTCTGCGGAATATATGCAGAATGATTTTGGGAGTATTACAACTAAAATCTTAATATGTAAAAAAAAAGTAATACCTTTTTAACTTTTATTTAATGTTTACAATGCGAATCCAATTAGATCCACTTTATTTGGGAAACAAAGCAAGTCTCTCATATAAAATCTCTACTAAAAGACAGAAAATAGTACTTTACAAACTGTATTGTAAGTAAATCGTATGAATATTTTCATATTAGTCAATATTATTACTGAAATTAATTTAAAAACTGAATAAATATACATTCACACACATTAATACCAGTAAATAAACAGTTATCAATGATGGGCTTAAAAATCTGTGGAAATCTGCGGAATTCTGTGCGCGCAGATTCCGTGTGGGCCTACTTATTACCTACAGGGATGCACAGCAATACATCATTGTTAAATTTAAAAATTAAATGATTAAAATGTAAAAGATTAACATTGTCAACATAAATATATAATCCACAAATATGTTTCTTTCTTCTGTTAAACACAAACAAAGATATTTTGAAAAATGCTGAAAACCTGCAATCATTCACTTCTATAGTATTTGTTTTTCCAACTATAAAGTCAATGGTTACAGGTTTCCAACATTTTAAAAATAACGTATGTTGTGTTCAACAGAAAGACACTGAGGTGGATAAAACAGTAAGTAAATTTTGATTTTTGGGTGAACTATCCCTTTAAAGGGAATAGGAAATAAGACTGGTTTAATGTGTGCTATGGCCAAAACACACACACAAAAAAACTCATTAAGAGAATAATGGCAACACTTTTAGCATCTGGCACTTTTTAGACTATGCGCCTGGCACACTGACCGTTTTTCCCAGCCTTAAAATAGTAAAAGTTCACCAGCACTGTGCGTTTAGATTGCTGAAATAAAGCCCATTGTCTCATAACCTCTATATTATGTACCAGCAAAGTCATTGCATTTAAATACACATCCAAGAGCCTGTTGAACATAAGCTGGAGGAATGCTTAAGGAGGGTCACATTCAGACAAACGAGGGTCCTTCAAACATAGGAAGTCCTCTTTATCCTCTAATTGAGGGGATTTACAGGTAGCAGCCATTTCTGTAGAGTGCCCTGTTAGGTTTGAAGTTCACTGGGAAAACATTATCATATGAATGACTTCCTCGTTCAACAGCACTTCAAAACAGTGAACGGAAACACACAAAATCTCTTGGGGATGGCAGAGGATCTGAACAGAACAAGATCTAGCGGATACATGAACGTTTGTATAATGCTTGAGTGAATTGTACGTATCATCCTGCAAGTTATGGGGATGTACCGCAGGCCCTTTGTTTACTCATTTCCGTCAAATAAAGCGAGATAAACCCTTCAATGCGGTTATATTGTTTTCTTTCCCAAGTAAAGTGGTGTGTGCGCACGTGCATACAAAGTTGTAAACACGTACGATCGATATTAACTGCTCCCGGCGGACTTGACAGTGCATCAGAAATAATACACTACATCTCAAAAGACTGAACTGTTGAACTGTTTGATGACTTAGTCTTTGATAGGCTTTCCACACGCATACACACACACAAACACACACACCACTGAACTCTCTGGTGGAGTAAATGGCCTTTTAGATTGCCGGCCTGCCACCTTCCACATTATTGTTTTGTATTCTTTGTTTCTCTCCCATTCTGACTTCTAGTTTTCACCTCCAATGCCTGTGAGCTGCCAAGTCTTAAAACTACTCTGTCAGTACTTCCAAGAACATCGGCCAAATAATATTTCATTGTGCCCTTAATTGTTCCCAATTTAATCACATTAATACAACGTTTAATCACCATAATAGCTGAAGTTAAAGAGGGCAGATTCAATCCTGCTTTGTTCCTGAGAGAGGATAAGTAGTAATAAAGCAATACTGACAATAATAATAATAATAATAATAATAATAATAATAATTTTTCACATATCATAGTTTCAAATATCAAAATGCACAATAAACCGTTATCATCAACCAAAAGAAACAGGGTTTGTAAGCAAGTTTAATAATGTCAGCCTTTCAATTTCATTGGTTACAATGAACAATGTTTTATTCAAACCTGTAACACTGTACAGTTTGGTTTGTGTTGTCAATGTTTAGAATACTTTTTTATTTGCACTGTAAAAAATAGGTTATTACTGTTCATATGTTGGTGTATCATGTGCTACGAAAACTTATGAAGCTGAAATGCATATGTGGTAATGGGAATTCCATTCATACATTTAGGATTCATTTCTGGTATTTATTTAAAATAATAATTATATAATAACAATAATACTATTATTTATTTATTTTTCTACAAATATATATATTGTTTTGTTTTAAAAAAAAAAAAAAATTATATATTTATATATATATATATATTTTTTTTTTTAAATTATTATTCAATTATTTATTTATTTATTTTATTTTATTTTATTTTCATTCATTCATTTATTTTCTTGTCGGCTTAGTCCCTTTATTAATCCAAGGGCTTCACAGCGGAATGAATCGCCAACTTATCCAGCATGTTTTTTACGCAGCGGATACCCTTCCAGCTGCAACCCCTTCCTGGAAAACATCCATACACATTCATACACTACGGACATTTTCATTCATTTATTCATTTTCTTTTCGGCTTAGTCCCTTTATTAATCCGGGGTTGCCACAGCGGAATAAACCGCCAACTTATCCAGCATTTGTTTTACGCAGCGGATGCCCTTCTAGCCACAACCCATCTCTGGGAAACACATCCATACATTCTCATTCACACACATACACTACGGACAATTTAGCTTACCCAATTCACCTATACCACAATTCTTTGGACTTGTGGGGGAAACCAGAGCACCCAGAGGAAACCCACGCAACCACGGGGAGAACATGCAAACTCCACACAGAAATGCCAACTGACCCAGCCAGGGCTCGAACCAGCGACCTTCTTGCTGTGAGGCGAACGTGCTACTCACTACGCCACCGTGGCGCCCTTTTATTTTATTTTATTTTATTTTATTTTATTTTATTTTAAAAATAGTTTGTTTGAGGGGGAGCTGTGCCCCAGTAGAGCTTTATGTCTAGCAATGCCCCTGTGGTCCACCATGTTAGCTGAATTGATCACATGACTTAAACGTGCCATTGTTTTCAAAAACCCGTGTTCACAATCCACACTGCAAAATAATAATGCAGTTGTTTCACATTGATACATTTTGGACAGCGTTTTAGTAAAAAGACATTTGTTTCCTAAAAATGCTGTCTCAGTGTGAACGGAAGGCCAAAATGGATATGCAAATATGTACTATTTGAAAGAAAATGTGTTAGTATGGACATGGCCTGCACCATTTCAGACGAAGCTGATGCTGCAATGTATAATATAAGAAAATGTAAGCGTTTGACCTTAGATGGATGGTCATCTATTGTATAAGACATCCTAAAAACATGAGGAAGGTTTAGATTGCAATTAAAGCAATACTTTAATATTCAAATTTCAGTGTTTAGTTTCTTTATTTTCTGTAGCACGTCAAGTATTATTGAGTCTAGACTGAGATTCTAACATTGCTACGATACCATTTTCCACAAAAAGCTTTCCAGACGCTCCCTCAGACCTGTTTGTGTAGCTCCACATTTAAAACGCTTCACAGTCAGAGTCCCTTTGCAGCTCAGATCACTTTTCTTCTCTGAAAGAAGCTGCACAACACTCTCGCTGTGATTTTACAAACGACCCATGTCTGCAGTCGCTCAGGTCATTCTTTGTCTTACAGACAGGCAGAGGTAAAGCTGTTTGGCTCCTCTCGGCCGCGGTTTGATTAGTGTGTGCAGGTCTGAATTTATCTTTCTAAAGGAAGTGTCTGCCCTTCCTTTGAGCACATCTACTGGTCATCGAATTTAAACAGAGTGTGGAACACAATGAAGTCAGTGCTTTCAATAAAATTCATATGCTCAGAATGAACAGGTTTAAGTGTATTTAAACCAATTAGTTTATATAATATATGTACAGAATGAACAGGTTTAAGTGTATTTAAACCAATTAGTCCATATACAGTAGTCAACATATGAAGTGGATCAAAGCTCTTGTGTACTGTTTAAATTGACTACCATTTTGTTTTGTTGGTGGCTGATTTTTGCCCTATTGACTTCCATTATAATAATATTTCTTGATCGCAAAGCCATGACAGCATATTATCATGCATTCTTTATTGTTGGTGGTTTTCCCTGTTGGGAAGAGGTCAAATTTGTTAGTTTAGCTGTTGATCATCAGTTGTCAACATTAACCCTGTAAATAAAAGGTATCTTATTGTTATATTAAGGTATACAGACTATGACAGCAAATTATAGTGTGCATGCATATTGTGCAGGAGTAAGCATTTGAAGTGGATCAAAGCCTTTAACCCATGTGTACTGACTAAATTGACTACCCTTTTGTTATGTTGGTGGCTGTTTTTGCCCCATTGACTTCCATTATAATGACATTTTTTGACTGCAAAGCTATGACAGCATATACTCATGCATTCTTTATTGTTGGTGGTTTTGCCTGTTGAAAAGAGGTCAAATTTGTTAGTTTTACTATTGATCACCAGTTGGCAACATTAACCCTTTAGAAAAGCCTGTGTAAAAAAAAAAAAGTTCTAATTCTTATATGGATTTATACAGATTATGACAGCGAATTATAGTGTATAGGGCCAAAGACCAAACTTGATTCGGGTATGTGGGCCGAATATATACTAAACCGAATACATCACATCATATGACATTACATTTGCCATGGGTTATTTCCTAATTATTTGTTAACATTTAAAAATAATTCTAAAATATTGATTCAAAGCATGTTATCTAATGCAGTATAATTTACATTCTTTTTAAAATAAAAATATTATTACAGTAAAACATAAATGATCTAATTTATACCACACTGGAGTTCTGCTGAAAACACTAGGTGACCTGCACCTACCTTTGCCTTGATTTGCTCTCCTATGTCTTTTTTGTCAAGTAACATATTTTACATTTTAACTTCTGAATCATTTGCAACATTTAATTTCAGTTGACTTTTTTTGTAGCTCAGCAATAGAACAAAAAAATAAAGGGATCACCAGTTGGTAACATTAACCCTTTAGATAAGCCTGTGTAAAAAAAAAAATGTTAAAATGTGCATGCATACTGTGCTGTAGTCAATAGGGGCGTGACGAGATCTCGGGCTATGAGATCTCGTGAGAAAAAATCACGATGAGATTTTGATGGTGCGTGAGGGTGAATTTAGCACTGAAGATTTGATTCAGGATTGGATTTGAACAGCAAATTAAGTGCTTTGCACAGACCTGGCAACTGGGGCTGCCTCAGAGTTGCTCGTCATTTGTTTGCTTAGGCTGGTGTGACATAACTCTTTTTTTTACTGGAGTTCAAAGGCTGCCGCATCCAAAAGCAAAGGCTGCTACAGTTGAAATCAGAATTATTAAACCCGCTTTGAATTTTTTAATTTATTTATTTTTATTTCCCAAATTATGTTTAACAGAGCAAGGACATTTTCACAATATGTCTGACAAGTTAAAATGATTAACCCCTTCAAGCTATATATATTTGATAGACTGCAGAACAAACCATTGTTTTGCAATAACTTGCCTCATTACCCTAACATGCCTAATTAACCTAGTTATGCCTTGAAATGTCCCTTTAAGCTGTATAGAAGTGTCTTGATAAATATCTAGTAAAATATTATTTACTGTCATCAGGTCAAAGATAAAATAAATCAGTGATCAGAAATGAGTTATTAGAACTATCATGTTTAGAAATGTGTTGAAAACAATCTTCTCTCCGTTAAACAGAAATTGGGGGAAAAAAACAGGGGACTTAATAATTCAGGGGGTTTAATTATTCTGACTTCAACTGTACAAGTGCCACCACACAAATTAACCATGAGATGGAATAGCACTATATGCTTAAAGTCCAAATCGTCGTAAACACAAATCAAATTAAGACGTTAAATTATTATTGAAGAGCTGTACAGACATGTAAACAGCATAATCAAACTATTACTGTCATCTTCTGTCAAAATCTCATCTTGTCACATTCTTGTGAACCCAATCTTATGTCTCGTCTCGTCTCATCTCATGGACTAAGCATCTCGTCACAGCCCTAGTAGTCAACATTTGAAGTGGATCGAAGCCTTTAATCAAAATTGTACTAAAAAAATAATGTACAGTATATTGGACATTCTAGTTTTAGGACAACTTTGTTTGATCCACTTCAAATGTTGACAACTTTAAATGGCCCCTATTTTCACTTTTTCATTTTTTATTTTATTTGGTTATGGAACTTGGTTGCTTTTCTTTGAGGATTATGGCCTGAGCCCAGCTTTTGGGAAGATAACAACTGATTTAATCTGGAATAAAGGTGTCCTCATGGGCATGAAAGCAGTCTCTAAAAAACATTTCAAAATGAAGGATTTAAAAGTATTTTCGCTTTTTCTTTTTTGTGTGTGTGCCTATACAATAGAGAGTGCTTTATCATCAGCAAAAGTGGCTGTTGACAACAAATGCAAAGAGCAGCAACCGCAAATATTTTCAACATTTGTTTGTCTTCGCCATAGGAATAAATGTGTGCCGCTCGATAATGGCGACACTTCATCTTTATTCTAAACTAACCAAATCTCCACATATTCAGCAGGTCAGCTCATGGGAGGTCTGGATGACTTCCATCTCAGAGATTGAACTGTTCAGTCTACAAAAAGGGCATGTGGCATAACCAGAGGAGACACATGAGGCACGGTGTCATGGAAAGCATGGAAAACCGCCACCTGGATGAGCGGATCATCAATGCCAGATCTGCAATCCTCAGCCTTTGTACTGTACACTTGAATGTGAAATACAGAAACAGCTCGAGTACTGTGCAACATACATTTTGCATACTGTTTCATTCTATATAACCATTTTATAAAAACATTAATATATCCACATTGAAGAATATGGTCAATATGAGCTATTAGATATTCCCATGTCATTTATATGCATACAGATGATGTTTTGTCCATAGGTTCTCTCACTGTCTGTGTGTGACAGCTGATATAATGGGAGGACTAGGAGATATATTCAAATATCATACTGCAAAGTGCAAAACTAGTTTTAATTGGACTATACTTAAGCAAATGACCACTGAATAATTGAGATAATAATAATCCATGCGTTAAGATATTTTAAATGCACCTTATGGGTGGTTCTTTGTGTTGTGCATTTAAGATTCTTTTTTATACCCTTTTTGATATAGTCCAAGCATGTGGAAGCTCTTTTAGCTCAAGATTAATTCAGCCCCAGTGTTAATTTTGCTAACAGTGATCAGACTGTATAACCAAAGTCATACTAGATGAATTATGCTGAATTGCAATAGCATCAATACTGTAGATTTGGACTACTGTCTACTCGTTGTTTGAAACTAAGGTGTGCAGTATGAATGTATGTGTATGAATGTGAATTTCCCTTTGGGATTAATAAAGTCTAATGTAATGTAAAGTAAAGTAAAGTAAAGTAAAGTAAAGTAAAGTAAAGTAAAGTAAAGTAAAGTAAAGTAAAGTAAAAAGTAAACGCATGGCAATTTATTGATTATCCCTTACTTATATCATGGTCTGTTGAAATTATTGAGTCTGATTGGCTTGAAGGTTTGCAATAAAATAATTTCATGCACATGTTACATGTAATACACAGACTGAGCCATAAACCTCTATTCATATTTGGCCTGATAATATACAATATTTTATTTTACATAAAGCAAGTAAAATAGTACTAATAAAAAACAATACTACTAAAATAAAATAAAATAAAATAAAATAAAATAAAATAAAATAAAA
>CAIGQQ010000001.1:6517204-6534704 GCA_903798035.1 Danio albolineatus | reverse complement strand
TTTTATTATTGATTTAATTTATATAATAATAATAATAATAATAATAATAATTATTATTATTATTATTATTATTATTATTATTATTTAATAATTCACAACAATTCATAACAAAAATAGTTCGTTATATTTTTTTACTAATATGATTTGTATCATTAAATAAATACGTTTAAATAGATTATAACAATATTATTCAAAATATTATTATTATTATTATTATTATTATTATTATTATAAATAAAAATATGAATGAATGAATGAATATTTTAGTGAAAACTATTAAACTTGTTTTAGGTTTATTTGTGAGGGGGAGGGGGTAAAATTAATATTCTGCATTTCTACAATGGTTGCGATAGTTACAATAGTTTTCTAAATATCTTATAAGTGTTAAAGGTAAAGATAACAAAATAAAATAAAAATGCAAGCTTTACTGCTTTCAAAGAGGTCAAGCTGTGTTCAAAGGGCAAGGTTTTTAAAATGACAGCGTTCAATATCAACGAACTGACAGTCAATCATATGAACCGATGTGCATACATTTTAAAATGGAGGTTATTCAGAGGTCATGTTAAAAATAGTATTCGTTCGGACCTTTCATTACCCATCATACAGAAACAGTTTGGAAATCACAGCATATGTCCACAGCATTCAAGAGTGCAATCTATTCTTCCTGTCGGAGTGCTCTTCTGAGGCAAACAGCAATAAACAGCACACTTGAAACCCGTGTTTATGTCCAGGACCGGAGTGATGTGAAATAAAATACTGACCATAAGAGCAGACGGACTCCCCAGAGATGCTGCTTCTGCAAATGTCTTATTTTCTGCCGCCTAAACGCTGTGTTTATCAGGCTTTCATCATCAGCAATCATAACCCCCCCCCTCTCTCTCTCTCTCTCTCTCTCTCTCTCTATACTAGGCCTTCATTCTTTCTCTCTTACCTTTTCTATTTTCTGTATTTCAGCCTTCAGTTTCCATCATAGTGACAGGAACAGTTTGGACATGACTGGAGAACACGCAGTCGAGGCAGTGGTGAGACTGTCAAAGTCTGGTCTCACTGGATTTTAGGATTTAGGATAAGTCAAATTATTCCACTGCAACCAGTCTAGAGATTTTTTTTATTTATTATTATTAAAAATATTTTTAAAAAGAATAGTAAAAGTATATGCTTTTTATTATTTGGAAAGACTTTAAAATATTTTAAAAATAACATTTGAAAATAAAATGGTATTAAAAAAATGTGTTTTATATATTCATTTACAGTTTAAGTCAGAATTATTTATTATTATTATTTCAAAGAGGTAATTATTTATTTTGTCATAGCATTTCCTTTAATATTATTATGTATTTATTTTCTGGAGAAAGTTAATTGTTTTATTTTGACTAAGTGTTTTTAAAACCATTTTATGGTCAATATTATTAGCCCCCAATATCATTAAGCCCCTTTTTCCAATCATATACAGAACAAACCCTCAATATATAATAATTTGCCTATATTTAAAAAAATAATAATAATAATCTTTTCATTAAACAGAAATTAGGGCTAATAATTCTGACTTCAACTGTATGACAAATGTGTCATACTTGAAGTTTTTTGTAATAATGTATCATTTTATTTTGTCATACTTTAATAAACTACTTATTATCAAATATTTAATTTGCTTTACTAATATTATCTTCACTTAAACAAATTATTTAAAAGATGAGTCAATTTAATAGAAGTTTACAGTATACTTATGTTAAATAAGCAGTTTGAACAAACAGCTGAAATAACAAAATTAAGTTTTTTTTTTTTTTTGGTGGATTACTTAATTGTTTCGTGACAAAAAAAAAACAACCAAAAAAAAACTTTTTTGGTTAATTCATGACTATTTGCATTTGTTGTGTTAATGTCATTATTAGTAGCAGTATTATTTATTAAATGCATCCATACATTTGTTTTAATAAAAACAAGTTTAGATTTGTCAACCTGCCGACTTTAGGGAGACGTATGTGAATCACCATATGGGCTATGAGAACAAGACGAGTGTTTGGATACAACTCCAACTCGTTATATACTGTTTGCTGGAAAGTTGAACTGAATTTAGCAATAATTTTTAAAACAAATCGTTGCCCTTAATAAACAAAATAAAATATGTAGGTTGATGGATGTCCTCAGTGGAGTGCGTACAACACTGTTTCCTTATGCATGAAACTAAAGGAGTAAAGAGTAAAAGTAGAAAGTAAAGAGGCCAAATGGAGGAGGCTCATTCTTTATCCTCACACTGCAGACGGTCTGTTTTCACACTAGTAAAAGCGTTCAGTTTTTTTCACTTACAAAGTCTGCCATGTAAATAGAAAATACGTCATGGCACGATGCAACTGACTTTTAAAGGGAATGAGAGATGAAACTGATTAGTTTAATGCTAGTTATGCTTAAAACATACCCATAACTCATTAAGAGAATAAGCACAACCCTTTTAGATCATGCGCCAGGGTACAGAGCGTATTTTTCCATCCTTAAAACAGCAAAAAAAACTTTGCCCAAGCCCTTAATGCTTTCACACGATGAGCTTTAGACTTTGCGCTTAGTTCATTAAAATAGAGCCCAAAAAAGATTTTTGCTCCTTAAACTACTTATTTAAAATTAGCTGAATTAACACAATTATTGGAATCTTTTTGGGACAACTTAATTGTTTTATGTTCAATCCACTTAAATTTCTAAAACCAATTAAGTTTACTTGATTTGTGTTGGAACACCATGAAGGAATTGTGTGGAACCCAGCATTTGTTACAGTGAACTTAATTTCTTTAGGTTTCTACAATCAAACTTTTTACCCACATCATCTCGACTCATTTGTGAAGAAGAAAAAAAAAAACCAAAAAACTTCCAACATCAGCATCAGTCAACTAACAAATACTTGGTTTTCTTTTCTCATCTCGCAGGAACTAATGAGACATTCCAGTCAATGTGTGTTCCTCGCTCAATCTAATCTGTTTATAAGCACGGTAGCAGTCTCCAAGCAGATACCAAAACAGACGATATGATCAATACAATTTCATATCCCTCGGCATATCTCCAATATCTCCAATGCGTGATTCACAGAGCAGCACAATATGTCACGCAAAAACGCACAAAACAGACTGGATTCAAATTGGCAGGACGTAACGATATAAAAGATGGCCTGACAGGCATTCTGGGAAACAGAGGCTGCCGGGTCTGGTTAGGAGTGTGTGGATGATTTTGAAGTCTGAAGATGTCTCCGAAAGGCAGAAATATCTGGTTTGCTGCTGCTGCTGGCTAAAGGCCTTGTCTGAAATCCCGATTGTCATACCAGACCAATCATTTGGGCTCTGATGTTCCGTCAGCTCTGGTTGGCTGAAGACAAATCGCCAAGGCAGCCGGTAAAGTCCTGACCTGCCATAAAACATCCATTTTGGTCGATACGAGCAGACAGCGAGATGCTATCGAAGAGGGAACCCGGCGACTGACATTGGGTCTACAGCCTTGACAAAGTTGCACACAAAACAAATATGGAGAGATAAGCCAAACTGGCCCAAAAAGTAGATTAAAGTACTACGCTTGTTTGTACAAAAATGCAATTTAGCACTTTTAAATTCTCTTTAAAAGTGATAATATTTCGTATTAATTCCTTGCCAACTGATTCGGTTATTGTATGTGTACTTCTTCATCAATGTCAGGGTAAATCCTTTGAGAGTTTCACATCTGCAGTCACATGTCAAAATCCTGTGGCATTTGTGGAACATGTAATCATCGCCCAATTTATTTGGCACACCTGTCCAACTAATCAGCCAATCACATGGCAACAACTTAATGCATTTAGGCATGTAGACAAGATGATGCAGTTAAAACCAAGTATCAGAATGGAGAACAAAGATGATTTAAGTGACTTTGAACTTGGCATGTTTGTTGGTGTCAGACGGGCTGGTCTGAGTGTTTCAGAAACTGCTGATCTAGTGGGATTTGCAAGCACAACCATCTCTAGGTTGACAGAAATTGGCCTGAAAAAGAGAAAATATCCAGTGAGCGGCAGTTCTGTGTGCACAAATTGTTAATGCCAGAGGTCAGAGGAGAACGGCCAGACTGGTTCGAGCTGATAGAAAGGCAACAGTAACTTAAATAATTCGTTACAACTGAGATATGCAGAAGAGCATCTCTGAACACACAACACGTACAACCTTGAGGTGGATGGGCTACAGCAGCAGAAGTCAACACAGGGTGCCACTCCTGTCAGCTAAGAACAGGAAACTGAAGCTACAATTCGCAAAGGCTCACCAACATTGAACAATAGAAGATTGGAAAAATGTTGCCTGGTCTGATGAGTCTCGATTTCTGCTGCGACATTTGAATGGTATGGTCAGAATTTGGCCCCAACAACCTGAAAGCAAGGATCCATCCTGCCTTGTATCAATAGTTCAAGATGCTAGTTGTGGTGTAGTACTGTTGTTGGGGATATTTTCTTGGCAAACTTTTGGCACATTAGTACCAACTGAGTATCATGTCAACACCACAGCCTACCTGAGTATTGTTGCTAACCTTGTCCATCCTTTTATGACCACAGTGTACCCATCTTCTGATGGCTACTTCCAGCAAGATAACGCTCTATGTCATAAAGCATGGCTCATCTCAGACTGGTTTCTTGAACATGACGATGAGTTCACTGTACTCAAATGGCCTCCACAGTCACCAGAGCTCAATCCAGTAGAGCACCATTGGGATGTGGTGGAATGTGAGATTCACATCATGGATGTGCAGCCGACAAATCTGCAGCAACTGTGTAATGCTATCATGTCAATATGGAGCAAAATTTTTGAGAAATATTTCCAGTGCCTTGTTGAATCTTTGACACAAAGGATTAAGGCAGTTATAAAGGCAAAAAGGAGTCCAACCCGACACTTATAAGGTGTACCTAAAAAAGTAGCCGGTGAGTGTACAGTTGAAGTTATTAGCCTTTTTAATTTTTTTTCTTTAACAGAGGAAGAGATTTTTCACAGTATATCTAACTTCAACTGTAAAGTATGTGAAACACATTGTTTTGTTTTTTTTACTCATAAGTCTACTCATTTGTTTGGAATGAATCAACATTTCTACTCATGTTCTACTTAATTATACAATCTCATGAGCAGGTCACACTTTACAATAATATTTCATTAATGTATTTACTAACATGAATTAATAATGGACAGTACTCCTGCGTTGCAGAGTAGGTTACTGTATCCATCATAAGAAAAATTACAGGATCAAACACGGCACACAGTTGGCTATACTGTGGTATTGTTGTGAAAATTAACTTTAACTCTTTATTCCCCGCACCTGAATCTCTATCTGTCAGTGATCGTCATCTTCGCGTCATGATCAGTCTCGTGATCCCGCATGCCTCTGCTAGTGTCTGAAGTGAAAGCGCGTTCACATTTTACCGGAGCTGGAACTACATATTTGATGATGCACTGTGTCGATGTCGAAGCTATCAGCCACAAGATCCAAACCACACTCAATTCATTAAATCGATTCCGAGTCAACTATTTCGCTAAAGAATCAATAGTTTCAAATGCAGTGCACTTTCAGATTTAAACCTGGATGTTTTCATTCACTTAGTGCTGTGTTGCACACTGCATGGAAGGACATTTTCAAAAACCCATAATAGTGGCTCTTTAACAATACCTAAAAAATAAGTCACATTCTTGCCATCAGATATTATAAATATATAGTGATTGTGATTTTCGAAGGTATTACATCGCTATGTAAACGTTAACCTTGCTTTGTAAATGAGCCTCCCAATACAGTTTAATACAGTGCTTGGACCCGTAGGCTGCTTCGTGTGACTTTACATTCAACAAGCGGATTAACTTCTGTTCATACGCATAAGACCAGACGCAAGCTTGTGAACTCTGCATCACTTGACAGCGACCAATCGAAGATCAAAACATGACCAATCGCTCTCTTTTTCTAATGTCTAATCATCTTTTCTAATCCCGCCCCTTTTTGCAGGACCGTACAACAGAATTTTGCATGCCCAAGCTATAGTATGACCATGGCATAACCCTTTAACATTGATATAACTTAAGCTTACTCTTATTTTGAGATAACTAATTTTACAAAACAGTAGCTTGATTACCGTTGAACTAAACGTAAAATGGTTTGTAGTTTCTCAGTTTCCAGAAGCCAGACACACTTTTTTCATACCTAAAGGTAAAATATAAATATTCAGGATTACACTGAAAACGAGACTCAAGACTGAGTGTTGAGGAAGGAAGGCAAATGAGATGGATGGGAAGGCGATGCGGCAGATTGAGTTTCTGCATATGCTAAAGCACTCTAAATCTTTCAGGTTAGAGTTATATGGATGAGGTGTGTATTTTCCATGATGCAGTGCTGTTTACGGGTGGGATGATTTGTGGCTTATTGCTTGGACTATTTATTTTTTTTGTTAGTGTTTTTTTTTTCTGTGTGCGCAAGAATGATAGCATGGTCTCTTCACAAGATCACATACATTCAAAACCGTGCCCTAGATTCACTGACAGTCTCCATGGCCACCGGTACTTCCTACTTGGCGCCAACCGTACCTGTGCATTGTACCTGACAGGTGTAAAAATAACATGCGGTCTGACGCACGCTGTGAGGGATCGATCCTCTTAGCTCAATCGCTCTCTGTCCCCCTTTTTTCCCGATCCTCTCCTACGGCAATGTCCACAGAGCTCCACGCAGGAGACATACAAAGGAACAATCTCCCCACGTCTCTGCAAACATGCCAGCACCTGGCGGCTTTACGGTGACACGATAGCAATAGGGAACATTTCAGACTCCACACACAATAAATCTTTAAACACAAACGGCCGTATGGCTTCCGAATCCTCGAGATCCTGCTGAGAAATGAGAAAAACAAACTCTAAGCTGCGCCTCTCCAAGAAAAGTCTAAAGAAAACAGGCGTTTTAATTAAAAAGTAGCTTTTTGATCAATCAGACTTTCCTATCCTCTAGATTGTATTTCAAAGGACATGAGATACAGATTACATTCACTCACTGCTGTTTCATATTTAAAAAATGGGGGGAAAATATTCTAATACTTAACACTGGGACTACCCTAAATATACACTCACAGGCCACTTTATTAGCTACACCTTACTAAAATCGGGTCGGACCGAAAAGGTTGCCTTCAGAACTGTCTTAATCCTTTGTGGCGTAGATTCAACAAGGTACTGGAAATATTCCTGAGAGATTTTGGTCCATATTGACATGATAGCATCACACAGTTGCTGCAGATTTGTCGACTGCACATCCATGATGTGAATTTCCCATTCCACCACATCCCAAAGGTGCTCTATTGGATCAAGATCTGGTTATTGTGGAGGCCATTTGAGTACAGTGAACTCATTGTCATGTTCAAGAAACCAGTCTGAGATGATTCGTGCTTTATGACATGGCGCGTTATCCTGCTGGATGTAGCCATCAGAAGATGGGTGCACTGTGGTCATAAAGGGATGGACATGGTCAGCAACAATAGTCAGGTAGGCTGTGGCATTGACACAATGCTCAATTGGTACTAATGGGCCCAAAGTGAGCCAAGAAAATATCCCCACACCATTACATGACCACTACCAGCCTGAACTGTTGATACCAGCAAGGATGGATCCATGCTTTCATGTTTTTAACCCTACCATCTGAATGTCGCAGCAGAAGTCGAGACTCATCAGACCAGGCATTGTTTTTTTCCAATCTTCTATTGTCCAATTTTGGTGGGCCTGTGCGAGTTGTAGCCTCTTCTTAGCTGACAGGAGTGGCGCCCGTTGTGGTCTTCTGCTGCTGTAGCCCATCCACCTCAAGGTTTATCGTGCTGTGAGTTCAGAGATACCACAGTTGCATACCTCGGTTGTAATGTTGTGCCTTTCTATCAGCTCGAACCAGTCTGACCATTCTCCACTGACCTCTGGCAACAACAAGGCATTAGCGCCCAGAGAACTGCCGCTCACTGGATATTTTTTTTTCTTTTTCGGATCATTTTCTGTATTCCCTAGAGAGGGTTGTGCATGAAAATCCCACTAGATCAGTAGTACTCAGTAAACCAGTAAATACTCAGACCAGCCCGTCTGGCACGAACAACCATGCCAGGTTCAAAGTTAATTAAATCACCTTTCTTCCCCATTCAGTTTGCTGCAGCAGATCACCATGACCATGTCATCATGCCTAAGTTGCTGCCATGCGATTGGCTGATTAGAAATTTGCGTTAGCGAGCAGTTGGAAAGGTGTACCTAATAAAGTGGCCGGCGAGTGTATAATTACTAGAATGGCCATAGTGGTCTGTTCATATAAGACTGTACCAAATAAATGTTTTCCTTTGTATTGTAAACTTCTTGTAAACTTAGCTTTGAGTTAGGGCTGCACAATTTATTGTTTTAGCATCGATATCGCAATGTAGGTGTTACTACGACTACATAGAGTTGATTTACATTTGACATCTAATTATTCAGTTTCTGAATCTGAATGCTTATTTTAACTGTTTATTATTAATTATTGCACTTTTTTCTTTGCTCTATTGTAACTATTTTTGCTTATTATTTTTATACATTATTCACACCTATACAAAATCACCCTATTCAATCTAAATTAATGGTTTCTTTCCAAACAGATCTATTCAAGCCATCTGGTGAAATTGTATCATGTCGCACTATATAAATGCAGAAAAAGTAAAAATCGTATGCCAGATTTTTCCAATATAAAGCAGCCCTACTCTGAGTGTCTATGACCATATTTTTGAGATCATTACCCAACAAATATAATCAGGGTTTGTTTTTTATTTTATTTGTAATATGACCTATTATTTTGTATGATTTACTTGACCAGTCATGAACGTGTGTGCTTCACTCTGTCCAGCAGGCAGAGAGCTTTTTCAACATTTTTTTATTTTATTTTTAACAATAATTTTTACAAGTAAAATTTTTGCAAAATGTTGTTTTTGAAAGTCTGAGAGAAATGTCTGAAGAAAAGCAATGTTTTTGCTATCAGAAAAAGAAAAATGTTTTAGTTGGCTGAAGGTTTCTAGGCAACAGAGGCATGCATATTCAAAGGCAAAAGAAGGGAAAAAAGTAAAGTGTGCTGAAATGCATGTGGTCAATTTGACCTTTATGGCCATTCAAGGCAGAGATACTCAGAACATTTTTGTGTTTTGTAATTTTAAGAAAAATAACATCATTATAATAGAATATAAATACATTTACAGATTTAAAAAAAAAAACATCTGGGTACTATAGTTAAAAGGGTTTTATTTTAGCAGTTTTTGTAACAATGTTTTTAATAATTATTCCCACTGAAGCAACAGCTAAAATTACTAGTAGTTAAAAATAACCATTAAAACGAATATGTTGTATGAAGTACCGTATGAATTAAATGTTGCTTAATTAATCTGTGTAACTATATTAATCTGTCCACTATGTTTCTAGAATGTTTTAGCAAATGGCTTCTATGTTTATGCATATTGCTCTGTGTAGTATGTTAGAACTAGGGCCAGACAGAATCTGCAGAAATTTTTAGCTATTTCTGTGCAAAATTTTGTAAAAAAAAAAAAAAAAAAAAAAAAAAAAAAAAAGATTTTGGGAGTATTACTATTAAAAACTTAAAAGTTAAAATGTTCATAAAAAGTTCAGAATCATGTACATTGGCTTTTATTTCATGAGATTCATGTAAACACAGCTCACTATGAACACTTGTAATTCGCTTAAACCTTTCCTAACCTTATTATTGATTGTTTTAGGTTTAAGTGGTATTCATAAGGAATTGGACACAAGAGGAATATGGCTGTTTGTAAAGCATACAACACCCTCACCTGTTAAAAACAAAGCTCAGAATGGATCCAAGAGAGAATAGAGACTGAAAATCTCACAATCAATGCAGAATTGATTTCTCAATTGACTTTGTCACAGCTCTAATTTTATAAATGCATCACGTGTACATCACAGCATGAACATAGAGTAAACTGCCGTTGATGAATATTATTCTTGAGTGTTATGAGGTGAATTCAGGCTGGAAAAAAAAAGGGGGGGGGGGGGGGTGTACTGTACAAAAAAACAGCCATGAATAATCTGACGAAAGGACAAGTACTTTCAAAGGGAAAAGCAATTTTTCAGGCCACTGTGAGAGCATTGCCAAGACGCACAATGGTACAAGTATCTCACTCATCTCCCTCATCTTCTGCCTCTTTAATCTGTTTAAAAGAAGCCAGCCACTTTGAGCCTCTGTCTACATAAAACTTGCATCATCATTTGATATTCATCCCAGCAATCTTCAAAAACACATTAGCCTCGGCAGAAGGCAAGGCCCACTTGTATCACCCTTCTCTCAAGACGTTTCTCCAAGAAACAGAATCCTTCTATCTTTCCACTTTTTACTTCTCTTCTTGTAGCTGTTTCCTCTCTGCTTTACTATTAATAGTGTTACACTCTGACACAGTGAACATTTCTTATCTTCTAGAAGAGAACATATGTGACCCTGCATCAGAAAACCAGTCTTACTGTGCGTCGGACAGCTATATTTTTTGGGAATAGCTAAAAATACACTACAGGAGTCAAAATTATTGATTTTTGTTGATTAAAATATTAGGTAAAGATCATGTTCCATAAAATTTTGCACATTTTGATTACTGATTTATGCGTGCATTGCTAAAAATAGAACTTGGACAACTTTAAATGACCTATGAAGTGCTAAAAAATAGCATTTGTGCTTAATGTGTGATGTAATTTGAACTGAAACGCGAGTACAGGACGGGGCACAGAGTAGCTCCTCCCATATGAAATAAAAAACTGCCAATATCGCTTTGTTTTTATGAATAGTGGTTGAGCTCAAGCGCATACAGCAATATCGTTTTGAATGGGGTGGGACATTTCAGATACGAGGGAGCATTTCGATTGGTCAGAATATTTTGATGAGAAACTGAAGTATAAGGTAACTAAAAAAGTCCTTTAGCACTTTATTTGAAAGTGACAAACTGCAATGTTTGGATGCTTATATCTTCTGAAGTCAAATTGTATCACTGTTTTGGAGCACACTAGTTTATAGATATTCTCTATATATGGAGCTTAAAATATGACAAAACAATCTGAATTGTGTGTTTATTTGAATTGCTAACAATTCTATTTTTAAAAAGCTGAATATTATATGGAATAAAAATTGTTTTGAATTTTGAAATTTAAAACTAAAAATGTAAATTATTAAATTAATAAATTTAAAATTCATTAAACATTTTGAGAGGCGTATTTCCAAACTTGATTTATTTATTTGTTGTTCTGAATTCAGACTCCAGATGTCCAGCTTGTAAAAATACAATTTTAAGTCTCCAAGATGAAAAAAGGGAAACATCAAATTCAATATTCTACAATTTAAAAACAGAAATTCAGATTGGCAAATTCAGAGAGCGCAAAAAGTAGATCAGGGGTGATCATCAGGCAAGAGAAGATAATCACCAAAAAGTCAAACGAAGCATTTTGGCCAATGACAGAGCTGCGTGCGACTCAGGAGGATGCCATTCCTCTGCAAATTGACTACAGGGGTCAGCTATTTTTAGTAGTTTGGGTATGTTATTCATGCTTCAGTGAAAGTTTGAAAATATGTCTATAAAAATCTGCCTTAAAAAATTCTGTTGTGAATTTTGCTCTCTGAATTTCACAATCTGAATTTCAGGATTTGAATTTTAGAATATTGAATTTGATGTTGGAACTTTGAAAATAAGCCTATAAAAATATGCCTTTAGATTTTCAGATTTTAGATGTTCAATATTCAAGTCAAGAAATTCAAATTCAGAACAATTTGCAACAAAACGGCATGCAATATTCACTTTTATTAGATTACAATTATTCAAAATTACAATTTAAATTAATTACAATAATTCAAATGAACACAATTCAAATTCACACTGTTTTGTCACACTTGAAGCTCCTTATAAGACTAATATATTGATACTAACATTTAAAAAAAGTTATATTTATATCACTGTGACATTTTGCATGCTATTTTAATCAAATTTGAATTATACTCATGAAACACTTGGCTTTCACGGCATATTTTTCTAGGACATCACATTAATGTTTCCTTGTGTTTGTATATTTTTCTCATGACTTCATAACATATAGATTTTTATATTTTTGAGCATGAAACTACCCCTTTTACCATAGTAAAGCCTAAAGTGAACGATCTTCTTTCCAGTGATACCTAATTCGTGTTTGAAGGTTACTGGAGTCGAGAACGGTTACTATTTAAAGTTAGGTGGGTGTAAATCCAAAAAGTTAGTGTGGGCTAACAGGTAAAAGGTGATGTTCTCAATATTTAGATTTTTTAAACTCTCTGGAGGCAGCACAATGGCTCAGTGGTTAGCACTGTCACCTCATATCAAAAAGGTCGCTAGTTTCTAGTCTCTGCTGGTTGACATTTCTATGTGGAGTTTGCATGTTCTCCCCGTGGTTGCGTGGGGGATCCAGTTTTCTCCCACAGTCCAAAGACATGCACTAAAATTGGCCATAGTGTATGAGTGCTTGTGTGAATGCAAAAGTGTATAGGTGTTTCCCAGTACTGGATTGCGAGTGTAAGGGTATTCACTGCATAAAACATATACCGAAATAGCTGGCTGTTCATTCCGCGGACTAAGCTGAAGAAAAATGAATGAATGAATGAATGAATGAATGAATGAATAAACTCTCAGGCTCCAGATAGTTGCATCTCGGCTAAATATAGTCTAACCTTAACAAACCACACATCAAGCTTAATTCAGCTTTCAGGTGATGTATAAACTCGACTTCCAAAGGTTGACACTTTTGATTGTTTTTGTGATCCAGGGTCACATATGCAGGAATAAAATGTCTCCGCAGAGTTGGTCTCGACCACAGCAGCCACGTTATGCATTACAGTCGACATCCCTGCTTTATTTGCCACCTAACATAAGAGACACAAAGCTATAAGCAAGCGCAAGCGCATCAATCCTTGCAATTTCAATGGGCTACCTAGTGCAGGTTACATCAAACCAAGGTCAAATGGATTCCAAGATGATGAGCTTGTTTCCAGGGCTCTCTGGGAAATAGGCTCCCTTTAACTTGTCCTTGCTTGCTTTCCGACATATCGGAGGCTATAAATTTGAGGCAGTTTACGGTGGCTCTGAATAGCTGTTCAAGTGCAGTTTGCCTTCTTCGGGTGTCTAGACATTGGGAGGAGGAGGAAAATAAAAAAAAGAGTAAATGGCAGGAAGAGAAAGAGCAGTTTGAGAACACCGCAGTGCAGCTTGTCACTCAGAAAGTGCATAGTGGTTTTCATATCTTATCAGAAAGGTAAATGTCAACCTCATCTTTTCCATTTAAATCACTGCTGTCATTTATGTAATTCAACAGCATTTTCCTCTTGTCATGTTCTTGGGAATATGTGCAATACAGCATTGTGGTTCCTTCAAAAAGGCAAGCATTTCATTATATAGTCTGCCTGATGGAGGAAATCACCTTAAAGTTGACTTATGAGAAACAAACACCAAGTTTCACCCCTCAAAACTTTCACTTTTATATTCAAAAGTGTATCATCGCAACTCTTGTCCGAGCGTATACAAAGCCGGCTCACCCTTCAACAAACGCTGATGAATTCTGACAGTGAATTCGTTGTGTTAAAGGTGAGAAACAATCCGACAAGACGAGAAATATTTGATGTATTTTTTAAAGAGCTTTTTTTGGCACGGGGTGTGAGCGTTCCTGCATGTATGATTTGTTTCAGAGGGCGATCGATGAGCTTTGCGATTCTCTCTGTTGTACTTCTGCGGTACACGCGATTGATTTGGCTTGCTGTGATCCAATGACATGGGATCTAATCTACTCATCTGCACTCTCCACCTGAGCCGAGGACGTCCTGCCGAGCTGGAGAGCAGAAAAGAACAGCGGAGAGGCAGAGAGAAATCACAGAAACAGGCTTCGACCACACTGACATAGTATGTAAAGCAGAGGAAAACCCCACAGAAACTCTCTGTGTATTTTACAGTATCTAATAATTCCAGAAGGGAAACTATTTCGGCAAGAGTTCATTTAGGTTTACAAATTCACAACAATAAATCAAAATGTAGTGCGGTAGACAATAACAGACCCAGAAAAGAAAGAATATATATGATTAGACAGAATTCAAGAGTTCACACTTAGCTGATGATTGATTATAAAGCGAGTTTGGCATGCTGTCCTGGGAGAGAGCCCTGAGCTCATAAGATCCTCGAGCCCGTGGCTCCCTCCCCTTTGCAGGTCGAGAGGGGAGTTTGAGCTCAGGAAGATCTCGAGAACTCACCCCTCATTTAGAGCTGATGACAGATTATAAATTGCTATATAGAGATATACTGCTGGTTAAGAGCTCGACTATTGTGCTAATTGAGATTGATCAATTTACTTATGACACGTTTTTGGACTGTCGGAGGAAACCAGAGAACCTGGGGGAAACGGTCATAACACGGGGAGAACATGTAAACTCCGCACAGAAATGACAACTGGCCTGTTAAGGATTTGAACCAGTGACGTTCTTGCTGTGAGACAGAAGAGCTAACAACTGGGGGGTTCTTCAAGGTGAAGATAACTGAAATAAGAAACTCTGGTTATTTATAGTGAGTTAGGAATCATCTGATTGGTGAATCACGCATTAGTTAATGCAGGACTAGCTGTGATCAATCATAAACGTGATCCTTGATATTAGTTTATAAATAAACATCACTAAATGAACTAACAAATATGGATATTATTAATAAAACAGATGAATGCATATGTAGAAAAATAAATGAATGAATAAATGAAAGAATAAATGAATGAATGATTGAATGAATGAATGAATGAATGAATGAATGAATGAATGAATGAATGAACAGACGGACAGATGGATGGACGGATGGATAGATGAATGGATGAATGAATGAATGAATGAATGAATGAATAAATGAATGAATGAAATGAACACAAACAAAAAATAAGTGCATAGGTAAAACAGGAGTTATTTTATTTGCTTCAAGAGTGATATTAAAGAAAGACGATTCTTTTGTGGTTAGGATTAATGATTTCATAATTGAGTCAAAATTATTTGTAAGTGATTTGGGAGGTTTATTAAATAATAAATGATCAGGAGATGATTTTGCAAGGTATTTACTAAGTTATATGGTAAAATTAGGTTCTTAGCAAGGCAAGCTGATCTGTCGGATGTTCATTGTTTACAAATATTGGCAGGACAATTGATTGCTCAGGTACAAACAAGTGAGTGGATGGAAAGAGACAAAAAGACAGTGAAAAAAAAAAAAATTGCACTCCTCATCTGGACAGATACTCTGACTGCTCAAATTTTTCCCACACAATTACAGACATTTGCATAATTAATGGCTCTTTCGAGGGCTGCTTACCCCGCTGCATTTCAATTTTTCATCATGCAGCCGGATAAATAAGTAAAAAGCCTCACGACTGAAAATGTATTACATTTACTTTCTGGTTGTAGCTTTCCTGCAGTCCACAAGCAAAGGAATGGGTTTGAGTGCTCTTTTTACTGCTAAATGTTTGCTCTGTGTGCAAATGTTTTATATACCATCCATCCATCCAATCCACCCACCAACTCATCCATCAATGTTCATTTGTTTGTTCATTCAAGTTGTTTTGTTTATTTACATCATTTTTCATTCATTTACTATATCTATTGTTCTATTCATTTCACTTTTATTCATTTATTTGTATTATCTATCTATCTATCTATCTATCTATCTATCTATCTATCTATCTATCTATCTATCTATCCATCCATCCATCCATCCATCCATCCATCCATCCATCCATCCATCCATCCATCCATCCATCCATCCATCCATCCATATTTGGTCCTTTTTTTGGTCGCTTTCATTTGTTAACTTACTTTACAGTTTGTTCATTCATTCATTTTATCGTTTGTTCATTCATTTACTTTATCGTTTGTTCATTCATTTACTTTATCGTTTGTTCATTCACTTTATTGTTCGTTCATTCATTTTATTGTTTGTTCACTCGCTCATTCACTTCATGGTTCATTCCTTCATTCATTTTATCATTTGTTCACTCGCTCATTCGCTTCATGGTTCATTCCTTCATTCATTTTATCGTTTGTTGATTCACTTTATCATTCGTTCATTCACTTTATTTATTAAATCGTTCATTCACCATCGTCTGTTGATTCATTCATTCACTTTGTTTATTAATTTGTTCATTCACCATCACCTGTTGATTCATTCATTCATTCATTCATTCATTCACTTCGTTTATTAATTCATTCATTCACCATAACCTGTTGATTGATTGATTCATTCATTCATTCACTTTGTTTATTATTTCATTCATTCACCATAACCTATTGATTGATTCATTAATTCATTAACTTTTCGTTTGTCCATACATTTACTTTATCGTTTGTTCATTCGTTCATTCATTTTCTTTCATTCCTTCAATCAATTTATTGTTTGTTCATTCACTGTACCATTCATTCAATCACTTTATCGTTCAATCATTCATTCATTTATTTATTCATTCATTCATTCACATTCATTCACTTTATCATTCAGTTGTTTGTTCATTCACTTTACTGCTCATTAATTTGTTCATTCACTATCTGTTAATTTATTCAATCATTCATTCAGTCATTCACTTTTCATTTGTTCATTCATTCATTAATTTTATTTTTCACTTATATGCTCATTCACTTTATTGCTCATTAATTTGATCCTTCACTATCTGTTAATTTATTCAATGATTCATTCAGTCATCCACTTTTCATTTGTTAATTTATTCATTCACTTTATCGTTCATTTCTTCATTTAATTTATTGTTTTCTATGAACTATCGTTTGTTCAATCACTTTATCATTTGTTCATTCACTTTATCATTCATTTATTCATTCACTTTATCATTCATTTGTTCATTCACTTTAACATTCATTCATTCATTCACTTTATTGTTCATTTGTTCATTCACTTTATTGTTCATTCATTTATTCATTCATTCATTCAGTCATTAACTTTATTCAGTTTGTTCCATTCACTTCATTCATTCATTAATTCATTCACTTTATCGCTTGTTCATTATTTAATTTGCTTTATCATTCATTCTATCATTTTATAATTTGTTCGTTCACTATCATTTGTTTATTAACTTTATCATTTGTTCATTTATTCATTCACTTTATTGTCACTTCATTCGTTCATTCACTTTATTGCTCATTAATTTGTTCATTCACTATCATCTGTTGATTTGTTCTTTCATTCTTTCACTTCATCGTTCATTCATTTGTTCTTTTGCTTTATCGTTTATTCCTTCATTTTAACATTTGTTTATTTACTATCATTCATTTATTTACTTTATCATTCGTTCCTTTGTTCATTCACTTTATCATTCATTCATTTACTATCATCTGTTGATTGTTTAATTCATTCATTCATTTCTTCAGTCATTCACTTTATCATTCGTTCATTTTTCATTCATTCATTCATTCATTCATTCATTCATTCATTCATTCATTC
>CAIGQQ010000001.1:6497398-6517194 GCA_903798035.1 Danio albolineatus | reverse complement strand
TTCATTCATTCATTCATTCATTCATTCATTCATTCATTCATTCATTCATTTACTTTACCCATTATAAGGTGAAAGTGCTAACCACCTTAATCGATTGTACTGACCACATTAATGAATTGTGTGGAACCAGTTTTTTATTTTTTTATACAGTGTTTGTATAGAAAGTTTATTATCCAAAAAAAAAACAAAAAAAAACGTTATACATCTTTCTTTACTGTAAACGTCTACTCTTATACTTCTACCTGTCCACAAGCCAGCATCACCCATTAGTTTTGGTTTGAACAAGGTAGAAGAAAGCAGCTTAATGACTTTAATGAAAAGCTGGGTAAATTTAGTCAGGCAGCCCATGGGGGTTTTGGTTAAGAAGGTTCTAAATCAGTAAGCGAAGCCTCATGGGCTGCACGTCCAAACCACTCCTGACATGGCTGCCAGTGTGTCCGTAATATGGTTAAATGGTCCTACTTATCGCCGGTGAGAAATACACAAGGAGAAAGAGTGAGCTCTGGCTCCATTTGTCAGGTGGATTCCACTTCCTCTGTGGACGGCAGGCTCTGAAGGCATTAAACACTGCCATGTCCACACAGGCTTTACTGCTGAGGAATGGTAACCAATCAAATATTCATTACTGTTGTGATAGATTAAAACCGCCTCTCCAACATTTCTTCCAATGCGACGGTGTCTAGAAAAAAAACTGCCTTCTAGCTCTTCAAACCATTGCATTTGATTTTAACTTGACAATTCAGCCAGAAAGTTAATTGTCAACACAACATTTTAAACGTCCACAGTGCAAACTAATCTAAAAGTTCACCACTTTTTGTCCACAATAGTTAGCGCCTTTGCCTCTTTTTACAGTTCTACACCCATTGTAATTTCTAATATAAAGTCTTAATATGGATTTCAGAAAAAAATAACTATTATATGTTTAAACCAATATAAGCAGTAAATCAGTTAATTGGTTTATTTAGATGTGTTGCACTAAACACAGCAAAAAAAAAAAAAAAAAAAAAAAAAAAACATAGATTTTTACTTTGCCCTGTTTCTAGTCGAAATATCTAAAAATTCTTAAATCAAGAAGCATTTTTTAGACAAGCAAAAAAAATATTGTCTTTTTTTAAGAGTTTTTCCTTAAAGCAAAATCTACTAATGGGATACTTAAAATAATCAAAACAAAAAGCAAGATTATTTTGCTTTTCCCATTGGCAGGCTATTTTGCTTGTTTTAAGAAAAAAAATGTTGGCATATTATTTCTTAAAACAAGACAATATTTTTGGCTTGTTTAGAAAATGCTTCATGATTTAAGATTATCTTAAATTAAATATCTAAATATCTTTTTTTTCTTTTTGTAGTGAAGGTCTAGGTAGTTCACTCAAAAATAAAAAGTTCTAAACAAGTATACCCCGGGTCTATTTTAGCTATATTTGGTGTCAGTGATGATGCAGAATTATCTAAAAAATCAACGTACAGTGATTAGATTTGTAACCCTTTTAGCACGTAGATTGATTTTACTGAATAGTAAACAAAAAGATCCTCCCCGCTGCTCCACACTGATAAAAAAAAAATGTCATGTGTTGCCTGCAACTTGAGAAGCTAAGACTTTCCCTTAAAAATAAAAATAAGAATTTCCATGAAATAATGAATCCATTTATTGAGTACTTTGCCAAAAGAGAAATGATTAAACCCTAGTAGAAACACCTCAAATCCCCCTCCCCTTATTTATTTTTTTTATTCTCTTTTTCTTACTTTTTCCTCTTCCCCCCACTTTCTGTAAATTTTGTTCTCTTATACATATATTAACATGATGTTACATGTTATTGTTAGGTTCTGATGTTGAGTTACATGATGTTAAGTTCTGTCAACCTTTGCTCACACCACACAGTATCATTACAAACACTTGTGCAAGGATTTTTCAATAATAAATACATTAGATTATTTTTTTAGTTATTGTTACAGGCTGCACAGTGACTCGGTGGTTAGCACTGTCGCCTCACAGCAAGATCACTGGTTTGAGTCTCAGCTGGGCCAGTTGGCATTTCTGTATGGAGTTTGCATGTTCTCCTCATATTGGCGTGGGTTTCCTCCAGGTGCTCCGGTTTCCCCCACAGTCCAAAGACATGCAGTACAGGTGAATTGAATAAACTAAATTGACCAGAGTGTATGTGTGTGAATGAGTGTGTATGGATGTTTACAGGTACTGAGTTGCAGTTGGAAGGGCATCCGCTGTGTAAAACATATGCTGGATAAGTTGGTGGTTTATTCCGCTGTGGCGACCCCAGATGAATAAAGGGACTAAGCTGAAGGAAAGTGAACGAATAAACAAATTTAATTGTTTTTAAATGATTTCATTCATTTAAAAAATGCCTAATTTACTCGCCATTGTCTTATTTCAAACCTGTTTTGTACAAGCAAGTCAGCCGTTCTGAATATTTTAATTATTAGATGAACTTTCCCAATATTATATAACAGTACATTCTGAACAGTCCATTCTTCCTAGCAAAGAAATAACCTAAATTTTTGCCGTTTAATAGAATATTTTTCCTGTCACAGTTATTACGCAATGCTTGAGTGATGCTTTTTTTGACAGAAGTTTGATGGAACGTCAAGATGAGATGTGACAACTGGAGAGAGATGCTCTGTATTTGCACGTCTTGCTCAGGAAGGCCACATGTCAAGTCGACTCGATGACAAATGTGGTTTGATGGGACCTGTTTCAAATGTTCCGCAAGGCACTTCAAGAGCAGAAGTACAGATGCAGGTTGTTGGGGAAGCAAGATCATGCCACCACTGCTCAGTGTATTTTATAAACAATACATCAAACTATCTCACGGCTGGTAAACACTTGTCTACGGTTAAATTGATTTTAACTGACGTGTTGAAGATGAGTGTCTGCCGAACTCTTGGTGATGAATCATTTGAATCAAATGAGAAGCTAGAATAAACAAGCTAAATATAAATCACAGGCCTCGACAGAATAGAATCATGTGCTGAATTCCAATTCGCATACTATCCTTACTAGACAGTATTAGAAAATCAAATTGGTATGTCCCGAACCATAGTATGTTGAAGCCAGTGTTCCAAAGTCACCAATGCTTAATTTGTAATTTGCGCGGTCCCGGAACATTCATTCATTCATTCATTTTCTTGTCAGCTTAGTCCCTTTATTAATCCGGGGTCGCCACAGCGGAATCAACCGCCAACTTATCCTGCATATTTTTTACGTAGCGGATGCCCTTCCAGCCGCAACCCATCTCTGGGAAACATCCATACACACACATTCACACTCATACACTACGGACAATTTAGCCTACCCAATTCACCTATACCACATGTCTTTGGACTTGTGGGGGAAACTGGAGCACCCGGAGGAAACCCACGCAACCATGGGGAGAACATGCAAACTCCACACAGAAATGCCAACTGACCCAGCCGGGGCTCGAACCAGCGACCTTCTTGCTGTGAGGCGAACGTGCTACTCACTACGCCACTGTGGCGCCGGTCCCGGAACAGATCGTGGTAATTGATTCAGCATCTTACCAGAGGAGGAAAAGGTGTCATGGATTAAAGTGGAGAACGGGGTGTTGGGCCATGTGCGGAAGTACTTGTAAATGAAGAATGTGTGTGTGTGAGGGGGGTGTACCGTGGACAAATGTGCAGAGCAGGGGGATAGTGCAGAGCATGTCGTAGACTAAGGCCCCGTTTACACTAATGCGTTTTCATTTTAAAACGCATAAGTTTTGCTACAGTTACGCCATCTGTCCACACTACGCCGGAGTTTTCGAGCCCCGAAAACAGAGCGCTTTGGAAACGCTGGAGAGGCCGTTTTCATTCTAAAACGCTGCTGCTCCGTCTCAGTGTGGATAGGGGGAAACAGACATTTGAAAACGGAGGCGTGGCTGCTGAGAATCGCTACTGAGATTTGCTTTTGGGTCATTGCGTAACCTTCCCTTATTCGACAAGCCCCTATCACGACTATAACGCCACCAGAAGATGGAAGACCAGCCTTCACTGTAAACAACATGGACAGAAATGGGAGCGTTGTATGCACTATTGTCTGTTTTGGGTGCCATTGTGCAGTTAAACTCTGCCTTTTTTACTACAACAGCTGCATATTTTTGCACGAGGCAAGCTACTGTTCGAGCACTCGCTAATCGCTCGCGTTTAACATGGCGTAAGCCCTATTTAGAATACTGAGCGAGACACATGCTTCCTGTTTATACTTAAACGCACATGCCCAGCGTGCTCGAATGGTCACGTGATATACGTTTTTGGTGGAGTAGTGTGCACAGAGATCTGTTCAGAAATGCTGGGTGAAACGCTAGTGTGGACGCGGATCGTTTTCATGCTAAAACGCCGTTTTAAAACTAAAACGCACTAGTGTAAACGGGGCCTAAAGTGAAGAGGATCAAAATCTTTCATCAGAGTTGTCCTATAACTATTGAACAGCCATAGGACAGTCTTAGGACAATTTTGAAAAGTCATTGTAGTTCACTTCAAATCTTTTACACACTCAAACGTACATACTTTTTCTTCAACGAAAAATGGTACATACTGTTCGGACATAGTATAAGTAGATGAAGCACTGTTGTTTGTACAAGGATTCACCAGTTTATATTTTGTCAACTGTAGTCTTTGGTAGTATGTCCCAGAGTTTGCATACTCTTCTGTTACACATCCAAAAGTACACTACCTGATAAAAGTCTTGTCGTCGATCCCTTATGTAAAGCAAACAAATAATAAGTTGACTTCTGGTTGATCATTTGGAAAAAGTGGCAGAAGTTAGATTTTTCAGATTAATCTGTTGAACTGCATCCCAATCATCGCAAATACTGCAGAAGATCTACTGGAACCCGCATGGACCCAAGATTCTCATCGAAATCAGTTAAGTTTGGTGAAGGAAAAATCATGGTTTGGGGTTATATTCAGTATAGGGGCGTGTGAGAGAGCTGCAGCGTGGATGGCAACCTCAACAGCCCTCAAAAGACATTTGTGCTGTCCATTACATTACAAACCACAGGTTTGTATTCTTCAGCCAATTCTTAGTACTCCTTCTCATACTTCAGCCTCAACATCAAAGTTCCTGAAAGCAAAAAAGGTCAAGGTGATCCAGGATTGGCCAGCCAAGTCACCTAATATGAACATTATTGAGCATGTCTGGTGTAAGATGAATGAGGAGGCATACACAATATTAATTCTTTTTCCATTGCACCATGACTTTATATTCTATGCTGTACATTACTTATTTTAAGGGAGAAGAATCAGACCTTACTGTTCTAATTATACAATTAAAGATTTTTTTTTTGCCTTTCATATACTTTGCCTTTCATATAAGTCACTTCTGATACCAAATGATCAACTAGAAGTCGAGTTAATATTTGTTTTTCCTAAAACTTGGATAAACAAAAAGACTTTTGTCAGATATACTTTTTCTTCACCAAAATAGTACACACTTTAGGACATATAAGCGGATGATTTGGGATGCCGCACTGTTGTTTGTAAAATAATTCACCTGTTTTTTTTACATGTCATTTTGAATGATTTGACAATGCTGGATTGTTGTGGTATCCTAGAATTGTTGTCATAGTAACAGCTCAAACCTGCTCAGGTTTAGTTGACTGGTTATATTGCTCTAGGGGTGATTGGGAATATCTGCCATTTTACACTTGTAAGCAGATACAATGGCAATGATTATTATCTGCATTCCCAACTCGATCCTGATACTTTAATCAAATCAGCAGAAGCCTTTAAAAAATTCTGGTGATGCACAATGCATTTCATTTAAGCAATGTATAAAAGAGCGGGCTTGGCTTGGTCTAGATTTCAACAATGTAAAATAACTCTAATATTGTGCTGAAAACTGAAACACACACATACTCTCATCATCTGCATGCAAAAGGGAAAGAAACTCAATCTCACTCCTTTCTCATTAGTTTGTCTGTCCATGTAGCTTCATATATTGCCTCCAGGTTGCAGGAGACAAAATGTCCTAATAGACTGATTCTAATATGAAGGAAAGTGAAGATATTAAAACTTCAGTTTAATGGACTGTTAGCTTGTGATTTATTATGCTTTGCTACATATCTATACATATTGAGCATTGTTTAAAAGATAGTTTAAGGTTATAAATGAAGCATAGATCAAATAAATTAATCAAAAGATTAGTAGATTTGTAATACTACAAAATATTTCCATTCATTCGTTCATTTTTCCATTAACTAAGGGAAATTTTATCAATGCATTAAATGCATTTCTAAGTCTCCGTATACATATTAAGCCGTTTAATATAAAGTATATTGTATATTTGACTCGATATTTTGTTAAAGAACATCTTTTATTTTAATACTTTTTGTTTCACTACATACTAAACACATACCTTTTCTAACCTCAACCCTATGTGGTTGAAACTGAGAATTACAGACAACAGCTCTTTCATTGCTGTTTTACTTTTCAAAGCTTTAATAAACTGAACTGAATCATTATCATTTAGGACAACTGTGTCGGTATCACAATCATTTAACAATGAAATTAGCAAAGAGTAGTGCAAGACAAAAGCTATTTTTCTTTAACCTCGTTACATACAAAAGAAAAGTACACAGATTTCAGAGAGTCTGCAAATTTTTATTTGATATATTAATAAAGCAGCACTGCATTACAATGCCAAACCACTATGTCAGTACAAAGTACATTGTTGAAATGACTTCAAGTTTATTTTATTTTATTTTATTCTTTATTTAAGTAGCCTTAAAGATTTGGAACATCATGAGGACCAATGATATTTGTCAAAAAAAAAAGTGATTATTTTGTGTGCTGCATGCTGGATAGAAAAACGTAAGAACAATTGGATGATAGTCCATCCAGAAATTTATATTCATATTCATATTACACTTTCTAATTATTTTAAACATTGCTAGGACAAAACATGTCTAACCAAATGGTTAGATAAATAAATGATTAAATAAATAAATTACTGATAAAGTAAATAAATAAAAATAAATAAATAAATGATTAGATAAATAAATGATTAGATAAATTAATGGTTAGATAAATAAATTACTGATAAAGTAAATAAAAATAAATAAATAAATAAATAAATAAATAAATAAATAAATAATCAGGTAAATAAAATAATGATGTCAATAAATAAATGATCAAATCAATCAATCAATCAATCAATCAATCAATCAATCAATCAATCAATTAATCAATTAATCAATAAATAGATAAATGATTGAATAAATGAATAAATGATACATAAGTTAAATAAATAAATAAATAATCAGGTGAATAAATAAATAGGTGCCACGGTGGCGTAGTGAGTAGCACGTTCGCCTCACAGCAAGAAGGTCGCTGGTTCGGGTCAGTTGGCATTTCTGTGTGGAGTTTGCATGTTCTCCCCGTTGTTTCCTCCGGGTGCTCCGGTTTCCCACACAAGTCCAAAGACATGTGGTATAGGTGAATTGGGTAGGCTAAATTGTCCGTAGTGTATGAGTGTGAATGTGTGTGTGTATGGATGTTACCCAGAGATGGGTTGTGGCTAAGGGACTAAGCCGACAAGAAAATGAATGAAATGAATGAAATAAATAAATAAATAAATAAATAAATAAATAAAATTCATTCAAAAATACAAATTTGTACAAAGTCTGCAGACTCTCCTTAGGCTTATTGACAAAAGAGCACTGCATTGTGCATCTGAATGCATTACACTGTCATAGCAAAATATAAAGCCAGACCAAACAGTAGTGTATCCACATGTGACTCTGCTCATTCTCCTGAAGCCTGCTTGCACTGCTCGTGATCTTTAGCAAATCTCTCTATTTCAGCATTCGGACACGCAGACCGCGGTGCTCAGACGTCAAGCGCTGTGATGCGCTGTGTCTCGCTGTTAAGCACAGGGCTCTGCTGAGACGATGCTGATGCCCTGTTCAGTATTCTGCAAGCAGCCAGCATGGAGCCGGCTGGGCTGCAGGCTCTGGCTCTGGGCCTTTGGCTTGGGCCTCTATTGGGTGCTAGCGTAGCCCAGCTAAACGAGGCCCAGAGCTCCTCATTACCACCCCACAGCATGTACGAGACGCTCCACACACGAGCCTGGCTGGACATCAGGCTCCCATGACAGTTGTGAGCTCCAGTTGTCGTTAGTGGAGATGTCGTGGGCTAATGAGCCATGCAAAGAGAGGCAGTGCGGTCTGGATGAGGGGTGTGAAGTGTTTCAGAGAGATGAGTGAGGGTTAGTGGAGAGGACTGGCGAGGCCACGCTGGGTTAAAACACCTCCTCACAGTTGGAAATAGAAGATGGGAGTAGAGCTTTTTTACCGACTATCAGTGTACAAAGGGAAGAGAGCCAAATGAAATGTTCATTAGCATATTCATTTCTTTTCTTAAAGGAATAGCTTAGCCAAATTCATTTAAAAAGCCGTGTTTTGTTCCAAATACACATTATCATCTAACTGGAACACACACACACACACAAAAAGCTTTGTTGGGTGGAATATTAATGCTGCTGTTAGTGATACAGTGAATGTAAATATACCTTCGCTGAATATTTCTCAAGTTGTTTGATGATAGGAAGTTTAAAGGGGCAATATCATAATTTATGTATTAATGACTTCTTAATTGTGTGTAAAGCATCCAGATGAATTGAAAACGGAAGACCTTTCCACATTTATTAGGTTGTCTATGATGGTAGTTGTGTATGAATGCACCCTTAACGGAATAGTTCACCCAAAAATGAACATTACCCTCAAGCCATCCTCAGTGTATATGACTTTTTTTTCTGTTAGACAACATAGTCTTCCATGCTGTATAATGGTGTTGGATAGTGGCTTTTTTTAAGCTTGCAAAACCCCATAAATCCAGTCAGGGGGTCAAGGCATGTCTTATGAAGCAGATCGAGGTCCTTTTGTAACAGAAATATTTCTTATTTTTGAATGAGACATACGCTGTCGATCAAAAGTTTGGGGTCAGTAGGATTTTGAAATGTTTTAAAATAAGCTTATCCCGCTCACCAAGGCTGCATTTATTTAATCACATACTGTAATAAAAATTCAGTACAAATTGTACAATTGTGAAATTGTTTTTGAAATTATTGCACTATTAAATAACTGTTCAAAAATAGTTTCTAATTTAATTTAATAATTCATTAAGTTCCTTCATAAATCATTTCCACCCTTTATTATTATTATTATTATTATTATTATTATTATTATTATTATTATTATTATTATTATTGGTAATATTAGTAATATTGGTAATATTAGAGCAATAATGACTGGAGTAATCATTTAATTTGGAACTACAAACAAGAAAGCAGTTATTTTAAATTGTAATAAATATTTAACAGTGCATATGTCCTACATTGTATATGTCAGTTATACATGAAGTGCATTCGACCATTAATGGAAGTCAGTAATTAGAGATCAAAATGTAAAAATATTAAATATTTTTGTTACAATTTTTTTTTTAAATAAAATGAAATAAAAAAAATTACCTCCTGATGGTTTATGGGTTAGTTTGATGATAGATTTGTATGCTTTTGGAAACTTCATATTAAAAGTCACAATCTAATACATTTCATTCATTCGTTCATTTTCTTTTCAGCCTAGGCCCTTTTATCAATATGGGGTCTCCACAGTGGAATGAACCGCCAACTTATCCAGCATATGTTTTTCGCAGCGGATGCCCTTCCAGCTGCAACTCATCACTGGGAAACATCCATACACACTCATTCACACACATACACTACGGCCAATTTAGCCTACCCAATTCATCTATACTGCATGTCTTTGGACTGTGGGGGAAACCGGAGCACCCAGAAGAAACCCACACCAACACAGGGAGAACATGCAAACTCCACACAGAAATGACAACTGACCCAGCTGAGGCTCGAACATTCAACCTTCTTGCTGTGAGGCGAACGTGCTACTCGCTACGCCACTGTGTCGCCCACAATCCAATACCATTACACATAATGAAAGAGTCAGGATAATATTTAAAACTACTGCAACTGTGTTTGTCTGATAGAAGAAAGTCATATATGACAACCGGACACAGGTATGACACAGATATGTCATTTTAATCTATTGTATTTTACATCTGCACAAGTGCAAGGTGTTCCTGTCTGCAGTTCACTGAACGGCTACCTTTGCGAAAATAGGAGCAATTAAACAACATAGAACATTTCCCATTAGCTTATCTTTTTATAGTAAAAACTGCTCATCATAACGCCATTCAATGCATTACAATCATTTAATGACTTTGACAGTCTTTATACATTCTGTTGTTAAAAGATACCACAGGTTAATGAACCACCCATATGCTCTGAAAGACTAATCCTATAGTTGCTAAATGAGCCAATGATTAATTTGACAGGTGTTTTTAATACTGGTACTATCAGTAGTATTACATGCTACTTCTGAGCCTGTGGGCCAAACAGATCCCTCTCAGTCCATGTCCGTGCATATACATGTGAGAATGTATGCAGCTGAAATCAAAATTATAAGCTCCCCAGTGATTTTTTTTTCTCTTTTTCTTATTGAATTAAATGAATTGGTCACACTTTATTTTGTCGGTCCATTTGTTGAATTTAAGTTACATTGCATCTACGTGCCAACTAATTCTCTTTAGATTATAAGTAGACTGTTATGTTGGGGTTGGGATTAGGGTTAGTGTAAGTTGACATGTACTTGCAAAGTTTCTTATAGTCAGTTAAATGTCTGTATCAACAGATATTGAGCAGACAGTCTACTAAAACTCAAATGGACCATAAAAAGAAAGTGTTACCAATGAATTTATTCACAGGGACATGCAGAAAAATTACATTAACCTCAAAAAGGAAAGATGCATTGTGCCAGGTTGTAGCACGGTTGCATTTTCCACCTTTAGTCTCTGGACAGGTAATTATCAATTAATTAAAAAATTAAATCAAAAGATACAGGCATAATCGCAGTATAAACTAAAACACTGACAAACCAAAACATCTCACTCAGTGTGTACAAATTTTATTCGACAAAAACCACCAGTGATTATTTCTGTTGCTGTGAGAGAATTCCATAGATTTGTGGCTTTGTAAATAAAGGAAGATTGACCCAAAGAGGTTTTACGTCTAGGGAAACAACACATTCCCCTCTAACCAAACGATGGAGCAGAAAGATTGTGAATAATTTTTAAAATAAAACAAATATTGGAATATTTAATAATATTATCAAAACTTAGGAGACTATGTTTTTAGATATTACAGTGATGGTACAACCGAGGCTATTTATCATGTTTTTAAAGTGCTCTCTTTCACAGTATAATGATTCTAACGGTGTTAAAGATGATATACATGCCTGAGACCAGCTTGTTTTACAGTACAACAAATGTGGAACAATCATAGCATTTAAATACATACCAGAGGCCTCATAAGTCAGAGAATCTCTAATATGTATAACATTTTATTAGATTAAATCTTTTTTTTTATATGAGAGTCCAATGTGATACCTAAATATTTGAATTATTTGACATTTTTAATACTTTGGCCATTTACAAAATAAATCTAAAATATTTCCAACTTTACACCTATTTGAGAAACACATGGATACAATTTTTTTTAACATTTAAGGAGAGATTTGAATTTTGCAACCATTTAAAAACATTTTGCATTTGATTTGTTAATTTAGTAGCAACTTCTGTTTGATTTTATTTATCCATGAGTAAAGCACAGCATCATCATCAAATCCGCATCAATGCATATAGCAAATTCAAATATTTCCCAAATTATGTTAAACAGCAAGGAATTTCTCACAGTGTTTACACTATTTATTTATTTGTTTATTTATTTATTTATTTTTATTTTTCTGGAGAAAATCTTATGTATTTTATTTCGGCTAGAATAAAAGTAGTTTTGAATTTTTTAAAAAACAATTTAAGGTCAATATTATTAGCACTGATAAGCTATATTTAATAGCATTGTTATACAATGACTTGCCTAAATACTTTAATTATCCCAGTTAAGGCTATACATTGCCCTTTAAGCTGAATATCAGTATCTAATATATAAATATCTAGTAAAATCAGTGATGGAAAGAGTACTGAAAAGTCATACTTAAGTAAAAGTACCATTACTTGCCCCAAAATGTAGTGCAAATAGAGTAAAAGTATATGTTATGAGTATCATTCAAAGTATGAGTAAAAAGTAGAACTTAAGCATTTAAGAGTAATAAGTATTACGCTGTAAAAAGCTGATGCATTTACATGTAATTTGTTGATGTGTGTAAACGTACAGTAACACTCCATAGTGCATTTAGTTATTGCCCAGCAGGCACACAACACCATAAGATGTTAATATTAGGTTTGATTTAGGTTGTAATGTCAGGTGACCAAAATTCAATGTCAAGCCAGCGTCTAAGCACAACATTATTTTGATGTCCAATAAGGTCATCAAATGACATATTTGGTTGATTTTATGTTGTGTTAGAAAGTGACCAAAATCCAACGTTGAGCCAACATCTTAAACCAACGTCATATCGATGTCAAATACTGACATTTAATCATCAGGTATGGCAACCAAAATCCAACATTTGATAGACGTCATAGTGATAACGTCAACGTCAATCAGGACATCAACATCCGCCATCTTTTCATCAGTGACATTCGTCTAAACAGTCTCTGGGTCAATGTGTGTAAAGATTTTGGACATCTACTTGGACACTCTTGATTATCCCAAACAGTTTGCTGCAATTATAAATTATGATGCAATTTACCTTCTATGTGATTTGATTGGACAATAATCACAGGACTGACTTTTCTAATCCCCATAGACAAAAAAAAATAAAGTAGTGACTGCAGGTTGAAGGAAAGTAGTGGAGTAAAAGTACCGATACTGCACTAAAAATGTACTCGAGGGAAAAAATTCCTAAGAAAAAAAATACTCAATTACAGTAGCTTGAGTATTTGTAATTTGTTACTTTACACCACTGAGCAAAACATACTTTACTGTCATCATGGCAAAGATAAAAGAAATCAGTTATTAAAGATGAGTTATTAAAACTATTATTTTTAGAAATCTTCTCTCCGCTAAACAGAAATTGGGGAAAAAATATACAGGGGGGCTAATAATTCAGAATGGCTAATAATTCTGACTTCAGCTGTATACCAGGGATCATTATGCCGCTTCATCTGTGTCTCCCTCTGGTGTTTGGGTTGTTGAGTCTGGTCAGTCCATCACAGTGTCTCTGCGGTGGCACTGCAGTCTGTTCTGTGAGGGTTATTCACTGTGCTCATCACGGGGGACATGCTGACGAAGCGGACCTGTCCAATCAATGAGGCCTTTAGGCGCTTCAACCCTCGCTCACTTTCTCCTCTCTTCACTAAACATACCATAATGTGCCCGACCCATCAACCTGACACTCAGAATGGACAAAACTGCACATTTTCACACTCTCAAGAAATCAGTTGTCATGCTGCACTGTATGTATTCATTTGGTATTTAGCTTGGTCGATTGTTTTAATTAGCATATCATTTGAATATACAGAATTTAGGAGCGTATAATATAGGCCAAAACACAAATAAATAAAATGTTTGACATATGTAATTATCATTATTATGGGATGGATGGATGGATGGATGGATGGATGGATGAATGGACGGATGGAGAGATGGAAGTATGGATGGAGAGACATATGGACGGATAAAGAGAGAGATGAAGAGACAGACATGTTTCAAATGAATGGATGGATTTCTGGATGGAAAAGATGGATGGATGGATGGATGGATGGATGGATGGATGGATGGATGAATGGATGGATAGATGGATTGAGAGATGGACAGATGGACAAACAGAATGTATGGATGAATGGAGAGATGGACAGATAGATGGACAGACGGATTAATGGATGAATGGATGGAGAGATGGATGAATGGAGAGACGATGCGTGGAAAGCTGAAAAGATGGATAGACAGATGTATGGAAGAGATGGATGGATAATTTGGAGAAACGGATGGATGGATTGAAAGATGGATAGATAGATGGAGAGACAGATGAATGGATGGATGGATGTATGCATGGATTAATGCATAGACGTATTAATATATAGATGGATGGAGAGATAATTAGATAGATGGACAGACAGATTAATATATAAATGGACTGAGAGATGGATAGATAGATGGGCAGAGAGATTAATGAACAGATGGACGGATGCAGAGATGGATGGATGAGAGGTGGATGGATAGATAGAGATGAACAAATGGGATGGAGAGATGGATTGATAGAGATGACAGATGGATGGACAGATGGATGGAGAGAAACGGACAGATAGATAGACAGATGGATAGATGGATGGATGAACGGATGAATGGATGGACGGATGGATGGACGGATGGATGGATGGATGGATGGATGGACGGACAGACGGATGGACGGATGAACGAACAGATGGATGGAGATATGGATGGATAAATAGATAGATATAGACAGACAGTAAGACATGAATAAACAAAAAAATCCTATAGAATGCAAGTTAGATGCTAAAACAACAGAACAAAAGAATGACAGACAAGCAGCAGAACAATAAAGCACAGAACAAAAGGACACTATTAAATAAAGCACAAGATAGAAGCAATGTTAAAGCACAAGATAGAACGTCAGCTAGAATAATGTCAGGGAGAATACTAGAATGTAAAACATAGCTCTAGATAGAGACAGAGCAGGACAACAAGCCATAGATGAATAGAGCAATAGAACAAATAACAGATAGAAAAACAGACATGCACTAGAATAATTGAATCCTTGAAAACTAGAGAATACAGAATGAAAGAAAACTAGAACGTGAAATAGAGCCCTATAGCTAGAACGCCAGAGAGAACAAAATGACAGACAGATAACTTGCATATAGTTTAAACTGTGGCAGGATGATAGAAAAACTAAGCAACAGAGCAATTATGAAGTAGAGTGTTCCACAGTTTGCCTACTCGTATACTTATTAGGGCTCACAATATAATAAATTACAATATTATGCTAAACTCCCAAATGTACACTGTATATACAGTATGTACAGTATATACCAGAAATAAAATATTTAAAGCAATTAGTCATATACATAATTATCATTACTCTCTTAAAAAAAAAATACATCTTGGGTTGTGTTAACCCAATATGTACAAACAAAACAACAACAAAAAAAAAATTCAAAAAAAGTCATTCAAATTTAATTAAAACTTAATAAAAGTTGGGTTTGTCTATACTAACCCAACATTGGGTTAAAACCAACCTTTTTTTTTAGAATTTAAAATGTATAATGCAACTGATCAATTGAGAGACAAAGAGAGCAATAGACAAAGCACCCACTGACTGCCTGGAACTCAGACGTGTGCATACGCTAGAGCAGTGTTTCTCAACTGGTGGGTCGCAACCCAAAAGTGGGTCGCGGGAACATTTTTAGTGGCTTGTTGAGTGCGTGGTCAAATAATAATAATAATAATAATAATAATTTATTTTGCTTATATTTTGAAATGCGCGCGCGACAACAGTTCAGTTTAGTTCGGTAACTGAACATTTCTAACCGCTGTTTACAGTATTTATCGTTTTTACTTTGTAATATTTCTATAATTTGATACATTTTGTTAAATGCAACAATAAAATATTGGGTCGCGGCCTGATGACCATGTAAAAATGTGGGTCCCGTGGCCAAACCAGTTGAGAACCACTGCGCTAGAGCGAATGACAAAGTGTGTATGTGTATGCGTGTGTGGTCACGTGCGTTTTCAGAGGTATAGTGTGGACGGAGGGCTGTTTAGAAATGCTAGATAAAATGCCAATATGGACATGGATCATTTTCATTCTAATATAGCATTTTAAGACGTATTAGTGTACACAGGGCCTAAGTGTGTGTTTTTGCGAGCGGGTTGCTGCTGTGACGGGGGTGGAGCGGAGCATTGCGATGCCGGCTCAGCATTGTGATGTCTATTGGCCACCGGTGATAGACCCAACCAGGGGCGTCGCTTGACAAAAAGCTCTACTGGGGCACGGCCCTCTTAATAAAAGTAAAATAATTAAAAGTATTATTATTATTATTATTATTATTAATATTATTCTTTTGAATAAATAACAGAAATGAATCCTAAATGTAACTGGAAAACAATGTAAAGACACAACTGGAGTGATGCTAAGATCATTATGGAAATCTTTTGCATGAATAATACTTTCATTCATTCATTCATTCATTCATTCATTTTCTTGTCAGCTTAGTCCCTTTATTAATTCTGGGGTCGCCACAGCGGAATGAACCGCCAACTTATCCAGCATATGTTTTTACGCAGCGGATGCCCTTTCAGCTGCAACCCATCTGTGGAAAACATCCATACACACTCATTCACATTCATACACTACGGACAATTTAGCCTACCCAATTCACCTATACCACGTCTTTGGACTTGTGGGGGAAACCGGAGCACCCGGAGGAAAGCCACGCAACCACGGGGAGAACATGCAAACTCCACACAGAAATGCCAACTGACCCAGCGACCTTCTTGCTGTGAGGCGAACATGCTACTCACTACGCCAACGTGGCTCCCTATAATAATTTCATTAGAATTAAATTCTATAGACAAATCTATAGAATACAATATATATATATATATATATATATATATATATATATATATATATATGTTTAATATAATTATCTGTTGTCTTAGACTTGACACATGGCTGAGTTTTATCATCATCCCTCCTTTTTGCTTCATACAAAAGAAATCTATCCGGAGCCATGCTTAGTCTAAATAAGATCACCGTCATATTATTTAAACTTCAGTTTTGTCAACTTGCAAAACTCACTGCGTGCCGACACATCCAAATAAAAGGTTGTAACACTGGTTTCACTAAGCATGAGCAGGGCGTTCTTCTTCGTACTGAGATTCAAACTGGGAGCAGAGAGTCAGCGTCAAGCAGGGGGCAGTGTTTGAGGTGGGCGAGTATGGTTATCTGTGCGTCAGGTTTCTTTTTGATTGTTTCAGTTGCTCATAGAGAATAATGTCTTAACTTGGGATCGAAAATATATAAAGTAAATTATATCTCAAAGCATTTACTGGGGCACTGGCGATTTTTACTGGGGCACGTGCCCCTGTAAATGGGGCCTAGCAATGCCCCTGGACCCAACCCGACATTATGGCACAAAATAATTAAAGATTCCTCAGAAACGTGATGCTTTTTTTGCGCTTTCACCGTTTAATGACGTCATGTTTCGGGAAAACTGAAATTGTGTGGTGAACGTAGGTCGCGGTGACTCTTATTTACTGGTTTTGTTCCGGGAATGATTCATTTACAAATGAAGCAGTGGGTGTATGTGATCAACAAACTGAATAAAGAGCTGACAGATTTAATATTTTAACTCACAAATGAACTATCCTTCCATCAGCTAACTGTCCCACCATGACAGCCCGTCTCCACTCACTTTCTGGCTGTTATATCGAGTTGATGTTCTGGACTGACAGATGCTCCAGCAGCTCTCATCTAGTAATGATGTTTGCTGTGGGAGCTTCCAGGGTGCTTTAGGGGTAATTGGAAGGGATGAGGTGGGCTGTTAATGGCTATTTGACAGAACTACACACCAATTACAAGACGAATGGGCGACACGCGAGACTGAAGCCCTTCTCGCAGGAGCCGCGTGTGGAAGGCCAAGCACAGGTCTCTTTAGTGAGGATAGCTGGCCATCGGTTAGGTCCCATCCATCAATCCCAAAAGGGTTAATTGAATCCACAGCCCACAGAACAAGGACGGCCGATGAATCATTCAAGGTGTGCGGAACCATGAATGTTGCACGTGAGCGTGTCGAATACGAGCCTGGAGAGCTGGAGATTCAGATATTCCACATTTACGAGCCCAGCACATCGACACCTTCCTCGGCCAACATCGTCCATGAATTCTTTACTATCACATAAAATGTTCAAATTGAAAAGCTATACAGGAGGTCTTTGATCCCCCAGGCAGTTTTGAGGAAAACAGAAAGAAAAACAGCTTCTCATCCGTGCCAAGCCCACAAATCCCTGTCTGAGTAACCGCTGGAGTGTGACAGTGCTCTTATAATTGCTGAAATGCCGATAAATCCTTACATAGCTTTATTTCCTGAGGGAATTAAACTGGATGCCGTCCTGTCTGTCCGACGCAGAAAGTGCAACGTTTCCTTATTTCAACGCACCTCACAAACTTTTACAGCTTTCTCTCTCTCTAACACAACAGCCCTCGGGGCGGAGGAATAACATGCGCTGTTAGATACCGTCTCCGACGTCCTTTCGGCAACTTCATGCCTTTACTCCAGAGGAGATGAAAAGATTTCACTTCCTAGTGTTCTGTTCTTCAGCTCTCTAAATTAACCCTCGCTCCGCTCATCCATATGGCTTCTCTACGAGTTCTCCATGCCTCCCGCAGTCTTTCCTTCCTTTTGTTACTCATCTTTTGGAGTGTTTATGGTGTCGTGATCTCCTTTTTGACTCCCTGCATTAGATGATAAAAAGCGCTTAACCTGTTTTTAGATCTTGTTTTCGACAAGGTCTCCAGAGCCTGAATCATAATTACATCCTTCAACATCCACATTCTGTCAAACGGAAGAGCATCAATTACAGTGAAGCACTTCTCCCTTCCAGGAACTACTGATGTTTACATGTTTGTGCCTTGTACAATTTTGAAAAAAAAGAGAAAAAGAAAAAAGGAGTATTAGGAGTATGCTCACAAACACAATTTTAAATGCGTTTTTGTTTGTTTGTGCCTTTTTATGGTGAGACTAACTAAGGCCTCGTTTACACTAATGCATTTTCGTTTTAAAATGCATAAGCTTTGCTACGGTTACGCCATCTGCCCACACTACGCCGGAGTTTTCGAGCCTCAAAAACGGAGCATTTTGGAAAAGCTGGAGAGGCCGTTTTCAGTCTAAAATGCTGCTGCTCCGTCTCAGTGTGGATGGGGGGAAACGGAGACATCTGAAAACGAAGGCGTGGCTGCTGGACACAGAAATGGGAGCGTGTTTGCACTATTGTCCGTTTTAGGCGCTATTGTGCAGTTAAACTCTGCCTTTTTTACTACAACAGCTGCATACATTCGCAAGAGGCAAGCTATTGTTCGAGCACTCGCTAATCGCTTGCGCTTCAAGTGGCATAAGCACCATTTAGAATGCCGGTTTTGGGTTTTGCCGGTTTGTTGACTAACAATAACCAAATGCCGAGCCAGACACATGCTTCCTGTTTATACTTGAACGCGCATACCCAGAGTGTGCGAATGGTCACGTGATATACGTTTTTGGTGGAGTAGTGTGGACGGAGATGTGTTCAGAAACGCTGGGTGAAACGCTAGTGTGGACGCGGATCGTTTTCATGCTAAAACGCCATTTTAAAACTAAAACGCACTAGTGTAAACGGGGCCTAAGGCATAACCTGTTAAGGCCCCGCCCTTTTCTGGAATTTAAATTTGCATTTAAAGAGACGGACAAAGCTGTTTTTGCTTCCATCCAAACAAGGGGTGTTTAAAGCATAGTATATTAAATAATTCATGAGATATTTTGAGCTGAAACTTGGCTGAAACACTCTGAGGACACCTGAGGCTTTTAGTACAACTTGCAAAACAGAGCATTAAGTGACCCTTTTAATTATTTAATAAACAAACAAAAAAAAGAATTAAGAGCTACTGACTACTGAAAAGAAATCTAAGCATTGCTTTGATAAAATCCAAAATCTGAAACTTTCTTCCATGGAGAACACACACACACACACACACACACTCACACGTGGATAAGTGTGGACGGAGATGTGTTCAGAAACGCTGGGTGAAACGCTAGTG
>CAIGQQ010000001.1:6464190-6479808 GCA_903798035.1 Danio albolineatus | reverse complement strand
ACAAAAACAAACAAACAAACAAACAAACAAACTTATCAACCAACCAAATCAACCACCAATCTAATCAACCAACTAAATAACCCAAGTAACCAAAGAAACAAATCAAATTAAAGCTGCAAGCAGCGATGAAAGGGACCTCGCACAACCGGCCCACCGCCGCCCGGTGGCCCCACCACGACAGCGAACAGCGTACGATATAAATTTCAGCCGAAACATACAAAAAACCTGAGAAAATCACAGATTTATGCCAAACTTCCTCCTGTCAGCAGGTGGCGCTACGACTGCGACTACCTATCGGCACGTGGATGTGTTCGGGAGAGGAATTTTATCGAACGTGTGAAGTTTCAGACTGATCGGATATTGTTTGGCTGAGTTATAAGTACTTCCTCCTCCGTGGCGAAGCGTTGATGTTTGTCAGTCCGCCACGGACACGCCCCTCTGTGAAAACTCTAGATCTTCGCAATTTAACATCGCCAAGGCCTTAAGATGATATAACCCAATTTTGGTGTCGATCCGATTAAATCCCTAGGAGGAGTTCGTTCAAATACAACGCCTGGAAATGGCAAAAATGCCACTTTTTCGCCGAAGGAAGTTAAAAATATCTGACTTCCTGTTGGGTTTGAGATATCGCTCCAAGAGACTTTTTTGTAGGGTCTGGCATGTTTGAGGTGTGTGCCGATTTTCGTGCGTGTGCGTGATTCCTGGCTCGGGGGCTAGTCCGTCAAAACTTTCTAGGTGGCGCTGTCGAGTCATTTTGCCACGCCCGCTTCCGAGACCCCTAATAAACGTAAATTTTCGCCGATTCGGGGGTGTGTGCAAAGTTTCGTGAGTTTTCGGGCACGTTTAGACCGCCAAATTGGCGATTCATTCCGGAGAAGAAGAAGAAGAAGAAGAAGAAGAAGAAGAAGAAGAAGAAGAATAAACAGAGCAATTACAATAGGGCCTACGCACCGTTACGGTGCTCGGTCCCTAATGAACCAACCAACCAACCAACCAACCAACCAAATCAACCAACCAACCAACCCAACCAACCAACCAACCAACCAATTCAATCAACCAACCAACCAAAAGTCAACATGCAAAAAGAACATGTGACCCATCAATCACAAAACCAGTCATAAGTGTCAGTTTTTGAAAATTGAGATTTACAGCATCACTATTACAGATTTACAGTACAGTCTAACAAATGATTAACGTCAGTGTAAGTGCATATTAGTTAAGCCAGTTAATATGAACTGAGGCAATACTATTACTATTAACATATTTGTGTTGAAAAAAAACACCCACACCCACATTTCCTCTATAGAACCAATCACCTTGCATAGTTTTCCTGCATCAAATGTCTGTGAGCATGATATCATGCATATGAACCAGTTTAAAGTGTAATAGCCCTGGAAGAGAGAGTGTGGTGTGTTTGCAACATGTCTCCAGATGTAATGAGGGTGTAGCGTCAGAATAGCATCAGATAAACAGCTCCTGTCACTCTGGCCTCTGACAAATGACTGTACGCTCCGCTGCAGCACTGATAGCTTTTACACAGCAACAGTAAATCCACACTACTGCCACACATCAACACAGAGGAACCTCATTGGCTGAGGGGTGTGGAGGTGGTGTGCAGATGTAAATTAGGACACTATATTGAAAAAAAAAAGTGTGGAGAGGTACATAGTACACATGAAGCTGAATGAGATACTTGTTATAGCAGGGAATAACTGAATGCTGAAATGTTATTATATGCTGTCATCTGTTTTTTCAAAAAGATATGGGTTGTTGATGTTGCAGTTTAACCGTCACACATGACCAAAAAATAAAACTATAATTAGTATTGTACTCATTTCATTAGTATTGTATACGGTATTAATTTTAAATGCTGTAAACCAGGCATGTCCAAACTCGATCCTGAAGGGCCAGTGTCCTGCAGATTTTAGCTCCAACTTGACTCAACACACCTGCAAGGATGTTTCTAGAAAGCCTAGTAAGAGCTTGATTAGCTAGCCCAGGTGTGTCTGATTGGGGTTGGAACTAAACTTTGCAGGACACCGGCCCTCCAGGACCAAGTTTGGACACCCCTGCTGTAAACGGTTAAACTTTCTTGTTTTCCATAGACTTCTTTGTATAAAAATTGTTGTGTATTACGCTGGGCGAATTAAGGTACTATTATGATGTTAATACATTATTTCAAGAGTTCACACTTAGATACTGTTGGACAACTGTTAGCAGGTTTGGCATGCTGTCCCGGGAGAAAACCCTGAGCTCGAAGATAGTTGTAAAGGGGAGTACGAGATCAGGTAGTTTTCGAGGGCTCCCCGTGGTAAAGATAGAAGGGGGAGAAGGGGTGGATGGAGGGTTTCTTCGGAAAACGCTGATAAGGGAGTGTTATTGCTGGGTTACTTATAGTGGGATTGAATTAATCTGATTGGCTGACTAATGATTGTAGATGAGAGGCCGGCTGCGGTCAATCATATCACGTGCTCCTCTCGAAATTAGTTTGTGAAACTTCACTTAATTAATGCCAACAATCATTTTATTGTCCATTGACTCACGTCCTTTGTAATTTTAAACATTTGGAAGCTTGTTGTTCACTGGCTCTAAATACACATGCCAGGAAGTCAAAGGTCACATGTATTTTAACTGCTAAAATGTTATGGGAATATGTTTTTTTTTTTCTTATGCACACACTTATGCCAAGTACAGACTGCATGATTTTCAAAGTAGTCGGGTTATAGATGTTTTCATACTGCATGGCAATTTGGGGTAGCGTTTTGTCGCTGCTTTGTTTACACTGCAGAATGGATCAGCGACAGGGGGTTTCACACTGCATGACTTTAAAATAGGAGGAATCGTCGACAACTTTGTCCAAACTACGTCTCTCACCCAAACACACATGAGAAGTGACATGGAAACAACCCTAGGTCACGTAGTATATCTTTTGTTATTAACTACATAATGAAAAAGAAGCCTTTAGTAGGGTAGAAAATGTACTTATTTTCTCACCTGGCTTTGAAGGCGATTCGTAATTTCTCCTCAACTTTTTTCAGCCCGGATGTGATATTGCTCAGATGACACGTCAAACAGAAATGGGTGCTCCTGCCAAATTTCCGCTAGTTTTCCCTTCATTTCTTAAGTCCAAATAAACTGAAAATGAGCGCTTTTAACTTCTCCTCCAACCTCCCGCTGGCCTGCAGATACCCACACTTGTGGGTGCTGCTCTCTCATTGACTGTAGGTAATCGCCGATGCTATTTTCAATCAGAACACATTTCACACAGCATGATTTGAATCACCGACAGGTCCAGATATTTAGCATGCCAAATATATCACAGGTTTTGGCGACTCATCGTGTGTCGTCGACTCATTCTCTCAGATTGCGTGTTTGATAGTTCACACTGTGTGATTGTTGCTCATGTGAACGGGCAACGATTTGCCTGTGATTTCAGGCATTTGTCAGCGATTTCTCAAAACCTGTTGGTAAGTCAAATTTGAGTCAAATTCTTTCAAAATCCTTGATTTGTGTGCTTAATGCGATTAATCATGATTAATAACCAACCACTATGCAATTAATCACGATTTAGAAAATAAATAAATAAATCGTTGCCCAGCACAATTTTTTTTAATTATATTATTCTTTTTTTACTCAAATTTTAAAGCTGTCCAATGCAAGTATGCAAGCTGTCAAGCAAGGTCAATAGATTACAGCTCTCATAAAGAAAAGAAAATCAGTTAATAAATAAATGAATTTTTAAGTGTCTATTTCAGTTAATGGCAATCATTTTCTTCAGCCATATATTTCTAAAAACAAAGGTTCTTGAAACAATTTGTCACTGAAAACCATGTCCACTGATGTGTGTGACACCATGTGCTAATTTTAACCTTTAATTTGTTGAAAGACCCCGTTTAAGATCATGTGAAGCCCATGACGTGCACATGGTAAGTTGTTGTCTCAGAATTGTTCACATAACCATTTAACTTTTTTGGAACCTCTATAAAAATGACAAGTTTTGTTGTTCTTTGGTGTTAATCCCCTATTCATTGAAAATATACAACAAGTCAGACAAGCCATGGAGAAGAAAAAACAAAACAAAAAAAAAAATTCAAGAATTGATTCACTGATTTAATATTCACACTATTTGTATATTATTAATCAATTAATTAATATTTGTATTAATTAATTAAGCTGTTTTTCAGTTTGTTAGTTTTTTTTGCTATATTTCACACTATAGAACATATTATAGGTGCAATTCAGTAAAAATCTAAATAATAATAAAATAAAATAAAATAAAATAAAATAAAATAAAATAAAATAAAATAAAATAAAATAAAATAATTCCTTATATTTATATAGTGCTTTTCTGGACACTCAAAGCACTTTACACATTTTTGGGGGGAAACTCTTCATCCACCACCAGTGTGCAGTATCCACCTGGATGGCGTGAGGCAGCCATATTGTGCCAGACCGCACACTTGGATTGGGGGAGAGGAGAAAATTATGATATACAGAAGGTTAGGAGGCCATGGTGGGCAGTAGGCAATTTTGGCCAGGATTCCAAGGCTACTCTTTTTTGATTTTTAGTGACCACAGAGAGTCAGGAACTCTGTTTAACGTCTCATCTGAAAGACGGGGCTCACTGAGAGTATAGCCCCTATAATGGGGCGTTAGGTCCCACACAGACTGCTGGTTGAGCAAACTCTGCTAGTCTCACTAACACCACTTCCAGCAGCATATAACTATGTAATAAAACTATACAGTATAACTATGCTGAAATATTTTTTTAGTAAATATGTCAACTATGCACATTCTGAAAAAAGAAAAGTGCACATATTTTAACACTCTTCCCTGGACGTTTTTTCAAATTATTGTAAGCACAAATATCTTCAATGATAAGTTCTTTGGAGTATGCTACAAAATGTTTTCTGCATATGTCCCTGAACACGCACTGCAACTGTTACTACTCTTACAAAGCTGTCCACCCACCAGTTCAACTAAACTGTCACACAGCATCACACACACAAAAATATAAGCCTGCGGTTCCCAGCATGACACCAGAAAACTGTTAGTAAAGCTAACTGTAGAAAACTAGGTCTTGTCTTTGTGTAGGACTAAACCATGCCCGCGCTCTGTTTTCTCAGTCCTTGCTCTCCTCTTCTAACTCTAACATCTGTCTCCTACGGCACTGGCAGACACGTTTCTGCTCAGGGACGTGCTCTGAAGGCCCCAGAGGACCACCGCGCTCCCTCAGAGTCCTCCCTGTCCCCCTTGTCACCAATTTGTGTCTGCGGTTTGACACTGGCGTGTATTGGGAGCAGGCCTAAGTCCCCCAAAGCGCAGAGCCTCAGTCTCATTTAGGATTTCACATTTCTCCGCACTTACAGCGTTGAGGGAAGAAAATGACCTAGACAAAGACACACAAAGAGAGAGGGAAAGAGGATGTTGCTGTGTTAAATCTGACAAAATGAAAACAGGAAAGTTTCTATAAAATTTTGGGTATGGATACGGTGATGATGGTGACTGTCCACCCAATTTTGCAATGCAAATACTAAAGGACTTTTAATTATTTCTGTTTTCAGCAAAGCTTGAACCAGCTATTATTACACCCCAAAGTATGCCAGTCTTTCTGTAGCACATTTTAAAAGTTAGTTAGCCAGTAAAAAACTTCTAAATCAATGAGAAAACTACAAATTGTAAAATTGTAATGCAGCTTGTGTTGTCACAATAGTGAAATTCGATACCAATCGGTGCAGAATTTTTAAAAACGTGCATGTCCCGTTACCTTTTGAGCACTGTTGAGCATGTTTTTAAACAGCGCTGATTTGCCATTGTGTTCATGTGCTAAGCAGAAATCACTGAAATTGGCTGTTAAGGTCATCAGTTCACTGAATACACCGCTGTTTACTGAAATACATGGACACTGGAGTGTTTTAAAGTCATGAGGATCAGTCGATTCATAAACAGAATGCTCGTATCTTTGCTTGTAAATAGACCAGCTGATCTTCTCGGCTTTAAAATGTGTCCCTATATATCTGTAGTTGCACTCAGTAAACAGCAGTGAGTTCAGAGATGGACTTTATTGCCAATCACAGTCATTTCTGTTGAGCATTTGAACACAAAGGTAAATCAGCAGTGTTTCATAACGTGCTCAAAAGCGCGTTTAAATGTTAGCAGCAAATGGACGCTTTTAATTTCAGTACCGATTGGTATCGAATTCCAGTATAGTGACAACACTAAGTACAGATACTAATAGTGGAAGTCCTTTACCAAAAATCTAGCACATTATATTTTGGAAATGGTGGAACCCATGCTTCAAAATAAATAAATAAACAAATAAACAAAATAAATATATAAATAAATAAATAAATAAAAATAAAATGTAATAATAATAATAATAATAATAATAATAATAATAATAATAATAATAAACATGCATTCTCAAGATATCATAGTTTTTATACATCTTGTCACAATAATGGTAAATAAACAACACTGCCAAGCTAAAATGTTTACAGTTTTTGCACTGCATGGTTTTGTGGTTATACTTAAATGTACTGAACTGTGACTTCAAATCAGAGGTACAGACTGAACCATTCTGTTTGTGTACACTTACGGTGCATTCACACAAGGCTTCAGCATCAACGCTTGACAGAGGGCGTGTCATCATAGCAGCATCAGCCAATGAAATTAGTCAACAATTATCAACTGTCTGAGCTGGTGTATTTGCAAACTCTCAATCATGACAGAACGTTGACATCTTATATCAGTAACTGTGCATTATTAATCTATTTACTGCAATCCAGGGGCATCCAATTATAATCGGATTATAATCGGATTATAATTAAAAATTCAGAGAGCATTTCATCTATTAATTTTTGATATTTTTGATTCTGATTGCTAACATATGAAATATAATTAATAAAGTTAATTTATTTATTATAATATAATAATTAATTAAAAGGCGACACGATGGCTCAGTGGTTAGCACTGTCGCATGTGTGTGAATGATTGTGTATACAGCTTTAGTGATGTACTGTAGGAAGGGAAGAGACATTAGATATCCCCTTTGTTATCCCCAAGCTGGGTTTTTTTTGCATGCATATTTTATTTCTCTTTGCTATTTGGGCTTACTGGAACCTTATTAGAATAAAACCAACAAAAAGTATCAGCTTTTGATATGTTGTACTTTTAGAGAAAACCATGCCCATATATGTGGACTCGTGGTTAATAACACATACACACATATTTTTTGAACATGTTTTGACTATCAGAGAGTAAAAAACATTTTTTTTGCCCATTTTGGGCAGTTAAAAATAGTGTTTGGGACATTTCATATGCTACAAAACAGTTGCAGGATGACACAGTGTGTCTGTAACAAAATATAAAACATTCCAAGTATACAATTGTGGACATTGAGCTAAAATGTGCCGTGCACGTATGTGGCCACTAAGCCCTAAGAGGTTAAATATTTCTGTATTGATTTTATACATTTGTTTATATATTAGTTAATGTTTGATTATTTGAGGTTTTTGTGGTAATGTTATTGTTGCATTTACTCTATTTTTTGGTTGTATGTACAGTAGTAATATGAGTTTTGTTTTCCTCCTTTGTAATATAAATGAGGTAATCCTTTTCGTTTAAAAGCCTGGCTGTTTCATTTTGTGTTGGCTGATTATGTTGTTCATGCTTTATTTTCATTTTGGTCATTTAACTATATCATTTTGAGGACTTGTGTCCTATCTAATGAAAAATAAATCTCAAATGTAGGATAGTTGGCTTGTGTTCTATTTTCTTTGACCCCTCTGCCCCTTACACGTAGCAACTGACCAATCGGAATCAAGCATTCCATACAGCCACATACTAAGCTAGAGATATCATATGCCTAAAGAATTCCTGGAATATAACATGAGTCACAAATGAGTCACATGGAACAAAATAATGCACATGTTATTTCAAACCATTTAAGGCTTGAAAGCTTTCGGTCTTCTTCAAACAGAAAATCAATAAAGTGCAAGAAGCAAATGTAGATCCATTAAAATGTAAATATAACGTATAGGTTGACAATACAGAATGGCACATTACTGCTCGCCTGAATCCACCGGATATCATTACTGATGCTCTCGAATCATGCAAACCTTCATCTGTCGCCCTCTCTACCATTAACGCCAATTTCCGTTTCGCATTTCATCCTACGCATCATATCGCACGACACGCTCCAGGCAGTTACCTGAACATATTGTGCAGTGCAATCTCCCAGATGCATTGTGGCCAGCTACGGTTTAACATGGAGAGTTGGCAAGTATTGAGAATGGATACCTTGGGGCGATTGAAAGAGTTGGGGAAAAAAAAGAGAGATCTCTGGGGATTTTGGGTAGCATGATGTCCTCGTACATCTTCTTGCCTATAATTTTCCACACTTGCATCATTACGATCTGAATGACAGTGGAAAAATGGAGAGAAGCAAGATGAAAAGTACTCTGGGGCTTTGGGAAACAGCCATACTGGGTTTGCACGTTACCTGGCCTCCCATCGTTTTCCTCAACTTCTTCCTGTATTGTCTAAAAGTCAAGCTCACCCTTATTCGGGGAGCAAAGAAGATCTCTAGGGCTTCGGTGCACCATTGCCTTTCTTTCTAGGTAGATGTAGCATCCTAGCCTTATTTTTCAACTCCTTCGGGCAGGGGCTCTAGGGAGGGAAGTGGTTTTGGGTTTCCCAGAGTTAAGAAAAACCTTCCAGACCGGCCATTCTAATGAAGCCATCTCCCATTTGTCTTTCCAGACATGCATTCCAGCTGCCATCTGGGATGTGATCAATTCTTTCATCATTCCCCCAAGAATTCCTTTAGATAGACAGTGTGAGGCTATAAGTATTGATTAAGCCACGAGGTGGACACTCAGACACACAGTAACAAGCTGAAGGTTGCTGATACTGAACTCTCAACCGTAACGAGACATTGTTAGGGACAGCCCATTTTATATCAGCTGGTACCAACCTGCCCGCAATAATCCAGGGGGATCCAATTTGTATCCCGGAGAGAGTTTCAACATGCTGATTTTACCTGGTTTAGTGTGATTTTTATAGATTGAGAAAACCAATTTGGCTATCTGAAAGGACATTTAGATCTTAGCTAACTTTAACTAGAGCGAAAGGTGCATGGAGGAATTACTGAATAGAAGACTGACACTCAGAACTTCCTGAACTACTGTTCCTGAGCTGTAAATAACCAGACAATCATCACAAACTGTCAAAATAAATGTCAGATTTAACTTGAAGAGGTCATGACAGGAATGTACAGTATTACTGTTAGCCAAAAGTTGGATGAATACCATTAACAAATATGGAAACAAGATATGGAAATGTGTTAGCATAGTGCTAAAATTGTTTTCTTAAAGGGATAGTTCTCCCACATTTAAGTGGTTCAAAACCTTTATTTGATTATTTCTTCTGTTTGACACAAGGGAGGATATTTTGAACCAAACACATTTGGCTTTCATACAAATAAACATTATGGAAGTCAAAGGTTACATGTTTTCAGCTTTCTTCAAAATGTCATCTTGTGTGTGTTCAACAGAAGAAAGAAACTCTTACACTTATGGAACAAGTGAAAGGTTTTGGGTGAACTCTCCCTTTAATAAGCTTTATATTTTACTTATGTAGTAAATTACCATTATAAACAGTGGTAATTTATATATATATTTCTGGAGAGAGCAAAATACGTCCCAGGAGCTGTGTTTTTTTTTTGCAGTTTTTGTTTTCACAAATCCATCAGAGGTTGCTGTGGATGCTTTTTCAGATTTCAAAGTACTTTCGCGATTGCCATTTGCACCTGCAGTTCTCGCGTAAATCCACTAGAGGTCGTGATAACTGACCGATCAACTGACCCACCCTCTGCCTAACCTAAACCCAACCAATAGTGTTTTCAAAAGCACCGATTGACCCGCCCACTCACTTCCTTAAACCAAACTGACAATTTTCAAGAGCAATCCAGAAAAAAATCCCTCACCTGATTTTTACCACGTTTTCAGATTTTACCACATCCTCACCCTGTTATTTACTTGTTTATTAAATTTTTTTTGGCTTCTGTTTTTGTCTTCTTTGCTTTCTGAAACTGTTCTTCCCCAGACTCGAACTCTGTCATCGTGGTCAACTCCTCTATGCATCTCAAGTCCGTAAGCTACATGGCGAGCTAACTTGGCAAACAGCTAAAGTGGGAAAGCGCAAAAAGCAACAGCGTCATACCGCCTCATTCATTTTAAAGATGAAATGCAGCCATACATACTTCTGGCTATATAGTTTGCAACCTGCAGACATGTATATATGGCTACACTTTCAGAATGAGCCTATGTTGTTTTTGTCATATATTATTGTCAAAAAATATAGGATTTAAGATTGATAAATGATTTGTACTACCTTTTTAAAAAGATTAAGGTTCATACATTACACTTGTTATTGCAAATAGACACATTATACAAATAGCAAAACTTGGTGGTGTTTTTGCATACGGGTTCACTTGAAAAATTAAGTAAGCTAAGCTATTAGTAACTCAACTTAAAATGTAGCTTAACTACACTAAAAGCTACCCCCTGGGAAATGTAGCAAGCTGAGCTAAAACTACTTGGCAAACGTAGCTTAACTGCATCTAAGCTATTTTTGTAAGTTTTGCTTTATATATATATATATAAATATATACTTACAACTCCTCATTAATGAATCATACTTCACAATGTAGTATCAGTAGTAGCTATCATGAAGTAATATTAATTACCATAGTACACTTTAGCCGTTACTATAGTAAACTATATACTTCTCAAGGTATGGTCACGAGGACTCCTGCTTCAGAAATCACTTGTCATCTTTCCATCAAGCAAGTTTCTGGTCTTGTACATATTGTTTGGTGATGCTACCGACCAAAGCAAAAGGTGGCAGTAATGCACTATAAAAAGTTTGTTGTCCACCATCGCAAAACAGAAGGAAGAAGAAATCGTCATTCTCGCCATCATATGGATTTACTTTTATCGGCTAGACACCAGCCTCACAGTTTTGTGAGTCTGCGCTACTTGACTAAAAAAATAACTTAGTTATGGAAAAGCTATTTGATTTAGAAAGTAGCAACACTACCGCCACGCTACTAAGAAACATAGTTAAGCTAGTTGCTTCACTACATGTAGCGACGCTACTGCCCATTACTTACAAGTGCTTATAGTTTTCACAACAGACGCACATTTTCATGCACTTCAACTAAAGCTCTATGTATTTGTCCTGTATCACAGAACCACAGAAGGGAAGACAAGAGCTATAATCCTATCCCTGAACTACTACCACATCAATTTGGCTAACACTATTAAGAAGCCACTACTAAGCTCTGAACAAGCCATTTAGCAACCTCAAAACTGTCACACTTGTTAAAAAAACTCTCCCTCTGGATCAACCTGAGGTTATAAGCATTGCTTGCGGACAAAAAGCTGATGGTTCATGGAAAGGAAATGTTAGAATCATGTCACTGTTGGCCATCATCTATGATAACAATGCCATATTTTCCAGTGACAGGCCAAATCCTGTTGATAACGAAGCCAGTCCCCCAAGCAACATATATCATTTACCTGCCCAGTTTAAAGACTTTTTTTTTGGCCTTGAGTGATTGAAAACACCGTAACCTAAAGTCCTTCACCACAGACAGAGTGTGTGGCCGTTTGCCAGAGATGGTCTCCAACCTTGAGCTCTTTAAGCCTGTATGCATCTGAACTCAGAGGAGAGTGGATTGGAGCTGGAAAAGTGAGCCGCTGAGAATGAAGGCAGCACATAAAAGACCTCAGTGCTTCGCCACCAGCCGAAGAGACGGTGAGATGGAAACTGATGGACCCGGAATACTAATCCCGTTACCACAGCAATCAAAAGGGACCTGTCTCTCTCCATTTCTCTCCCTTCGCCTCACTCCCCGCGATCCCTCCCCCATTCATCTGCTCCATTTAAAACAGTCTCTTGACACTGACCCATGGAATAACAATCACCCGGGGCTGATCTCGAGGACACGGCAATCAAGAAACAGAGAAAAACACGCCACACTACTATCCGTACCTTTCTGAGCGAACAAAGAAACCATTGGTAGCACGTATGAAAAGACATTTCGGACAAAACGAAAGCTACTTTTAGCGCTAAACTGAATACTTGAGTACTTTTCATGGTGTTTCCTGGTTTCTATCACATTTGAGTGAAGAATTTATAGGTGAAAAAGGGTTGTCTAGATCAGGTTGGCTTGAGTGGAAAATCAAGTAGAGTTACACAGGCTGGTATTGCTCTCTGAAGGCATATGACCATTTTTCCTACAGCATTGATCGACTGGTTGGTTGGTTGGTTGGCTGATTGATTGACTGAGTGGTTGTGTCTGAGTACATAATTTTCCTCATTGGTGCCATGTCATATATGATGCTATTACGATTTGACACTCTTCACCTCCTTATCTTTACAAGACAAAGTAGGAGACTGGTTGGTAATGGCACAAAACAATGAGCTGAAGTTGGCAAGGATGGATGGATGGATGGATGGATCTATAGATGAATGGATGGATTGATCTATAGATGAATGGATGGATTGATCTATGGATGAATCTATGGATGGATAGATGGATGGGCGGATGAATGAAAACTCAAGTAAATAATTGAATAATTTATTCACCTGTTGTCAATGTGTTTAAAGGACTGTAACAGAACAAAAAAAGGGCTTTTCAAGTTGTTTTGTTTATTTCCAAAACATTCATTCATTCATTTTCTTTTCGGCTTAGTCCCTTTATCAATCCGGGGTCGCCACAGTGGAATGTACCACCAACTTATCCAGCATTTGTTTTACGCATCGGATGCCCTTCCAGCCACAACCCATCTCTGGGAAACACATCCACACATTCACACACATAACACTACGGACAATTTAGCTTACCCAATTCACCTGTACCGCATGTCTTTGGACTGTGGGGGAAACCGGAGCACCCGGAGGAAACCCACGCAACCACGGGGAGAACATGCAAACTCCACACAGAAATGCCAACTGGCCCAGCCGGGGATCGAACCAGCGACCTTCTTGCTGTGAGGCGAACGTGCTAACCACTCGGCCACCGTGGCGCCCTATTTCCAAAACATGATTTGCTTAAAAAAAGCATTTTAGTCATTATAGGAGCGTTGACGTCTTTAAATTACAAGATAATAAATAAATAGCAAGTCTGAAATTCTGAATTCTTCATGCAGGTGAGCAGGCATGACTATTTACTCTCCATACACAAAAGGCACTTTCTTACTGTACAAACACACAATGTTTGTGGGAAACATTGTGCAATTCTGAGTGTGCTTAAGTGGATGAGTGGGCTTGACAAACCACCTGTAGGTTGTTTTTTTTTCACACTTTTTTTTTTTCATCTCCATGTGCACCAGACACTTTCTTACACCGTTACAAGGATTCAACAAAAAACTGTGAAACTAACTTATGCTATATATTGCTCCTTTGGTTCTTTGAAGTGTTTCCTTTAACCTAATCTGTAAGTCACTTTGGATAATAACATTCGTAATAGCTCTCATCATAACAATTACTGTAATAATAACCATCAAGAATAACCATAATAACTCTTTGAACTTTGCAAAATACCTTTGAAATATTTTGTACTCTACATTTTTGAACAATCCAACAAACCAATCATTCAATCAACCAACCAACCAATCAGCCAACCAAACAACCAATCAATCAATCAATTAACCAACTAACCATCCAACCAATCAACTAGCCAACCAACCAATCAATCAACCAACTAACCAATAAATCAACCAACCATCCCACCAACCAACCAATAAATCAACCAACCAACCCACCAACCAACCAACCATTCAATCAATCAAATCAAACTTGTGTGAATACTCTGTGAACATCACCAAATCCCACTGGCAATCAGAAACCAATGACAACCTAGTGATTGCACAAACTACCATCATCAAAGAGAATATTACTGTAGCATCATCAAACATGCATGCAAAAAAGGGTCTGTTTGAAAATCACACCACTCAACTCTGAATGTAATAACTGGCCATGTGAGTTCTCAGAAAGACCCAATGTCAGAGAAGAACAAAATGAGATCTAGCCTTTACAATATCCCAATCCAATCTCATATCTCCTCCAAAATTCCACATCCCATTCCAACCATTAATAAATCAATTTACATGTAATTTAGACTTTTAATAATCTGGCAACATTAAACAGCAGTCGTCCCATGGTATGCACGGTATAGTAATCAGTAAAGTAACGTGGCCACTTCCCCTCATCCTCAGCAGATCTCATTACTATCCTCTTCCCTCTCTGTTCCCATTAATCCACACACATACGCACGCACACACATATCCTCATGGGTGTATTTGAATCATGAGCTCCGGGACTGGTGTCCCCTGACGGATTACAGCTCCGTACTGTGGATGAGATAAATGATAACTTCCCTATCGCACAGAAAAGTAAATTAAAGTCAGCCGCAGCGCTCACATTCTCTGGGCAAACTTCTTCATTCACCAACTCCTGGCAAAGGACACTCAGACAAACACACACGCACACACACAAGAGGGAAAGAAATCATAGTTTTATGCACCTGGTGAGCCTCTCTGTTTGCTGCACACACAAACACACACACGCAATGAGGATTTAAACCCACCTGGATGTTATTTAAATCAGCCGTTAGGTACAGAGGATTAACTAGGGAATATTCTTGCTATCTCATTTCCAGGTGCAATGACCACAGGAGTCAAACAGTATCTTAATCCAAGTAAGAAGGGTAGGTAATAAAAAGGTGATGATGATAATGTTAATACACACAATAATGAATACAAAGCCATCAATGTCACTTTAGAAAAGGAGAAATTGCTCCAGGCATTGTTTAAGTATAGCCAAGGAAACAGAAAATAAAGGGAATTTGAGATTTGTTAACTCACACATCTAAACTGTAACATTTAAACTTGAATCAGTGAGATAAAACTCAGAATTCAGATCATCAAATGTGAGAAATTGGAGAAAAATATGGTAAAAATTGCTTTAAAATGAGGGAGTTTGATATATATTTGATTTTTCCCCCCCAAAGGTTTTGCTATTAAATACTTACTATGGATACTAAGGACTTTAAGATGAAAGAAAGAATATATACATACTTTATAATGTATAAACATATATCCTTAGCAATAGGTGGCAGTGTGCTAAAACTGCATCTTAATTTGATGGTTGTCATTAAACAGACTACGTTTGTTATGAATACATTCTTCATCAAGTGTATTCTTATATTAATTGACTTATAATGGATCTGCAGCCATCTGCAACCATTACAGACCTGCTCAAGGCGTATTAGCTGAAACGTGAATCCAGATATAAACATTTGGTGTTGACAGAAGTTTTGAGTTACAGATTGCAGAATTACTTCAGGTAATATTTAGACTGCCCTCTTATTTGTGTGTTATACAGACGAGCGGATTGATAGAACCATAGATAGACAGAACGATAGATAGTTAGAACGATAGAATGATGGATGGATGGATGGATGGATGGATGGAAAGATAGATAAATAGAATGATAGAAGGATAGATAGAAAAAATAGAATAATAGAATGATGGATAGAACAATAAA
>CAIGQQ010000001.1:6362879-6381405 GCA_903798035.1 Danio albolineatus | reverse complement strand
AAATGTGTTCTTATAGACACTGCTGGTGCTTATGCATTGACAGTGGTTTGAACTGTTACAGGGGTGGTCAAATGTACTGCTGAATGAATATTTTCTTATAGAGACTGCTTGGCGCTTCTTCATTCACAATGGTACGAACCGTTATAGGGGTGGTCAAATGTACTGCTGAATGAATATTTGCTCATAGAGACTGCTCGCGCTTATGCATTCATAATGGTATGAACCCTTATAGGGGTGGTTAAATATTGATTTATATTATATGTATCATTTTAATCATTAATATTATTATTTAATATGCAGTACACATCACAGTTCTCACTATTTAAATGTCTGTCCCCCCATACATCATCTTTTGATGTCCCAGTATGATCAAGCATTAATTAGGGAGGTCAAACTCCCCTGTAATTTGCACCCTGATATACATGAGTTTATATTAGGACTATTTTAGATCTGTTTTGTCTTCACATGACGCTACATATCTATAAATAGAGAGAAATAGCTCTGTCTGCAATGTTTCTCCTGCAGGAAGCATGTTTTATTTATTGAGCAACAGAGCACCACAAGTGACATACTGCACTGTGGCTTTAAAAATAGTTCACCTGCATGTACGGGCTGGGCATTAAACACCACGAAGTCACCGAGAGAAGCTTTGTTTTTTAGAGTCAGCAAAAAAAAAAAAAAAAACACCATGTAACGTTCTCTCTGATGACCCATTATTTCTTTCTCTGCACTTGAGCTCGGGGACAATACTTTCTCTCAATAACCTTTAAACAAAGCGCTTTCTAAAATGATAATGATGATGCAAAACAATCACACAGTAGATTGTGCTCTCAAAAAAGAAAAAAAAATACACCATGTCATTTGGGGTTCGGTGTGACTTTTCTTTTCTAAACGCTTGGGTCAAAAAGTGCAGTGATTTTGAAAGTGAAACAGGGTCAAGGCTACATCTGTGAGCTCGGGAGATCTTAAAGTGGAACACAGTGAATATCACTTGCATCTCATGACAATTATATTTAACCCAGGCTCATGGAAAAATAAGTACATGCAGTGATTTTTATTTTTTTGCAGAAAAAGGCATAGTATTTTTTTTTTTCTAACATCATGGTCAACAACAACAACATCAAAAATTAACAGTTAAATTAAAATGATCCATAGAATCAACAGTAAACATTACAAAATTGTAATTTTTCTAGCAGGTAAAACCACCAGTAATCAAAACTGCGTAATTATTTGGCGTCATGATTATTTGGTGTCAAAAACAAACAAAACAAAAGGGTAAACATTTGAATAGTACACTAGGGTTAAATGAATAGTTGCACTGTGTCAACTAGGGTTGCACAATCCACAATAGTCACATTTATAGTCTGAATTATATTTGACCAGGAGCTACAGAACTGTATTTAATTACTGTTGTTATACATAATTTATACGATTTATACGATAAAACATCTTACTTTTTGTCTTGTTTCTAGCCCAAAAATCTACATTTCAAAGTGAAAACAAAATTATTTTGCTTATCTCATTTTGTTTAGTTTATTTATAAACTAATTTGGAGAGGATAATGTGCTTATGATTGACCACAGCTAGTCCCGCTTAGGAATCATCTGATTGGTGAATCATGTGTTAGCTTAAGTCACCAAAAAAAAAAAAAATTCCACCCCCTTCCACCTCTACTCCTCCTCCCTTTTCCTAGGTAGGGCAGGACGACGGCCAAGTGGTTGGCACTGTTGCTTCACAGCAAGAATGTCACCGGTTCAAGACCTTACCAGGCCAGTCAATGTTTCTGTGTGGAGTTTAAATGTTCTCCTAGTGCTCGCGTGGGTTCCCCGGTTTCCTTCCACCATCTAATGACATGCAAAATAAGTGAATTGACTAAACCAAATTGGCACCATAGACAAACTCTAAACGTACTATTAATCGTCATAGCAATCCCAATTTGTCATTAGCCATAAATAAGCAGGGGAGACCGAGATCTACCTGAACTCAAACTCTCATCCTGTAAACGGGAGGGAGCCCAAGGATCTTTTGAGCTCAGGGCTCTCTCCCGGGACAGCATGCCAAACACACTTCATAATCAATCATTAGCTAAATATAAACTCTTGAAGCTTGTTTTACTGGCAAAAAAAATTAAATAATAAATAGGGCAGTCCAAAAATTAATCATGATTAATCACATCCAAAATAAAAGTTTAACATAATATTTGTGTGTGTACTGTGTATATTTTATTATGAATATATAAATACACAAATGCATATACTGGATAAAATGTTGGTTTATATTTAGATATCTAAAAAATATATGTGTATGACACAAATTTTATATTTGAATATTATATATATATATTTACATTTGAACTACTTTGATGTAACTTTTTTATATATAGTTTTGGCTTCTATGAATGTGTTTATCACATATACATAATAAATATATAACACGCACACATATTATGTCAAAACAAACTTTTATTTTGGATGTGATTAATCACGATTAATTTTTGGACAGCCCTATTAATAAAATAAAAAATGGTAACACTTTATTTTTATGGTCCATTTGAGTATCAGTAGACTGTCTACTTAATATCTGTTGATACTGACATTCAACAGACATTTAACTGACTATAAGAAACTTTGCAAGTACATGTCAACTTACACTAACTCTAACTCCAACCCTAACCCCAACATAACAGTCTACTTATAATCTAATGAGAATTAGTTGCAATGTAACTTAAATTCAACAAACGGACCATCAAAATAAAGTGTGACCAAAAAAGAATAAGTAAATAAATAAATAAATAAATAAATAAATAAATAAATAAATAAATTTAACAAACATTAACAAAACAATATTTTTACTTCATCTAATAATATTTAGATATTTGGACTTGAAACGAAACAAAGCAAAGTAAAAAATTTGCAATGGGATTATTCAGTTTCTGTACATAAAGGCTAACCATCTTGTGAAACTGCCCAACTATGTCACCTTTAAATTGTGACTGAAAAATGTTGTGCCCTGCAAAACAAAACATATAAGCAGGGCCAGACGGAATCTGCGGACATTGTTTGTTATTTCTGCAGAGTCTTTTGTTAAAAATCTGCGGATTTATGCGAATGATTTTAGGAGCATCATAACTAAAAATTGAATATATTAAATAAAAAGTAATAACTTTTTAACTTATATTTAATGTTTACAATGTGAATCCAATTATATCCACTTTATCAAGTCTCTCGTAAAAAATCACTTGTAAAAGACAGAAAATAGTACTTTACAAACTGTGTTGTAAACAAACCATATGAATATTTTCATAATAATCAATATTTTTACTAAAATTAATTTGAAAACTGAATAAATATACATTTACACACATTTACACAAGTAAATAAACAGAATCAATGATGGGCTCAAAATCTGCGGAAATCTGCGGAATTCTGCGCGCGCAGATTCCGTGTGGCCCTACATATAAGCTACCCTTCAATGTTTCACCCAATGATTTTTTTTTCAGAGCGTGCAAATAAAGTTAACTGTGGCAGTGCATTATTGTAGGCTGATGAGCGGCACTAAAACAGTGCATTATAAATTGAAAATATCATACCACCTACACTAAACCTTCTCCTGAACCTAAACAATAGTGTTCAAGTGAAATATAGTGCTTTTATTTATAGAAATGCTCTCCGGCAGAGTTCATTTATTTAGGGAACTAACAAGCTGTGGAAAATGAATGCAATGCCTCAAGTAAATGTAATGCTGCATGTTTTAAGCAAGCTCAAAATAAAAATGGGTTCAAATCCAGGCTGATGCAGCTATAAACGTTAGCTTTTAATTGCTCTATTCCTGTAACGTGTGCTGTTTTAACATTAGTATGACATCCGAACCAACACTTTGTGAATAAATATGTCTCATTTTAGTCATAAAAGTAACATTATTAAACTACATCAAGTCATAATTTAAGAGTATTTGAACAAATTGGGATTCAAACTCATGCACAGTCCACTAGGCTACACGATACAGAGTTTTTTCCTACCCTGTCAGTCAAACAGATTTTCGCCAGGTCTTGAAACGCTTCTGAAAAGACCAATGCTTTGCATATTTTTTGTCACCTGACCAGGGTGTTTCGAATCACCCTATTCTGAGTTCAGACTGCATGATTATGCATGACTATCTGGGCTAAGGTGTTGTTGCTGCTTTGTTTACACTGCAAGATGGATTGGCGACAGGGAGTTTCACACTGCATGACTTCAAAATAGGAAGAATCGCAGACAACTTTGTCCAAACTACATCTCACACCCAAACACAGTATATCTTTTGTTATTAACTACATAACGAGAAAGAAGCTTTTAATGGGGTAGAAAATGTACATATCTGCTCACCTGGCTTTGAAGGGAATTAGCAATTTCTCCACAACTTTTTTTATTTTTTGACCGGGTTGGGTTGTGATATTGCTGACTTGACACGTCTGTAAGGCTGGTCTTTTTAACTACAGCGGTTCTGAACTGTAGTTCTGCTGAATGACTAAAAAGTTATCAGTATGATGGTAAATAACTGTACATTCTAGTCAAACCATCCTTCTGCAATCTTATACCAAAAACGGAAATAAGGGCAGTATTAATAGCTTTAAATGTGGGAGAGTGTTGCTATTATGTCATTAAATGTTGATGTTAAATCAAAAGTATTTGACAAATACTTGAAAATGAGATGATTTAATGGCAATAATTCTCTATGGTTACAACTGAACTAGTTACAAATAACTGTATTAAACAATAAAACATGAAATTATATAAACATATGATAATAATTGTACCCAGCTTAAATGTAAATTAAAGTTACCTGAGAGAGAGATAGGGAGAGAGAGAGCACTGAGAGAGAGCCAAAGCAGGAGAAGCCAGAAGGGCAGGAGAAGAAAGAGGGCAGAGCTAGGTTTATCACCCTTTTTTGTACCTTTCTTGACCATGTGACCAAGCCTAAATACTGAGACATTCAAACTGACAAATCAACATGTGACTACATCATCAAACCCCCACAGTCCACAAAGCAGTTCCTGATTTCATCAGGAATTTGTGTGAGCCCTCTTTGGTGAAAATCACATGTTCTGCCATATAAACAAATGCATTTAATAATTTTCATCCTTACACGTCAAACAGACACGAGTGCTCCTGCCAAATTTACACTAACTTTCCCTCCATTTCCTGGGTCCGAATAAACTGATAATGAGCGCTTTTTTAAAAAGTCTGCGAGTTTACAGTATACAACATACTTTTTTAGAAATTCTGTGGATTAAACTGAACAACCCAAAAGAAATAATGATAATCAAAAGGATAATTGTCGGCTCTATAGAACAAACGTGGTTGGTTTTATTTAAAATGTACATTTTTGCGTTTATGAAGAAAAAGCTTCGTTATGGATGTGACATTTTTCTGTTGGATGTGAAATTTTCACTTGTGAGATTTTGGTAAATCAAATATAATTGTTTGAAAACATTTTTGAGTATTTCTACAGTACTAATATGTATATACATATAAATGTAAAGCACTTCTTTTGTAGAATATTTTATAAATAGGTTTATGAATTTATGAATAGGTAAGTTTTCAAAGTTTAACATACTCCGTCATAGAGTTGACACATGGAGATCCACCTTGATCTTGACCCGGGTTTGACCTGTATGTAAGTATGTGCTGGACTCTGACAGACAGTGGCCACTGCTGGACCTGTGGGAGGTCAGAGGTCAAAGCGAGCTGGCCGTTCTCCTACTTTCTCACAGATCAGCTTCAGCCTCAGAGCAGAGCAACACTCTTGCTGTAATTGACTTTCCTGCAGTCTTTCTCCTGTCAAACAAATAGCCTGACCATTGCTACCCCAGAGAGCTCTGCCGTGTCATAATCGATGGCGCGAGCGTTGCATTAGTCCATCTCCTCTACACACTGCCTCTGAGGTGCGGTGTTTAACTACACACTCCACTGACTGCTTCATGACACACACACATACAAGCAGAGACACACACACAAACACACATGCATGCATGCAGAAACACGCCACACACAAACATAGACAGACATCACAAACAAACATTCAGTACACAGACAGACACACACAGACACTCATAGAGACACACAAACAAGCCTACGCACCTCACACAAATATAGAAACATCACACAGACACACAGTACACACAAAAACATAGAAAGACACATCACATATAAACATACAAAGACAGACACACAGAGAGACAAACACCACACACATACACACAAGAAACACGATCAGACAGACACACAGAGATGCACACCACACATAGACAGACACATCACACACACACACACATACACACACACACACACACACACAAACAAACACATCAGACATAAACATACAGGACAGACAGACACATATAGAGAGACACAAACATAGACAGACATACAAAACACCCACACACACACCACACACATAGACAGACACCACACACATTGACTACTTGTCACTACACACAAACATAGACACATCACACAACACATGTACATACACGCAAGCACACCACACCCACACACACAGAGAGGCACGCAAAGAGAGACATGAAGAGAGACACACCACATAAACACAGACAGACATACAGAAACCAACACACACGCACACACACACGCACATACACACACACACTACTCAGAACTGAGAAAACTCTGCAAGCACTTAATATAACAGACAACAAGCATAAACAACATCATGAGATAAAAATAATTGCATTGCAAGCACAAGCAAAAAAATCTATAAGTTTGTAGACTTCCACTTATAAAGATGTGATGTTGATCTTTTAAATATGTATTATTGTGTCAAACTTGGTATTATTGGTTTTATATTATTTGAATTATTTAAAATAAACTATTGGTGTATTGTTCTTCATTTAAAAATGAACATTGTCATGTTATTTAATGCAACAAAAGAGACACATTTTTTACTTTAAAATTGGAAATGGTTGCCAGTACTTAACAGAAATACAACTTAAACCTGATTTACCCAAACATGTAACTATAAATTGACTATAGTGGCCTGTTTCCACTCAGTGGTACAGTACGGTACGGTTCGGTACACTTTTATGGCCATTTCCACTGTCAAAATGTACCAAAAAGCAAACCATACCGTACCACTTTACCTAGCACAACAAAAGGCACCAAAAGGCGGAGCTAGACGCGCAACACGAACTCAAGCCAGGAGAATGAAAACAAAGGAAGCGCCATTTTTAAACACACACCCAAGACATTACTCCATAATAATATGTGCATATAATAAGTCATATAATATAATATAATAAGTCATGGTGAACCTGAGCTCAAACAAACCTTGTCGTCGTCTTAAGGTGCTTTCACACCTGTAGATTGGTTCTTTTGTTCTGAAACAGGGATTAAATTGTTACAATGTCGCACTTTCTTCTTGATGCAATTCGCTTTCACACAGCAAAGTTTCTAAACGGACCAAAAGAGCTAAAACAAGACATGTGCGTGGAAACTCTTGTCACATTGGTCAGAGTTTCAGGGTTAATTTTGCAGAGTCCAGCTCAACTGTCATGCGTCCTTACTTTAATGTATGACGATGAGCAATAATACTTTAGAAGCGAAAAGCTGTGCTTTAAGTTTGAATGGCGATATCCACAGACAGTCACCAGATATAAATCAGAGGTAAGACTTTCTCATACAGAGCCGTTGGCTAGAATTATGCATTCAGCTTTACAATATAGATAGACCAAGACTGCAGTTCGGCCCATTTTCCTAATGCATGTACAGATCTCGGTAATATTTCAGCATGCTTTCACTTTTGTATTTGACATGAAACGCACATTTACTGGTATGAATTATGACATCCCAGCCTACTCATAATTCTCTCTTCATATAGGCGTATCTGCCTATTACATATTCATAAAACATTGTAATATAGCCTGGTTCGTTAGTTCGTTGGATCGGTTTGGTCTCCACTATACAAACGATCTGCTCCAGTGTCCGTTTCAATCGAGCAGAGACCACCTCATTCAGACGATCTCGGACCGATTGATTTGGCACGGTACCGAGCGCAATTGCCGGATTCACATATGCCAAACGAACAGTGTTAACTGGTGAAATGCGCCAGGTTCCCAAAAAAAGTCTAGGTGTGAAAGCACCATTAATGAACATCCACAAAGCCAAGAAGAAGAGCAGAATCTACCACGTGTCCTGTTGTTGGTTGCATTTAACAGCGCAAGAGGTTTCACTTTCTCCAGAGAGCTCGTGTGCACTTGCCACGCATCTATATTTGAAATAATGAACTTGAGCTGATAATAATAACGTGCACATGATTATTGAAGTACTCCTAACATCCGATGCTTTCAGAAACGGACAAATGCGAGAGTAACAAGCAAAAAACAAAGAAAACAAAGGAGTGAAGAATTATTTCAGCAACCTAAAACACAAACAATCATTGATCATTCAATCATTTAACTGCACTGATAATCAAGTCATGTTCATAGAAAGATCAGTAATGAACTTTTATACACAAGTATTTATGTGTGTAAAGCATGAAGTGCTTCTCGGATCATATGTAAACGACACGTACAGCTTTACTTTGACATTTCCTCGAGCGACAATGACGTCGACTGCAACTTTGTCGTACACCACACCCACCAAAAGAGTACCCGTTGGTACCCTTTGGCAGTGGAGGAGACACAAGCCTGATAAAGGTGATCCATTGTACCATTGTACCCAACTGTACCATACCAAACCAAGCATAAAGCAAACTATAAACTGAATATCTATAGAAACAAGTGTCCTCTATTATTATTATTTTCCATAGCTGTCTGTGGCAAACGGACAGATATGTCCCGTCTGCTGAACAAAAACAACAACAGGCCCAGTTGATTGAAATGGCGGTGCTTCAAATGCGCACTGTCCCGAAAGACACACGCCGAACGCTTGCTACTAATTGAAGAGTTAGACGTCTGACCTCAACTTGAGGAATGTGGGCAAACGTGGACACGGTACAAACGTTTTACGAAAACACATTCACCAATATAGCAGATAATACTTAATATTCATGTTAAAGGAACACTATTTTTGGAAAAAGGCTAATTTTACAAGTCGCCTGGTGTTAAACAGTTGAGTTTTAACATATTTAAATCCATTTGATCCATTTCGATGATTTCTAAATCTAGTGGGAAAACTATTAGCTTAGCATACATCACTGAATCGGATGAAAAGCAGTTACGTAGTTACCTGACTGGTGAGTACTGTTATAATATCATTGTGCCTGCCGCAGCCATGGGATGCCAGCAAAGTACTTCTATATTACATCAGAATTAGATTGTGGTTCCTAGTCATACAAGTAAACGACACATACAGCTTTACTTTGACATTTCCTCAATCGACAATGTCGTCGACTGTAACTTTGTCGTACACCCCACCCACCCAAATAGTACCCATTAATACCCTTTGGCAGGGAAGGAGGCACAAGCCTAATAAAGGTGAACCATTCCCAACTGTATCATACCAAACCAGGCATAAAACAAACTATAAATTGAATATCTATAGAAACAAGTGTCCTCTATTATTATTGTATTCCATAGCTGTCTATTTTACATTAAGTTTAATCCTGTTATATTGAATAAAATATTAAACAAAATACTTCGGTGAATTACCTGTGAATATCTAATTGAATATAGCTGCATAGTTAATAACATACGTATATTTCCCTTTTCAACAGATATTTACAGAAAAATAAAAATAGATCTATTCTGATAAGTACTGTATTATATTCGATTACATGTGCAAATATTAAAAATATTGTATCCCACACAAGTATTCAGTTCAATGCTCTCATAATACCCTATTAATTTATAATGTATAACTCAATACAAACACATATATTCAATATAACATTTGTTTTTAGTTTATACACACACACACACAAACACATCTCGGATAAAGCAGACAAGCCCTACCAACCCCATTAAAGGCCTCTGTGATTGCAGTCTATGTTGCGCTCTGATGCCGCCAAACCTACTTCATATTCCTATCATATCCAATCCGGCACATCTTGGGCGAGTCCTCATGAATATGCACGCTCATTCTCTAATCCCCACCTTTCTCTCTTCTTTTATGAAAAAGGCCTGGAGAGAGAGCGGCGTGAATTAATTGCAGGGAAGCTGCTGAAGACAGAATCAGATCCAATTAGAAGCGTGATGAAACACATGTGGCAAACGGACAGATATGTCCCGTCTGCTGAACAAAAACAACAACAGGCCCAGTTGATTGAAATGGCGGTGCTTCAAATGCGCAGACTGTCCCGAAAGACACACGCCGAACGCTTGCTACTAATTGAAGAGTTAGACGTCTGACCTCGACTTGAGGAATGTGGGCAAACGTGGACACGGTACAAACGCTTTACGAAAGGTAAAACACATTCACCAATATAGCAGATAACATTTAATATTCATGTTAAAGGAACACTATTTTTGGAAAAAGGCTAATTTTTCAAGCCGCCTAGAGTTAAACAGTTGAGTTTTAACATATTTAAATCTATTTGATCCATTTCGATGATCTCTGTGGGAAAACTATTAGCTAAGCATACATCATTGAATCGGATTAGACCATTAGCATCTAAAACGTTTAGATAATTTGATATTTGAAGCAGTTACGTAGTGAGCACTGTTATAATATCATTGTGCCTGACGCAGCCATGGGATGACAGCAAACTACCTACATGATACATTAGAATTAGATTATGGTTCCTATACTAGTCAGAAAACAGCAACTTTTTATTTATTTTAGTCTTAGTACACAATGTAAATACAAAAATGTCAAGCTTAGAAATATATATCGAAACTCTTTTGAATGAGATGCTAATGGTCTAATCGGATTCAATGAGCTTTGCTAAGCTAAGCTATCAATTAAGTAAAGCATACCTGAATCAATAGGTGCCTGGGAAAAAATCACCATGTTTAAATGTGCAAAAGGGAAACAAACAACCTAATGTCTGATGATGGTTGTGGGACCTAAATGCCATATGTAATAAAAATAGCATTGGTAGTATTTAAGTATTGATAGTGTGCAGAATGAATTGTTCTGTAAGCTAAGCTAAAAGTGCAAGACACTTTAGATTAGCTTAAAATAAACAACAACAACAACAACAACAACAACAACAACAACAACAACACTACTACTACTACTACTAATAATAATAATAATGGATAAACTTAACTGTAGGGGAGGTGTAAAATGAGCCTAAAAGGTGCATACGTCACTTTGCCTGGCAAACGGTAGATCAGATACGGTTGCAGCCGGAAGTTAACAAGAATTATTTGTATTATTTATTACATTTCCCATTTATTGTATTTTATTAACATCTACCCCCAACCTTAAACCCAACCGTCACAGTACTGTAAAATATTGATTATTGTTATACAGTGTCATTAAAAAAAATGCTGCTATATTGATGTACATATCCCACTTCCGGCCAGCATCATATCCGATTTAACTGATATTTTTGGAGGGTTTAAGAAAGGTTTAAAATATTTAGTTATAGCTATGTTTTTGCTGTCAGACAGTTGCTAAGCAACAGAGGTATACATATTCAAATGGCACTGTAAAAAGTAGCGGCCACTAAAATGCATGCGGTCAATCTGACCGTTATGGCCATTTAAGGTGGAAATACTCTTTGTTGGAATGAAATATATACACAATTTGGAAAAGTCAGGGTACTGTAGTTATACTAACTTTATTTTAACAACGGTATTAAAGTACAAAATGTTAAAATGGTCAAAAAGACTGCCTCTGTAGTTCATTTCTATGGACTCTGAACGAACAAAGTGGAGTTGATTTGAAGAAGCAGAAGTAACCTGTAGCTATGGGATGGGGTTTATTTATTAGGACATTTCTCAAGGGGAATGAATTCGTGAACAGACATACAGTTGAAGTCAGAATTATTAGCCCGCCTGAATTATTAGCCCCCGTGTTTATTTTTTACCCTCATTTATGTTTAACGGAGAGAAGATTCTCAACACATTTCTAAACATAATAGTTTTAATAGCTCATTTCTAATCACTGACTTATTTTACTCTTGCCCTGATGACAATAAATAAGATTTCAGATATATTTCTAGATATTTTTCAAGACACTTCTAGGTCAATTAGGTTAACTAGGCAGGTTAAAATACTTAGGAAAGTTATTGTTTAAAGATGGTTTGTTCTGTAGGCTATTGAAACTGCTTTTTATTCTTGCCAAATAAAACAAATAAGACTTTCTCCAGAAGCAAAAACATTATCAGACATACTGTGAAAATGTCCTTGCTCTGTTAAACATCATTTGGCAAATATTAATAATTGCCAATAATAATTCTAACTAATACTTCTGACTTCCGCTGTATATGTTGAATTATAAAAAGTACAAGTGAGCGAGTCCAGTGTCATTCTTAAAAACTGGATGGATCTAACAGTATCCAACCCACATACACCATCTCTGACGCCCACGCACATTCTCCAAGGACCAATGGTAGTTTGTAGTTACTGACCAGGATTTTTACACAAAGTTCACTGGGTCAAACTGTGTAATGAAACAAACTGCAACCCAATTTTCTGAAAGAAACTTCACCCTAGTCAATTTATCTGTCTTATGGTCTAAACTACCCAATAATAATACTTTATTTTTTTAGACACTTCATGGAAGAGAGCCCATAAAAAAAAAGAAAAAAAAAGTTTTCACAAAAGACCATGCGCTATTTAGTGCTTGCCATCCTGAGAAATAGAACATGTGAAATAGGGAAAACACAGAGCACTGGGGTAGAGGATTCACCACTTGGCTCTCCTCAGATAAACATGCGTGTAAAGTGGGGTGTGTGTGAGTGTGTGTGTGTCTGTGTGTGTACTGTAGCTTACAGCTGATGCCACACCTCAGGCTCTGCAGTTTGTTTGTGTTGGCGCTGTTTACTCGTCTGCATTCAGTCACACACATGCTGTCATCTGCTGTTCTGTTGGATTTACACCACAATGTGGCAGAAATTATGTAGATTAAAAGAAGAAATGTAAATCAAACGCCTCAATGTACAGTCAGGAACCACAGGTATTCGTCCTTCTTAACCTAAATCTTGGTGTTGTATTTATTTATTTGTTTATTTTTTGACGTGTTGTGTGTTCAGAGATGCTCTTCTGCATACCTCGGTTGTAACAAGTTACCGTTGCCTTTCTATCAGCTTGAACCAGTCTGGTCATACTCCTCTGACCTCTGGTATCAACAAGGAATTTGTGTCTATAGAACTGCCGCTCACTGGATATTTTCTCTTTTTCAGACCATTCTCTGTTTGGTTGTGCGTGAAACTCCCATTAGATCAGCAGTTTCTGAAATACTCAGACCAACCAGCCTGGCACCAACAACCATGCCACATTCAAAGTCACTTAAATCACCTTTCTTCCCCATTCTGATGCTCGGTTTGAACTGCAGCAGATCCTCTTGACCATGTCTACATATCTAAATGCATTAACTTACTACCATCTGATTGGCTGATCACAAATTTTTATTAACGAGCTGTTGAAGAGCTGTACCTATAGTAATAAAGTGTATCATTACAATATCATTACAAAAATCCAGTCCAGTAACAAGTGAAAAACAAAATACACTAAAGCAGTGGTTCTCAATTTTTCTGAGGTGGTACTTGGTGAAAAAGATTTGTCTCTCCAAGTACCACCATAATGACCAGTTTTGAAATACAGTAGCACAATAGCCATATTTAAGCAATAACAGCTCTGCACATTTAAAAAATGTGGTCAGATTTATTCTTATTATTATGAATATTTATTCTTATTATTATTTTATTTTTATTTATCAGCCACTCTAAAGATCAGAAATAGTTTAAACAGAGAAATTAGAAACTAGATCTGCTTACTGCACGTAAGAGGAGGCTTTGCGTGTCAGAAAAGCAAGTGATTAAACTATACCGGTCAACATTGGGATATAAAAATACAGGATACGCCCCCAACAACCGTTACAAATACAGGGAGAAAAATAGCTTCAAATGATAGAATATATGACAAGCAATGGAAAATTTAAAACAAAATAAAAGGTTTAGCCTATTAAAATAAATTTACTGATCACATGTGTTATCGTATGCGTCAAAAGGTTAAAAGTGTGTTAGTTTTTTTAACTTTAATTATTCTATTTTTATTTAACTTTAACAATTCCTCCATTTGCGAAAAAGTTTGAGAACTACTGCTGTAAAGTAATTAAATAAGTATTTTTAATTAAAACAATGGCCATATGATTACAAGACGTAATTGATGCATTAAGAATGCTTATTTGCACCAAAGTAACCAGATAAACAAAAGAAAATCCTCCAAATTTCCTAAAAACGATGCTGCCTCGTATTAATTCAATGTATTATTTCCTCAGAGTACTTAAAGACTCATTAATGAAATCATTACTGAGCCGGTGGAATTATTCAGGGAAACTTGAATCAAGAATCATTTCCCTCCGAGCAGGTTCCATCCCTCGTCATTTTATTCACATTTGACATTCACATGCTGAATGTCATTCAGCCTTTTCACGGTACCTCCTCCACTCTTTCTCTATGACGAACTTCATGAAAACAGGGAGCACATTCATCTTCATCTCCATTATATGTGGAATATGATTACTTCAGCCATTGAACTTAATCATGGTCTCCACGCCCTCCATTTTTGGAGGTGCAAATAAGACTCGGCCATAATCAGGCATGTCTGACACACGGTTTATGAAAGGTCTTTTAGTCCATTAAAAATTATACATTATCCAAGATTTAAGTTTTTGCAGGGTGCTGTAAAACCCTTAGGAGCTTAACGAGAATATTTAAAGGATGGAGAGGAGAGTTTTATTCCCCTTTGTGTTATTAATGTCAGTTATTTTAATCTGTGTATTCTGAGATACTCATGGAAGCATGACTAAGGATATAATATAATATAATATAATATAATATAATATAATACATAATATAATATAATATAATATAATATAATATAATATAATATAATACCTGACAAAAGTCACCTATCCAAGTTTTAGTAACGACAAATAATAACTTGACTTCTAGTGTTGATCATCTGGTATCAGAAAAAGGTTTATAAGAAAGGCAAAGTCCTCTAGATCAGTGTTTCTCAACTGGTGGGTCGCAGGAAAATTTTCAGTGGGTTGCGGAGTGTGTGGTCAAAAAAACCCCAACAAAAATGTAACTTTTAACTTGTTTTGCGTATACCAGAATTTTATTTTGAAATGCGCGCACGACAACCAATCCCTTTGGAATCGAAGTGGAAAGTGTCACGTTGCTGAGCAACATAGAGAGTCAGCTGGTGGAGCTGTCATGTGATAAGATGCTGAAAAAGAAATTCAACGAAGTAAGCCTCTCCCTTTTTTTGCGATCTGAGAGTGCGATCAAACCCATCCCATTCAGAACTACGTATTTGTATGAAAGTGGCTTCTCTTGCTTGGTGAGGCTTGAGTCTAAGCAAAGGAACAGGTTGTACATAGAGCACGATCTTCGGGTAGCACTGTCTACCATCACCCTTGACTTTGAAACTCTTATCACATCAGTAAAGCACATCCTCAGTTATCTCATTATCTTCCCAAATTACTGTTAAGTGAAACAGATGTTTATAATTGCTGTCATATTAGATGTAAAAATGGTTATGGATGTTTTAATCATTTTACAATTTGCTGGTTTGTTCTGTTCAACAGGATCAGTGTTCATGTTTTATTAACAGTTCAGTTTTGTTTATGGTAACAACCTTTCCTTACCCTAACCGCTGTTTACAGTGTTTGTCATTTTTACTTTGTAATATTTCTATAATTTGATACATTTTGTTAAATGTCAGCAATAAAATATTGTTTATTTGTAAGTCTTGCTGATTTTCTCATGTCACTACTTGTGTATGTTAACAAATAAATACAAATTAATTATAATTCTTAAAATTATATTACAGTTCCTAAAAATTTGGGTCGCGGCTTGATGACCATGTAAAAATGTGGGTCCCGTGGCCAAACCAGTTGAGAACCACTGCTCTAGATTACGCTTGTTTTACCAAAATAAAATATGACATTTTTTATATTATTTAATTAGGACAGTAAGGTCTGACTTTGCGAAGACAAAAGTCTTGTCACTTAACAGAAATAATGTACAGTATAGAATATAAAGTCATGGTGCAGTGGAAAAAATAATTAATATTGTGCATGACTCCCATGAGCTTGGACCACTGCATCCATACATCTCTGCAATAATTCAAATAATGTTCCCACTTTATCTTAAGTGGCCTTAACTGCTATGTACTCAGATCAAAATATAAATACAATGTACTTAATGTGTTCATAATGTATTGAAGAACACTTGTGGTGCTCTTGAGGTGGGATACAGGTAGGTTAAGGGGAAAGGTTTGGTGGTATGGGCAGGTTTAAGAGAGGGTTAAAGGGTTAGGCATGGTCTGTAGTTATAAATGTAATTACAAAAGTTAATTACTGATTAATTGCAGGTACTTAATACATGCAGGTATTTAATAAAGCATAAGTACAACGTGAAAACATGTATTTACACAATAAGTACATTATACCAAATGATTAATTTCAGTGTAAGTACATATTAGTTAAGGCCACTTAATATAAAGTGGGACCCAAACAACTTATTAATAAAGTCATCTGGAATGGCAAACAAAGCGTTCTTGTAGAACTCCCAGAGTTCATCAAGATTCCATCCAAGCCTCCATCATTTTACCCTTGACATGCTCAATAATGTTCATGTCAGGTGATTGGGCAGGCCAATCCTGGGGCACCTCCTTTGCTTTCAGGAACTTTGATGTAGAGGTTAAAGAAAGCAAGCTATCCTTCTGAAGAATTTGCCCTCTCCTGTGCTTTGTAATGTAATGGGCTGCACAAATGTCTTGATACCTCATGTTGTTGATGTTGCCATCCACTCTGCAGGTCTCTCACATGCCCCCATACTGAATGTACTGTAACCCCAAACCATGATTTTTCCTTCACAAAACTGGACTGATTTCTGTGAGAATCTCAGTCCATGTGGGTTTCAATAGGTCTTCTGCAGTATTTGTGATGACTGGGATGCAGTTCAACAGATGATTCATCGGAAAATATCTGCCACTTTTCCAAATGATCAACTAGAAGTCAAGTTATTATTCGCTGCTCTTACAACTGGGATCGACGACAAGACTTTTGTCAAGTAATGTACATCAGTTAATATAAATATTATTAGATAATAATAAAAGACATCAATAAGAAGACATTCACATGTGCTATATATATATATTGAAATTAAGCAATTGTGTAATTATTCCTGACTGAATATAGAAGCCGCATATATTTAAAAAAGAAATAAAAAGAAAGAAAATTCGAAAGAAAAAAGTTTTGCCCCTCAAAGTTCTGTACCAAACTTTTCACCTCACTAGCACTGATACGTACAGCCAGAAACGAAAAAAAAGAAAAAACGAAATAAAAGTTGCAAATACGATGTGGTAGATCAAGCCCTGCACCATACAGTATATGAATAACTCAAAGGTGAAGCCAATCTCAAACCCAAGATCTGCTGGAGTCAGAGGCCACGAGAAAAGATGACAAAGAAGCGTTCCCTTGAGCGCCGGGGCTTCTGCAGAATTTATTATTCATGTGGAGATTTCAGAAGGTAAGGACAGAGGAGAGACAGGTGTGCTCAAGTCTTCTCCCACAGGACTTCAAAGGGTCCACGAGATGAGAAGCGTGGAGAGCAGAAGTAAGTCCTGCTTAAAAAACACGGAGCATAACTATACATAAAAAACACTCAAGGTCAGAGCAACAAAGTGCAAGAAGTACGGAAAAAAAATAAGTTAAAAAGAATGTTGTTTAATCTGAATTTCTAAGTCCCTCAAGCCCGCGCCATCCCGAGCCCACCTCGCGCTTTCAAACAGCTTATTAGATGAGAAGAAATGACCTCTGCTCATTTCTCCCCCTGCGGTGGCACTGACAGAAGATTGCAGAGCGCCAAATCAGTACCTTATCACATTTTTTCCTCTCCTTTCTTTTTTTCTAAATGGCTCATCAAGCAAAAACACTTATCCTGGCAACTGCCCGCAGAGAGATGAGGAAGAGAAGGTCGAGCCCACTTCTGCGCAGCATGCTTTTAAGACGAGCCCATGCTCTATTTAGATGTGTTCCAATTCACAGAATCTATTTGTCATTCTCATAGGCCTTGGCGGACAATAGACAAAAATGCTGGACAAAATGTGGTGATTTATTATGATTGTGCGTTTGGGTATGAAGACATAATACATTTAATTCAATAGAAAGTCTTATTGTTAGTAGTATTATTTAACATTTAATATCACTCTTATAATATAATATAATATAATATAATATAATTCCCAGAGATGGGTTGCGGCTGGAAGGGCATCCGCTGCGTAAAAATATGCTGGATAAGTTGGCGGTTGATTCTGCTGTGGCGACCCCAGATTAATAAAGGAATATAATATAATATAATATAATATAATATAATATAATATAATATAATATAATATAATATAATA
>CAIGQQ010000001.1:6337135-6353395 GCA_903798035.1 Danio albolineatus | reverse complement strand
AATAATAATAATAATAATAATAATAATAATAATAATAATAATAATAATAATAATAATAATAACACATTTTAGAGTGATTTTACAAGGATAGTATGACTCTGAAGACTGGATTAATGAAGCTGATAATCATTTTAAATCTTGAAAATCTCTTAAAACACTGGAATAAATTATTAAATTAAATTGTGTTAAATTATCATCATTTTGTATTGTATATATTATTGTATATTATATTGTATTGAAATAAATGTAGCCTTGGTGAGCAGGAGAAGCTTATTTTAAAACATTTAAAAATACACTGACCCCTAAATGACCCCAAAAATTGTGTAAATTTAAAAACGTTTTTAATAAACTAACGGATTAAATGTGTGGTGTCTGTGGTCTTTGGGAAGCCTCATGTATAAATAAAAAGTTCAGGTTTGAACATTTGAACTCTTTCAATTTTATTTGGATATAATAATTCAGTTTGGTGTCACTACGGCAACATACAGAAATAGGAAATTTAAATGTCCGTGTAGTAATTGAACTCAAATTAATGCTTGAACATTTTAGTCAAATAAAAGGAATAATAAGAGACGCACAAGAAATTGTTTTTAAAAGCAACAATTTGTTTTCCAAAACAAGGTAATACCCCACTCCTTCATTAGAAGCTAATTAGTTATTCAAATTATTTGATTAATCCAAAGGAGCTTAAGTGAAAAAACACAAAGTAGTACAGAACCAAATTTAATTATTACAGTATTACAATACATTCCGTGACATCTTAACTAATTCAAGTACTCTAGTTTTAGCTCTATTTAAAATCAATCGTAATCAAAACTATCAAAATTGACCTAATATTCTTGCTTAGGCTTGGTTAAAAAGACATTACATTAAGTCTTCACCAATATACTTCATTCATCCAATCATTTACCTTTGGCTTAATCTCTTTAGTTTGTGGTCTTATTTTATCTGTAACACTGTAAGCTATGACATTGCCTTGCTTTTTACTACAAAGATGCCGTTTTCACGTGTAAGTACCACGATAAACAACAGGTCTCCGGTAGAAACAGTGACATAAACGAATAATCATCCATAATCCGTACTATTGTGTCAGTGGACTAAATGTGTTCGATAGGATGTTTTCTGTGGACTCTTACTTTTTGAAATAAACCAAGATCAACTGCAGTGAATGCGTGTGTGTGTGTGTTAATTTACTATGATATTCACTCCATATCTATTAAGCATTTTCTGTAAAACTTACACAAGTTTAGCAAATACATCCTTTACAAGCCTCCCATTGAAAAGCAACTAGCTGCAATGGGTGCTTGAGGGTTGTAGCTTTAGAATGATGGATAGTTTGTGCAGATTTTGTCTGTTCTTTGTGGTGTAATCTATTTATAAACACTGACATGTGGGAAAAATAGCGCCTCAGTGAAACCACGTCGGGGCGCTGGCTAAAGGGTTAACCTATACTGGTCACCACGGCGGAATGAACAACCAACTATTCCGGCATGTGTTACACAGCGGATTCTCTTCCAGCCACAACCCGGTACTTGGAAACACCCATACACTCTCACATCCATACACTACGGCCAATTTAGTTTATTCAATTAACCTATAGTGCATGTCTTTGGACTGTAGGGGAAACCAGGGCAACCAAAGGAAACCCACAACAATACAGGGAGAACATGCAAACTCCACACTTGAACCAGCAAAGTTCTTGCCTCAGCTAACCACTGAGCTACCGCGCTGCCCAAATATACTTTACATATATTTTTTTTAAATCCAGATTTTGATGTTTTATGTAGCTATTTATGCAGATATTTAAGCTTAGGCAACATTTAAACAAGTGCGTTGAGCAAACTCGACACAGGTCTTGAACTATTCATTATATCCTTCCAAAACAACCATCATCCAAATTAAGATGCTTTACCCGCAGTGTTTAAGTTGACAGAGAGCTAATCATAAATGAATTATCCAATCATGAAGGACTATAATTGTAGAGTTTGGGTTTATCTGCATCCCAAGGTCTCACCAACACTACTCTGCATACTGAAATCATCTGCTTTGACCTCAACATGGAAACGCGGTCTCTCTGAAGAGAACCATGAGCTTCAGCTGTCAAACTCACTCTCCATCCTCTACTCTCCCCTGAACGATGGCAGAAGGTTCTTTTCACCTTCAAAATCTCTCACTTTTAATAAATGCCAAACATCCCCTTTATTATCTTTGCCAACTGGAGCACAGTCATACCCCTTATACACTGCTTATATGTATAAGATGAGGTGTCATAACCTATGAAGAAAATAAGACAGGAAAGCCCATTAAGCCCACTTATGTAAACATTTTAAAGATGCAGTTTGTAAGATTGACACTTGTAGTTGAACTAGGGATTGCAGTCCAAATTCAAAATATTGGATTTTTCTTTTCTTGCACCTGGACACCCTCCTTAGAATGACGCACACGCAGGTTGCCAGATTGATACACCATCAGGAGCGAGGCAAAAGCAATATTATCAGAATCAGAAAGAGCTTTATTGCCAGGTATGTTCACACATACGAGGAATTTGTTTTGGTGACAGAGCTTCTACAGTGCAACAGAATTACAGAGACAGAACAAAAAACACATAATAAATATAATAAATATATTCAAAAAATAGAAGTAAGTGTTAAATGCAAATATACAAATTGACAAGTGTATGTACAGGTGTATTACTATATTATATGTGCAGCTGTTATGTGCCAATTGGCATGTAAAGTGTGTTGTTAAATAAGTGTATGTGTGTGTAACAAGTGTATTTGTTATGTGCAAATTGGCATGTAAAGTGTGTTGTTAAATAAGTGTATGTGTGTGTAAGAGTGTATTGCAAGTAGTGATGTTGGTTCCACGATTATTATCAGCCAGTGTTCATGAGATGGATTGCCTGAGGGAAGAAACTGTTCCTGTGTCGGGCTGTTCTGGTGCGCAGTGCTCTGTAGCGTCACCCAGAAGGTAACAGTTCAAAGAGGCAGTGTGCTGGGTGTGAGGGGTCCAGAGTGATTTTAGCAGCCCTTCTGCTCGCTCTGGATCAGTACAGTTCTTGGAGAGTAGGGAGGGTTGTACCAATGATTCGCTCAGCAGTCCGAACTATTCGACGTAGTCTTCGAAGGTCAGATTTGGTAGCTGAGCTAAACCAGACAGTTATTGAAGTGCAAATGACTGATTTAATGTTAATATGAATATTAAGTATTCATGTCAGTAGTTTATGTGCACTGTAAAAAAAATAAACCTAAAGTAAATAAAAATAACGACTGACTCGACTTAAAATTGTAACGCTGCGTTCATACCAGACACAGAAGAAGCATCAAGCATTAGTGATTTACATGTTAAGTCAATGCAAAGCCACCAATAGACATCCTGCCACGCGATACACATGCATGAGGCGCCGCGAATGGTGCGAAATGTGCGAATGAAGTGGTGCAAGTTAAGCATTTTGCACAATAGACACGCTTAACACGCGCATCTCATGTTTCGCGCGAATCGCTCGAGTTCAAAAATCTGAATTTCAGCGGACATTAGCACCACGTTAACTAATCAGGAGCTTGCTTTTGTGGGGGAGTGATTATGACATAGCGCCTGTTGTTGGTGTCCCGGGGAAAAATCATCGACACCGACAACAGTTCATCAAACTGGGCTCGGCTCAGTCAGAAGCACCGCTGAAAGCTTCCATCATCCAGGTATAGTTTCTGCAGGAGTTTATGAACTAATGGAGCTGGGTGCACCTCTGAAAGGATCTTATGGACTCAGACACATCTCCAAACAAATCAATGCTGTTTTTCAGCCTTCATAAAAGCACATAAACACAGTTATTCTCTCTATAAAATCCATGTAAGCCATTTAGCAACGAAGCTAGGGTCACCGGGCAGACAGAAGCCCTGCGCATCAAGGGAATCTGCATCTCTTACTCTTTGACGAGTGAATGAATCGGATTTGACGTGCGAATGAAGCGAGTAAACTCAATGTTTAAGTGTCTATTTACACGTGAATAGCGTGATTTATCCGTGCGTTCCACGTCTGGTCAACAACAGTACTTAGGTTAAAAAAAAATAATAATAAAGTAAAATAAAAAAGTTGTTCAAATTGAAGTTGATTCAACTTTTTACTACTTTTTTTTGTTTAGAAAGTCAATGCAAATGCACAAACATGCGCAAAAATTCACTAGGAGGTGCAAATGAAGTGAAATGAAGTGCAACATTTACCACGGACATGTGGAATTCACTTCAATCATGCATTCATGAAAATTCAGATAATTCAACTTAAACTTAGCTTGAAGTGAAAAACCTAGTCTAGTCATGCCTAGTCACAACACTGGAATCCGATACCAATCGGTACTGAAATTTTAAAAACTACAATTTCCCGTAAACATTTAATCGCTGTGGAGCTCGTTCTTAAACAGCGCTGATTTGCCGTTGTGTTCACGCATTCAACAGAAATGACTATGATTGGCCTGCAATTGGCCATCGGTTCACTAGCCTCACTGCTGTTTACTGCGTGTAACCACAGATACAGGGACACTGGAGCATTTTAAAGTCACGATTCATCAGCGGATCGCCCATTTAGAGACAAACCAGCTGATCGATAAGACTTTAAAACGCTCCAGTATCCCTGTATCTGTGGTTATATGTGGTAAACAGCAGTTACTTCGGTGAATCGATAACCTTCACAGTCATTTTTATTGAGCATGCTCAAGAACATGCCCCACAGCGTTTAAATGTTCATGGAAATTGGACGCATCTAAAATTTCAGTACTAATTGGTACTGAATTCCAGTATCGTGACAACCCAAGAAGATTTTAATAAAGAATTTAATAAAGATTTAATAAGAAAAATTTAATAAAATGAGAAATTGCTTGCGAAAGTGTTCTTGCAAAGCCTTTTTTCTAACTGTGAAACAACAGCCAGGTTCAGTGTTGGCAACTTGTGGATGAACTAAGTGTTGCACGAATGATTTAAAGTGCATGTGCGAGCTGTGTGAACGATGGCCTCTCAAGAGTCTGTAATTTTGTGAAGCCGCTTCAGCGTAGGTCAGGCAAAAATGTGCATCAAAGTGGCCACAAAGGGGGCAGTGGAGGAAACCTTTCTGAAAAGCTAAAAATATGAACGTTCAGAGGATTACAAGTGCTCATAAAGTGCGTTATTTGGGACAGGGTCATTTTATGGCATTGCATACTGTGCTGACATCAAATCTCATGCATACTCTATTGAATGTGATATATTGTGAAAGTGAACCTATAGAGAAACAAACAAATGAGCCCATGTGGATGTAGTGTGCATATGTAAAAGGGCTTGGTGATACATCAAGTGCACTGCGACTGTCCCGTCAAATGAAAGTGCTACCGGAGGGTGGGCTTCTTTTCCCTGCTGCACAGGAGCACACTGGGAGGCCGAATTAATGCAAGGCTGCAGCACCACTACAAAGGGAAGAGATTTGTCAATGCTGTATAATTTGCCTAATCTTGATATAAGAGTGTGTTCTTCAATGCAAAGCATGGGCTTTAACTTTGTTAAAAAGCAAACACCAGAGAAATGAGTCTCATAGTAATGTCTGTAACTTGGACGACATGCAGCTGTTTTTTATGATTATTAATGAGACCAAAATGATTGACGCACACCATCTGTCTTGACAGATGACTTTTAATGATATTGAAGCACAATGAATCAATTTGAGCATGCAAATCATCCAGCCCTTGAGATAATCAGCGAACGATCACAGGTGAATACCTAATGCAAATAAAAGTCTTTCCTCAGGTAACAATTTCAAGTTTGACTACAACTCAAACCATTAAAAGTTCTATATTATTAGTCTGGTAGCCCTTTTGAATTATTTGTGGGTCTTTGCCAGCCTTGGTCATAATATATGTTGATAACTTTTAAGTTTCATAACAACAAGAAGGTCACCAGTGTGAGACAAGAATGTTCAAAGCTGGATGCTTTCCATGTGACTTAACATAAAAAAAATTGATGGTAATATATGGGAATTACCTGGTATTAGAGGTAATAAACTGGGGATTTGCTAAATGTTATGTTATGTGTGTATTTATATAGCATATTTGTTGTGTATGGCCATACAGCAAAAGCAATTTACAATCATGCACCACCTGTGTCCAGCATCCTTTTTGATGATGGGATGGCAGTCACAGGACAATGGCGCCAGTACGCTCACCACAAACCAGCTATAGGTGGAGTTGAGACAGTTATAGAGCCAATTCGGAGAATGAGGATGATTGGGAGGCTATGATGTGATGATGGTTCCAATGGATGGAATTTGGCCAGGACACTGGGGTTACACCCCTATTCTTTACGAGAAGTGGCATGAGATTTTTAAACGGACCTCGGTTTAATGTCTCATCTGAAAGACTGTGCTCACTGAGAGTATAGTTCCCCCTTGACTTTACAAGGGCATTAGAACTCACACAGACCACAGGTTGAGTGCCCCCTGCTGGTCACACTAACACAACTTCCAACAGTGACCTAGTTTTCCCATGGTGTCGCCCATCAAGGTAACTGACCAGACTTAGCCCGGTTTAGCTTAAGAGAGTAACCGGTTTGTAAGCCCATGACAGGGAATCTAGTTGTAGAAATAAATCTTGCAGGATAATCTTCATTGATTTAAAAGAATCAAATTTAATGCAATATCAGTTACATGCATTAATATTTTGAATGCTTTTGAAAGAAGTCTCTTATGTTTATCAAGCCAGAACAAAACCGTAAAATTATTAAATAATATTATCACAGTTGTTTTATGTTTTAATATAGTTGCTGAATTTTCACCCCAGCTCACCAGTCTCAGACCATCAATCATGGAAATAGCTTAATATGTTCACATTTCCAGGGTTCTTTGATTAATACAAGTAATATTAATTAAATAAACTCCTGATAGGTTTTCCTTTGCAACTCTAGCCAGAAGTCATTTCTAGATGCCATCTGGTAAACATGGGTCAATGGAGTAGTTTAAACTGGCCATTAAAGCAAGTGTGTGTTCCGGAACTGAGATTACAAAAGTTATATCAAGGGCATCTGACGTAAAAGAAAAAAGGTACCAAATTTATCTTGACAAACGGGAGCAGCCAAGAACAAGGGATTATGTAAAAGATCAAAAGAAAATGGTTGAAAGAAATATTATACAGACAGCAAAACTAAAGTTTCGACGGCTTTTTTGTGTTACTTAAGTATACTGCGCTATTCACTAAGTGCAACTGGAGTCTGAACAGCACTATGGCTTGATGGACTATTCTCTACTTTCTATAGGCAACCACTAAACTTCCAATTCTCCAACAGGTTGATGGTGTTGTCTGGAGATTACAGTGATCCGTCTATTCAGGTTTTATGTTGACCATGCACTTAAGAAGTTTCTCTGAATACCTGCAAAAACTTTGAGGGGAAAAAAGTAAGGGAACTACGCAGGTTTTCAATAGATCTGATGAAGACAACAGACTCCAACCTAAAGTGTGCTCTTCTTCATAGATAAGGTTCACTCCGGCCTAAGATTTAAATAACCCACCGCAGAATGGTGAATACTATATTTAAAACAACTACAATTCATGAGTTTAATTAGCAGCTATTAATTACTCTAGGTTATTCGCAGGCTGAAATAATTCCTCCCTTGAGAGTCCCTCGAAAGTGAGTTGAAGAGGAGGTGGGATGGATCTCCACAGCAACCATCGCCAAATACTGCAGCAGATCAAATCCAAACAGTCTGGCGCAACTCGCCGATGTGAATTTCACTTCAAAGAGATTGTGATTGATAGTAGGTAAACAGGTGTGCAAAGGGCTACAACGGTTGTTTAGATGCGCGCTGTAAGCCTGGCTCCCATGGGAACTCACAGGCGGAGACTCACAGCTGGCATGCTAACGTTTCCAGCAACAGCTGGGAGTGGCTCAAGAGGCCAGCCACATTAAACAGGAAGCTGGTCTTTAATTATGAGTGGCTGCTTTGGCTGCCTGTCCAAGTGTAAAGAACAATCAGAGACTCCTGAGGAAAAGACAAAGCCGGTGTGCATGCCATAGCACCAATTCTACCACTTAGTTATGGAGGTTTCCTTTCATATCTTCCTTTTATATGTCAATTGGAAAAGTGTTGCAACTACTAATAGAACATTTGACCTCTGCACCAGTTTCAGACTTCTCTGTGACAACATGTCTCCACTTTCCACCTTGCACACTCCCAAGTTTCGCCCAACACACATCACTCCAGTACCACATTGCGCGTCTCTCCCTCAGGCTGCTTGACCTCCTTTAGAAACAAAATAGCTGGCGCACAATGGGACCAGAGCTGGATAGTCTCCTTTCCTGTCAGTGCACAAAGACTACCAGCTTGCCTGCAAACACAGCCCTCCGCTAGAGTTGGCATGTGTGCTGGTGGTGCCCATTACTATGCTGTGCTAATAATATGTTTGAAAGGAATAGCTATGGGCGACGCGGTCTCCATGGATTTCATCTGGGTCATGGCACCGATCGAAAATCTACAAATGGAAGCCACCAACCTGGACCTTCAAAGTCTTGACCTATGTGGACTGTGGGACACACGGCCCCTGGTTTTCTGGAACCTTGTTTTGCCAGTTATATCAAAAGGGATCTGGGCTCACTGTCAAGGCTCCAGCAGATCCATGGTCTGTCAATCTCCCAGTAGGATGAAACTTTGATGAAGAGCTAACATGGCAGGGCTTCTGCAAATTTAGATAGGCCAGATTTGCATCAGTTTGTGCCCTTGATTGGGCATTTGAGTCCCTGGGCCCTGTAAGTGAGAAGTGATGTCCTCTACTTGACAAGCCTTAACCGCATGGTAGCCTTTTCTCGCCAGATCATCAACCCCAAACTTTCTTATTCCCGCAGTGTTTAAAATTGCAGACTTGGATCTGTGAACTTAGAAAAAAATAATAATAATTCAGAATATAGGCACATCCATACACTCTAAAAGAAGTGCAAAATATAGGTTTATTGTAGGGCTGTGCGATACTGCAAATTTTGGTATCGATCCAATACCAAGTAAGGTATTACTTGGTATACCCAGGGCCAGTATCGCAGATATTGATACCGATACTGATACCGATACTGATATTTTTACTTTAAAAGCATGCACTTGAACCGAAATGTACATTTCTGTAGGGGAGACCAGTGTGTGATGATTTATGAGTTGAATGCTCTCAAAGTAGCTAGAATTAAATGTATATGTTAAAACCCAGTGTCATTCATTCATTCATTCATTTTCTTGTCGGCTTAGTTCTTTTATTAATCCGGGGTCGCCACAGCGAAATTAACCACCAACTTATCCAGCATATTTATTTACGCAGCGAATGCCCTTCCAGCCGCAACCCATCTCTGGGAAACATCCATACACACACACTCACACTCATACACTACGAACAATTTAGCCTACCCAATTCACCTATACCACATGTCTTTGGACTTATGGGGGAAACCGGAGCACCCGGAGGAAACCCACACGAATACGGGGAGAACATGCAAACTCCACACAGAAATGCCAACTGACCCAGCCGGGGCTCGAACCAGCGACCTTCTTGCTGTGAGGTGAATGTGCTACTCACTACGCCACCGTGGTGCCAAAACCCAGTGTGTTTTTAATTACATTTTTTTTATTGTTACTATTATTATTATTATTATTATTATTATTATCATTTCCTACTACCTTTTATTTCCTGCCTACTTTAATAATTTTGGCCACCACTGTATATTTTTTAATTCCAAAATAAATAGCAGGTTTTAATGTGCTCACTATATTGGCTATTTTTAATCAGCCTGATGATGAAAGTAACAAGTTCAACTATGACCAAGTAATCTCTTTTTCCCCTTATTTTTCAAATTGGCATTAACTAATACTGAATGTCCTATATAAATCAAATATTAATTTCAGCACTGTGGCTAACTACCTGGATAGTCATTGCCTCTCTGAAACGACTCGGCCAGTGACCTCTGTCTCAGGGCTGGCACTGCTATGGGTCTGTCTAGAGCAGGAGTGTCCAAACTCGGTCCTGGAGTGGCAGTGTCCTGCAGATTTTAGCTCCAACTTGCCTCAATACACCTGCAAAGATGTTTCTAGAAAACCTTGATTAGCTTGATTAGCTATCCCAGGTATGTCTGATTGGGGTTGGAACTAAACTTTGCAGGACACAGGCCCTCCTGAACCGAGCTTGGACATCCCTGGTCTAAAGGTTCCTCCTTTTTTTGCAGCTCGGCATTCTCTTTTTTGTCTTGTTTTATGTGTTTGTGTAGATTTGTGGTGTTGCCACAGTATTGAATAGACTTTCTACAAACATCACAGTTTGCAATATTTTCGTTTACTGTAGTAAACACCAAACAGCGCTCCTCTTTCTTTCCATCATCTCAGAACAGCCAAACATGCTTGCGCTTTGGCGCTGCTGAGACACTTGATGAAAGGACAAGGACAACGTGCATACAAGATGTAAATATCTGCTCTTTCATGAAACAGAAGCAATGTACTTTAGCATAATTAGAAGAAATTTAAATAAAAAAAAAATCGATCTCAGAAGGCTACTATCGATCCGATATCAATACTAACGTTGGTATCGATACTATCGATATTAGGATCGATCCTCCCACCCCTAGTTTACTGCCAATAGGGAAGCAATATTCGGTACCATATTTAACCGTAAAAATTTCATAGCAATAGCCTAATGTTCAATATTGCTAAAATTATCCCCTATACAGCAAATTGTATACCTTTTACAGACAGATTAAAAACATCTGACTTACAGCTCGATATAACTCCATCCATCCTGCAAAGCATTTGCCTTCTGAAGGTCACAGATTTGTATTTATTGATTATCAAGGTATTTCAAAGATAAAGGTTGAAAATGAATGTAATGATGGTGGACTACTTGCTGTGTTTCAGTAAACTTCACAAACACAGTTGTAGGAGAATCAGAGGGAGTCCGTGTGCACGGCCATGCTTCTCGGCGGGTGAGCGGTAACAGCCCCAGAAACTCCCCGCTGGGCTAATGGTTCTACCAATTCTCAGAAAAATTCTGACATGTTGGAATTAATCACTGCCAGTCTCTGGAGAGGGCTCACGTGACTTTGGTAGTGACCAATACGCTTCCTTTCATCCTGAAGTACTGACAAGTAATTGCTCTAGTACTCGCATCTAATTCAAAAGCTGTCCTCGGCAATCACAAAGCTGAATATATCCATAAATTGACAATCTGCAATTGAGTAACCTGCATTTTGTGCTGCGTTTAGCACTTGGAGGGACCTCAGAAGAAAGGTGGTATACATCTCGTGAGTGTTATCTTAAGTCATACTTTATTTTAACGGCCCGTTTGTTGAAATAAGTTCCATTGCATCTACATGCCGACTAATTCTCATTAGCTTATAAGTAGACTGTTAGGTTGAGGTTGGGGTTAGGGTTAGTGTAAGTTGACATGTACTTGCATCGTTTCTTATAGTCAGTTAAATGTCTGTTGAGTAATTGTTAAATGTCAGTATCAACAGATATCATCAGACAGTCTACTAATACTCAAATGAACCATCAAAATAAAGCGTTACATTATATTATATTTTATTTCGGGAGACTTATTTTGACAGTCTGACTCCTAAATCCACTAAATTCTCCGAACACCAACAGTTCCTTTTGTATAATTTGAACCTACTATGTCTATTACCTCTTGTTGAATCGGTGAGTTCATCATTAATTGTAAGTCACTTTGGACAGATGTGTCTGCTAAATGACTGAATGCAAATGTAGCTCCAAAGGACAACACAGGCTCCTTGTGGATATGTACCCCTGTCTACATTTCTGGAGACACCGATGGACTTGGAATGCGGAGCAGTTAACCGTAACAACAGGGTCCGAGTCCAGCAAAGAACAAAAGTAAAAAATAAAAATAAACAACAGGCTGAAAACATGGTGAAACCACGTGGCCTTGTTTGCTTTTCATTTTCTAGATTGCTTTTGAAAACACTGTGGGTTGGGTTTAGGAAAGGGGGTGGGTGGGACAGTCTGTTAGCCAATCAGTCGACAGCAAGCTGGCTTAGTCGGCTAAAGTGTATCTGGTGGATCTACACGAAAAGAGGGCACAAGAAAGAAATTTGAGCTCATCGAAAGGTGCACAAATCGGTCTCTGGTCGATTTGCAAAAATAAAAACTGCAAGCAGACGTAACTCCACATATTACATATTTCACTGCTCCCAGAAAGGTAGACCTGGGTACCTATCCGCTATGAGCCTAGGTTGCCCACATATCGTTAGGGAAAAGTCACAACAAAACACAAATAAAACATCTAGATGATCATGCCTCTTCCATTCTTAATTACTAAATGTGAGATACACCTGACACCAAGAGGAAAAGTGTAATCGAGAAAAGTCAGAAAGTGCAACATCTGCACTACACAAAATTGAATTGCTTTGAGTTGGGCGGTGGGACTCAAGAATGAACAAGTTGCAACAGAGTCAAGCAAATACTGGATAGTATCCAGAGCAATCACTGATGGCTGCCACCTGTCCAGCACCTTCCTCTTCTGTCCTCTCCTCTTTAAACAAAACAAAGCCCCCCCGGCATTTGAATGGCAGCTTCAAAAAACAGAACCTTTGTAGATGAATGGAGCAGTGAGGGAATTGGCCTGCCAACCAGGCTCATGCATTCATCAATCTTATCCGCACAGGAAATCAAACAGATGATGCACAATATTAGGCATCAGAAACCCCAGCTCTCAAAGCAACACATTTCGGCTTCACAAAACAGACGGCCCATTGTGAATGGATTCATTAACCGCACATAACAGCACCTGACACAATGCTACAACTAATATAAATGACAATGATACACCGTAGGAAGTCTCCTTAAATATCTTGCAGAGGATAGAACATGATTGTGTGGGAAACCAACATGATATTAGACATCAAATGTGTTGCTGTAACTACATAGTTTTAAACGTAGGTGAGCTTTGCAATGTTTGATTTTTAAGAAAATACAACAATTTGAAACGAGAGATTCGTTATTTATAGTGGAATCCGACTATGTCCATTGACTGTTGAAACATCCGTTGCTTGTAAATCTTCAACTAGTACGCTCAATTCCCCCATCATGATTTTGCCAAATACAATGCGATTAACATCTATGATGATGCTGGAACATCATTTTTGTTCTTAAAAATGTAATCCATAACTATTCTCTACCCCAGTGGTTCTCAAACTGTGGTACGCGTACCACTAGTGGTACACAAGCTTCCTTCTAGTGGTACACGGAAAAAAATGAACAGTTTTAACCCTTTGATGTATACGATAACACCATTGTGATCAGTAAATGGACTTTAATCGGCTAAACCTTTTATTTAAGTGGCTTACAATAATAAATATTCTGAATTTGAAGAACAATCTGCCTTGTTTTTGAACTGTGCAGTGCTATAGCTGCTTAATTAGGCCTACTACGCTACTGTACTTCAATACCGGTTATTATGGTGGTACTTGGAGAGACAATTTTCTTCTAAGGTGGTACTTGGTGAAAAAAGCTTGAGAACCACTGATCTACCCCAAACCATAACTGTCAATTTTTCCCAAAATCGCATACAATGTAAATGTATCCCTTAATTCCGATTGGCTGATTGGAATGTTGTTCCAGGATCAACAGATGTTACTCCAGGATCATGTCCTACTTGGTGAAATCAAGTTGGCGCTCAATTCTGAAACAAATCAACCATTGTATCTGTCCCTTCCTGGATATTCGATTGACAAGTGATCCAGCCAATCATAATGCCAAAATTCTGTGCCCCGTAGTAAAGCAACATCTGCGATTAACTAGAAAAACGGTAAAACATTTGCAGAGACTTGGAATACAGACAGAACATACCCAGAAAGGTGAGGGCAATTACAATTTCTTGTTTTTTAATTATGTAGGGGCTTTCTTTTTGCGCATCATTCACTTGTAGCAAACTAACAGTAAGATAAGTATGGTTATATTGTAGCTGAAGCCTTCACAATGACGTCAACAGAAAAGGACCACCACTAAAACGTGTAAGTAAATGGTCAGCCTTTGATTGAAGATTACATAAGCAAACATTTATTTTTTCAGTGGACTAATCAAAGCACTGATTATTCGCTCACATAAAGATTAACAATGTGCGCTAGCAAAATAATCTTTGTATATTTTGATTTCACACAAACTTTAAACATCAAATTCTTTTATAGATATCCCTTACACAAAGCTCAGCTCAACCATTACAACCTGGACTGAAGATATATGTGGGTTGAAAGGCTCTGCTTCAGAAAAAAAAAAAAAAAAAAAAAACGAAGAGGATTCCAGGAGTGATGGTGTTGAACAAACTGTCGGCGTTTGACACTACCGCTGCATGCTAAGAAGGTTGTCAAAGCAATCCGCAGCTGCTAAATGGAGTATTAGCCTTTCAATTCAGACTAATCAGCTTTACAGTGGTGATATCTGAGGTGTCGGGCCAATATTCCTATAGCATCCACTCTGTGGGTTGTGTTAGCAAACAAATTCGAGAGCTCACCAAATGATGCATATGGCAAATCCCATACAATTAGAACTGAACGCAGTTAAGCGTATGCAAATATGGTGGCTAGAGGTCTTTCGCAATGTTTTTCAGAACGACTGCCATCAAATAAGTGCAGATCAGAGTTATCTGTCATGCTTTACGCTGCCATGGATCCTTCTCCAGAGAGCATGGGGATAAATCTGATGCGCCTCACAAACCTCCGTCTAATGGCTCTTTCTGGTCTTTTTCTCATCCTCGTAGTCTTTTATTCCTGTCGTGGTATTAAGCTACTCCCAGATAAAAGGCTGCCGAAGAGCCGATCAATACCTATATTCTCCATGTTTGCTTTGAAATTCTGACACTCTCCAATAGTTTTCATCTGCCCCTGGGGTGTTAGCCATGCAAATTAGCTGCGGGAAAAAAGCACCTTAAATCAATAAAAACCAGAATTCAACTATTCATTAGCAATGGCTCATGAATATCAAGAGAAAAGTAGGACTGAAATAGTGAAGTGATTCAAACGCAATCCGCTGAAACTCGATGAATAATGAAAACGCAAACTTAAAAATGCATTGTTTTGTTAACGGTCGAATCAATATGTCATATTCTATTGCATAAATCTCAGGCCTAGATGTTATTTCCCCGGAGACTTTGTTAAATATGAGTATTAAAGTTAGGGTCAGTATAAACTGCCTTTAGTTTCAGGATAAATGACTTTAATCAACAAGTCTAAATAATGCAGTTGTGGTGTCAGTATATGCAGTGAAGGAGAAAATAACATCTACATAACCTGCAGCTCCGAACGCATACCGTGAACTAATTCTAATGAGGTAAATAACTGAATGATTATGCCATCACTGTTTATGACTTTATTTAAATGATGACTACAAAGTGGAATTGCAAATTTATGGTAATCATATATTCTTGATATAGCACTTGCCATGTGACAAGTGGGGTCTGCGCTATAGAGTTTAGCCTCCGGCAGCGAACACTGAGACTTCAACAAAGTTTTTTCCACTGCATTTCAAATCAAAAGAGCACATATTTATAATCCCGGTAGCAGACAGTGTTTAATAATTTAAAGGAACAGTTCACTCAAATATGAAAACTATTTACTTACACAGTGTTATCGCACTCATACGTTCGGAAGCTTGAATCTGCCATGGAATACAAAAATAAAAATGAAGGTGGGAAATGGCGATCTTATGATTCTGACCTTTTTTGAGTTTCAATTTTGTATTGCTGGGAGGGAAAGTTGAATTAAAAGATTTAAATGCAGAATTAAAAGGAAAAAGAGTCCAACAAATGACATATAAACTTGTGAGAAATGTGAGAAATTAACTCAGAATTATGAGGAACATAGCAGAACAGTGAGATTTAATCTTAGAAATGTGGAACAAAAAATATATATATAAAATAAACTTTCAATTCAATTCATCTTTATCTCCATAGCAACGTTGTAGTAAATTAAAGCCGTGTCAGTAAAGCTCAATGCTGAAAGTCCAAACACTGAAGAGCAAATCTATCCATTCGTGTAACTTTGCCGGTCCTACACTTCCCAAACGCTTTGAGCTGGGGTCGAACCGACAATTCTTTGTATGACAGTCAATGGTCTTACAAGAAGGCTAAAGACCATGGCCCCTAGTGTCTGTCGCTAGAGAAACTTTAGAGGTCAGAGGGAGTGAGGTTTACCAGCATAGCAATTCACTAGCTGGCCTCCGCTACACCCACCCCCTAAACCTCATTCCCATCCGGGTCATGGCACCAATGTATCC
>CAIGQQ010000001.1:6324480-6337125 GCA_903798035.1 Danio albolineatus | reverse complement strand
CACCCCCTAAACCTCATTCCCATCCGGGTCATGGCACCAATGTATCCACACAGGTCCTACACCTCCCAACCCACTCTAAGCTGGGATCGAACCATTAATTTTTTGTGTAATAGTTGGTTGGTCTAACAAGAAGGCTAAAGACCATGGCCCCAAGCGTCTGTCGCTAGAGAAACTTTAGAGGAAAGAGAAGTGAGGTTTACCTGCACAGCAATTCCCTAGCTGGCCTCCGCTACACTCACCCCCCTAAACCTCATTCCCATCTGGGTCATGGCACCAATGTATCCACACACGGTCCTACACCTCCCAACCTACTCTGAGCTGGGATCGAACCGGCGATTCTTTGTATGATAGTTGGTTGGTCTAACAAGGAGGCTAAAGACCATGGCCCCTAGCATCTGTCAATGGAGCACCTTTAGAGGTCAACGGTGTGAGGTTTACCTGCACAGCTCTTCACTAGCTGGCCTCTGCTACATGCTCAGCTCTACAAACTTGGAATTGTGAGAAATAAAGTCAGAACTGTGACATTTAAACTCAAAACTGTGAAGAAGTCAGAATTTCAGCAAATAAACTCTGAATTAAAGAAACAGCCATGACTGAAATGTATAAACTCCAACCGTGAGGTAAAAAAGTTTAAGATATAAACATTGCACTTTGAGAAATAGTCTTAAAGTTGAAATAGCAGAAGATAAACTTGCAATTGCAAGAGAAATGTCAGAAACGTAAGCCTTATGCTTGGAACTCTTAAGAGTTTTTGTATTATTATTCTGAAGAATAATAATAAAAGAAACAAGCTTCCACTGAAAAAATGTACACTGTTTATATATAATAAATCACATTCATTTTTAAAAAATATATTGTGCCATTTGAGTTCCATTGGAAATAACATGATACAGCACATGATGTTATTTCCAATGACACTCAACAGGATCACATTTAAAGGGGACCTATTATGTCCATTTTTTCAAGATGTGAAATAAGTTTCTAATGTCCCTAATGTGTGTATGTGATGTTTCATCTCAAAAATATTGTGCAAATATTGTTTTATAACTCTTTGCATCTGCCTGTTTTAGGCTTTGATCGAAACTGTGCCGATTTGGTGACTGTCACTTTAAATTTATATGAGATATGATCTTTTAAAAAGAGGGTGGAGCTACAAATACCTACTTGCAGATTAAAAACAAAGACTAACGTCCTATGCTAATAAGGGAGAGATGGTCACTAATAGGCGGGGCTTTCCTCCTCTGATGACACGTACAAAGAGAGAATGTCAATCAAAGCGTTTCTGTTTTAATCAAGAGTGATTATAAAAAAAAAATAAAAACATTTACATGGTTAAACCTCTTATAAAAGTGATCTTGGCATATTAGTTCCTCTATTACAGCAGAAGACCACACCGGGTGCCACTTCTTTCAGCTAAGAACTGGAAACTGAGGCTACAATTCACACGGGCTCACCACAATTGAACAACAGAAGATTGGAAACACGTTGCCTGGTCTGATGATTCTCGATTTCTGCTGCAACTTTCGGATGCTAGGGTCAAAATTTGGCGTCAACAACATAAAAGCATGGATCCATCCGGCCTGTTAACAACAGTTCAGGCTGGTGGTGGTGTAATGGTGTGGGGGATATTTTCTTGGCACACTTTGGGCCCATTATTACCAATTGAGCATCATGTCAACGCCACAGCCTACCTGAATATTGTTTCTGACCATGTCCATCCCTTTATGACCACAATGTACCATCTACTGATGGCTACTTCCAGCCGGATAACGCACCATGTCATAAAGCACAAACCATCTCCGACTGATTTGTTAAAATTGAGTTCACTGTAGTCAAATGGCCCCCACATTCACCAGAACTCAATCCGATAGAGCACCTTTGGTATGTTCATTCCACAGCTACTGCAGTGTTCACATATGCCAAAGCAAATCATACTAAGGGGGAAAACAAGTCCAAATGAGCTAGATGTGAATGCCCGGAATGCCCTAAATGAACATGTTTTCCCCAGCACAATTTCTCTACTTCATCTTTACGGATACTGTGATCCTTCAAACCGGGGAATGACAAATAAATCCAGTGCGGTCAGAGGTTTGACAATGATGAATAAGGTGTGCATTGTCAATCACAAGAAAAAAGAAAAAGAAAATAAAAAAAGTGTGTCATCTCACTCTCCCTCCCTCCTCCGATTCCAGCCCTACTTTCCTGGTTTGTGTGACTCCAATTCCAGGCTTTAAATAACATTTTTCTGCATGACTGAGCGAGACAGATATCCTTCTTGACATATGACAAAGACGCCATCCAGAACTAATTTCTCCAGCAGAACATACAGTATAATGTTTTAATGGGATTTTGTTGGGATATTGATTGAAAATTGATGTTTTTGGGGCGGAGGTCGTGTATGAACACCACACACAATGCTCCTTATGCAGTTTTTCCAGGTATGCAAAGCCCTGTCTGACTTTCATCAAATTAAACCGGCGTGTATGGCAGAAAGTTTGTTTGAATGTGAGAACAATAACTGCAAGTGATTGGCATTTAAGCGCTAAGTGAGAGCCATTAGATCGATTCAGTCTTGCGTGATATGCTATGAAGGGCGTATTACATTTGACTCTTCACATCATGCACCATAAAATAAAAGTCATTCGATGACTATCATATTGAATGTCATTCAGTCTGCTAATTCTTGCACTTAGCAATTTTGATCCTTAATAGGCATTTAAAAGGAATTGAGAAGTTTTTATTTTGCAGTTTGACTGAATCGTTTCACAGGGTCATCAGAAGACGGACTACACTTTAACACTATAAACTGTAATGTTCTTTACTGTAATATCCAGTGTTTAAAGGAGAGCTGTTTGCTATTCTTTACAAAAAAGCATCTCAGAATGTTCCACAGGAGATCATCTGATAACAATAGCTGTAAATGAAGCATGAACTAATATGAAATATTCATAAAGGGAAGTGATTATTGTCATGTCATAAACCTTCAAACCTGTAAAAAAGTTTAATGAACATTGTTTTTCAAAAAAGTACTTCAGATTTATGCTTCAAAATGTACTAGTGATTTAATACAAGCAATAATGATGTATTGTTGCCACAAACAAAATACTTAAACTTAATTTTAAAGTAAAATGTATGGTGATTTAAAGCATCAAAAACATATTGAATATAAAAGATGAATCTTGTAAGAACTTTTTGTATTTAACAAAGGTATTTGGGTTCACATAGTGTCTACAAGTGCATGGAAAACACGAGCACTTTGCTCCTTCACCATTATCATTCACCGTTTTGCGCTTTTTTTGCGCTTGAGAAAATTAAGAAGCACTTCAGTGTTTGGGTGTTCTCTCTCAGAAATAAAGGTACAAAATCTGTCACTGAGGCGGTAGCTTTTCAAAAAGTACTTTTTATGTACTACGAGGTACAGATTTGTACTTTTTAGGTATTAATATTTACCTTTAAGGTACTATGAGGTACAAATTTGTACTGTTTTGTCCATAAATGTACATTAAAACTTAAAAAAACGTACAAATCTGTAGCTCATAGTACCTTGAAGGTATAAAAGTAAACCTTAAAGGTACTGTGTGTAAGTTTTTGACTCTTCTAAAGAATAAAAATACCATATGCTTGCAGATTAAATAAACATGCCAGTGAATGTATTCGTTTCAGATATTCTGCTTTGAAAATGTGTTGTGTGTGTATTATATTTCAACACACCGGGTTGCCTTGGTGGAAAAACGCATATTTCTTTCATTCATTCATTCATTCATTCAGGAGGGCTCTGGAAGCATGCGTCTGTGACCGAAATGCGACCTCCGGTGGACAGTAGCAGACTCCGAAATGAGACACAGATTCAGTTCCACATGAGGTTATTAACTAACAAATTATATAAATATTATGAGTGTAAACATTAGGTGAGCAGGTTACACTGTAATTGCATGTCCTAACAACACGCTTTGTGATGAGATGCACAGTGATAAGCAATTTGGCTGTTTGCACCATATGAAACACGACAGAAATTTAAATAGAGTCATTCAGAAGCAAAAAAATATGCAAAGAATGCTCATTTCCATTTAATTCTGTTTTAGCTATATTATTTTAGGCTAAAACGACAGTTATTTCCTTGTTAACTAACTGAAATACAAGTACACTTTAATAATTTTACTTTTGCATTATTATACAAACTACAATATAACCCCATTTAGAGGTCATGACATTGATATTGCATTAAAGAACGTTACTAGGCTCTAGAGAGCTTCGAAAGTCCAAACAATCAACCTGTCCTTGCTCAACACAAACTCCCATCCAAAACAGCAGAAATCATCATAGACATGATAACACACTTCACCTGAGGGGATGTAGCCAAACATGCCCCTGGTTGTTCTTGTAATGGGCTCCAAAGTGGTTAACATCCTCTTTGTGTACTTCTGGTGCCATTAAGAGGTAATCTAGGTCAGAGCCCCAAAGCCTGAGCCAAAACTCTAAAGCAAAAGATGCTTGATGGTTTGTGAGAGCATCAACAGAGGCAGTGAATTGTGGGATACTCCTTCAGAGCTAGCAAAAGCAAGGCAGCTCACTCAAAAATGAAAATTCTGTCATCATTTATTCACCCAATAGAAATTAAAAAAAAATTCGAACCTTTATGAGTTTCTTTGTTCTGTTATGCCGAGTTCATACTGCACAATTTTTAAATCCATTTACATTTTTTAAATCCATCAAGCTTGCTTCAGTTGACAATCAGCTGAAAATGACGTTTATGAATCTAGATCTAACTTCTGTTAAAGTGGTCTATTTAAGTGATACATTTCTTTATTCAGCATTTGGGTGCTCGCCAATTCTACACAACCTCCACCATCCCCAACTCCTCCTAGATCATTTCTCATATCAGTTCAAAGTATTAGCTAAGTATATGGTAATCAACCTTATGGTTTCATTAACGCGTAATCAATCAAAATTGTTTATGAAGTTAGTTAGTCATGAAGTTCATAGTTAAAACTCAACCTAGAGCACCATCTGCTTTTTCAAACTAAGCTCAGAATCGTTTCGAGAAAATTGTGATGAAGTTCGAAAACAAAAAAAAACAAAATCACAACGAATCAATTTATCATCTCACCACTTTTTAATGGGGTATAATTTCATGATTGCTGTATGTCAGATTGTGAGGTGACTCCAGGGAGAAGTTGGGTAACAGCTGAAAGACTGCCCAACATCTTAATGTCGTGCTGTATGAAACACATCTTAGGAAATGCTGGTCACAACTGAAAGAGCCGAGTGGGCAGTGTAAGGTTGCGTTGACATTTTCATTGACACGTGAAATTGAAATGTCTCTGCAGAAACCCCAGGAAGCACTTGTGGTAATATCTGAAGGTGTTTTTTCCCCCTTTTCTTATTTGAGGAAAATGAGGTGACAAATAAAGCCTAAGTGTATGATAGAGACAGTTCTGACCAAGCGAAAAAAGGGAAAATTAGAAATCTATTCATCTATTAAAATAATGAGCTGTATAACTTGAAATCAAATCAGCCCTTTAGACATGTAGATGTGGCCAGTGAGCAAATTATACATCGGTTATCGGGGATTCGCTTACTTTCAGGAGTTTGTGTAATACAAGGGCGCCCAAACTCGATCCTGGAGGTCCGGTGTCATGTTAAGTTTAGTTCTAACCCCAATTATACACATCTGGGCTAGCTTATCAAGCTCTTAGGCCAAGGTCACACTGGACTTTTAATGCCAGACTTCCATCTATATGCACGCGAATGCGTCAGACTGGGAAACGCAAGCTCATGTGACAAGTTTAGCAGTTCACTGCATAGCAAATCTCAAGCTTGGTGAACTCTGACTTTCGAAATCACATCACATGACTGTGTGAGACCAATCAAAGTTCAAAACATGACCTCTCTGGACAGAAATAAAAAATTTGGAGCAATCGCTCGATTTTTTTTAATGTCTAATCATCTTGTTAAATCCTGCCCCTTTTTGCAGCACAGTGATCGTGTGATCGGGGCATTAGGCTTTCTAGAAATATACTTGCAGAAACATACTAGCTAAAATCTGCAGGACAATGGCTACCCAGGACAGAGTTTGGGCACCCCTGATACATAGGCATGCCTCATATATTATGAAAACGTTTTCAGTAGAAACATCTGACTAGTTATGAAGTTACATGTAAAAATATGTTATTATCAGTTGTATTTCCACATGCCTTCAGATGTAGCAGCAACAGAGACAAAGGTTCAGAGGTAGTTCACCAAAAACCTACGCTAGCAGCTAGCATTACAAGAATGATTATCTGTGTTTTCATTAATCAATCATTCACTTTCTTTTCGGCATTACTGTCATAATTGTCAGACCTTACTGTCCTAATTAAATAATAAAAATAAAGACATTATCGTAATTCATTTTGGTAAAATAATTGTAACCTTGAGGTCTTTGCCTTTCATATAAACCTCTTCTGAATGTACATGTACTAAACATGTACATGAATGTATAAAGGAGTACGTAATACTAGAAAATTCAATCACTTCAATCACAATACATCACTTTAATGTAAAATAATAAATAAAATGAAATTGCTAAATATTAGTGTTTTGGGGTTGTGCTCTGGTCCATAATAGTCTTCATTCATTCATTCATTTTCTTTTCGGCTTAGTCCTTTTATTAATTTGGGGTCGCCACAGAGTAACGAACCGCCAACTTATCCACCATATGTTTTATGCAGCGGATGCCTTTCCAGCTGCATACCATCACTGGGAAACTTTTATACACATACCAATTTAGCTTACCCAATTCACCTGTACCACATGTCTTTGGACTTGTGGGAGACACCGGAGCAAACCCACGTCAACACAGGGGAGAACATGCAAACTCCACACAGAAACGCCAACTGACCCATCCGAGGCTCGAACTAGTGACCTTCTTGCTGTGAGGCGACGTGCTACCCACCGTGCCACCATGCAGCCCTTGTTTTCATTATCACCCTATTAAATCATCGGTTATCATGAACAAGATTTTGTCTAGCTTGTGAACTACAGCACTGTGTAGTAAATGCTGCTCCATCTGAAAGCATGTGCTTGAAACTTAAAGCCAATTACAGAACCAACTTTACTGGCAAAATGAGCCCAGACTAACTATCGATTATTGTGCACACCTACTTTTAACGCTGAAGTGTCGTTAGTTGCAGTAAAGTAGAGCAGTGTAGTACCCTGAGCTTCTAGATATCTGTATTTTGGACACATTTCTAAAAGGTATAGAGCACTGCTGATGTTTTTGTAGCATGTAATAGCATTACCATAGCAATGACTGGAGGTGGGAAAGTGTACTCTTTAATTTTCTCCCAAGCCTGGACACAAATCCATATGTAAAAGAAGTCATATGCAAATCCTGTTAAATCAAAGCACATGTAATAAAATCAGACAGTGAGGCAGGTCTGACAGTGCAGTCGCACAGACTCAAAGTCAACCCACAGAGCTGTTTTTTGTAGCACAAAGAGCTAATCATTGAGATGCCTGCCACAGGCTAGCACTTCCAGCGAAGTAGATTTCCCCCAGCATCATCAAAAACAGCATTAAAGTCGAGACTCGAATAACACGCACAACCTCCAATTAAGAGCCGATTTAATTCAAGTCCAGGGGCTTCTGCTCAAGAATGTGGCTCATTCAACGTCTGCCTTTCTTCTGCCCAAGGGCACTGCACTGCAGGTTAGACAACAAAACACATCCTCTCCTTTAAAGTACACGTGCTTAGAAGTATTAAAGATGACTTCTATACAGAAACATCAGCGCTGATGCGAAAAGAGATTTCATTGTGCGTCCCTATGCTAAATATATACATTTAGAGTACATACTGCACACATTACAGGAAATACTGTGAAGGTTTTTCTTTGTTAAACGTGACTTGGAAATTATTTGAAAAAATAAATAAATAAATAAAAATATCACAGCAGGGCTAATGAGTTAGATTTTAACCGGGTCCCACTATATATATTAGGTGACCTTAACTAATATGTACTTAAACTGAAAATAATAATGTGTTACAATGTACTTATTGTGTAAATACACGTTTTTACATTGTACTTACGGTTGATTAAATACCTGCATGTGATTTCATCTGTAATTAATTTGTGTAATTACATTGGTGATTACATTTTTGACCATCCCTTACACCTTAACCCAGTCTTAAACCTACCCATCCCTAACCCTACATGTATCCCTCCTCAAGAGCACCAGAAGTGTTCTGCAGTACTTTATGAGCACAGCAAGTACATTGTATTTATTTTTTTTGATGCAAGTAAATAGTAGTTAAGGCCACCTATTATAAAGTGAGACCTTTAACCGTATAATATTATTACGGGGTGTCACGGTAGTGCAGTGGGTAGCACAGTCGCTGGTTCGAGTCTCGGCTGGGTAAGTTGACATTTCTGTGTGGAGTTTGTATGATCTCCCCGTGTTCACGTGGGTTTCCTCCAGGTGCTCCGGTTTCCCAGACAAGTCCAAAAAACAGTGTGTGTGTGTGTGTGAATGACAGTGTATGGATGTTTCCCAGTGATGGGCTGCAGCTGGAAGGGCATCTGCTGTGTAAAACTTTTGTTTATGAGTTGGCGGTTCATTCCGCTGTGGCAACCCCAGAATAATAAAGAGACTAAGCTGAAAAGACAATTAATGAATGAATGAATGAATGAAGACTATTATGGACCAGAGCACAATCGCAAAATACTAATATTTTGCAATTTCATTTTATCTATTATTTATTATTGTACTTAATTTAAAATTATGCATTTTCTAATATTACTCCTTTATACATACAAGTACAAGTTTTAAAAGTATAAAATTATTTTTAACATTTTGTAACTATACACTTTTTAACTAACATTAACTCTACACTGCCTGACAAAAGTTTTAGGAACAAATAATAACTTGACTTCTAGTTGATCATTTGGTATCAGAAGTGGCTAATATGAAAGGCAAAGGCCTCTAGATTATGCTTATTATACCAATATAAAATATAATCATGCCTTTATCTTTAATTATTTAATCAGGACAGTAATTCTGACTTTGCTTAGACAAAAGTCTTGTCACAGAAATAATGTACAGTATAGAATATAAAGTCATGGTGCAGTGGAAAAAGAATTAATCTTGCGTATGACTCCCCTGAGCTTTGAGGACAGCATCCATACATCTCTGCAATGACTCAAATAACTTATTAATAAAGTCATCTGGAATGAAGAAAGCGTTCTTGCAGGACTCCCAGAGTTCATCCAGATTCTTTGGATTCATCTTCAATGCCTCCTCCTTCATCTTACCCTAGACATGCTCAATAATGTTCATGTCTGGTCACTAGGCTGGCCAATCCTGGAGGACCATGACCTTCTTTGATTACAGGAATTTTGATGTGGAGGCTGAAGTATGAGAAGGAGCGCTATCCTGCTGAAGAATTTGCCCTTTTCTGTGCTTTATATTGTAATGGGCTGCACAAATGTCTTGATACCTCAGACTGTTGATGTTGCCATCCACTCTGCAGATCTCTCGAATGCCCTCATACTGAAATGTAACCCCAAACCATGATTTTTCCTTTACCAAACATGACTGATTTCTGTGAGAATCTTGGGTCCATGTGGGTTTCAATAGGTCTTCTGCAGTATTTGTGATGATTGGGATGCAGTTAAACAGATAATTAATTTGAAAAATCTACCTTCTGCCACTTTTCCAAATGATCAACTAGAAGACAAGTTATTATTTGTTGCTTTTACAACTGGGATTGACGACAAGACTTTTGTCAGGTAGTGCACTAAAGTAGACACTTTATTTGTACTGAATACGCTTGTGCTTATGTATTAAAAAAAAAATCTCTTGTGTATTTAATCTAATAGGGACACCAAAACGGGACATCTTGTCAATTACTTTATGCACCCTTAACAATAAATTCCTGCTTCAGCATACAGTAAGTACACAAGTGACTACCATCCAGCCAACTAGATCAGTCACTGTTCAATTAGGTTAAATGCTGGTATTGTTTAGCTGACAGCTCATAACAGCTGGCGATGAGCCCTGAGCTAGCTATGAATGGAATCAGTTTAATGAACAAAGTTGGCTGTATATATGCTGCTCCTAACTATACAGCTAGCCCACTTAATAGATCAGATTGGCTGAATGAATCGAGCAACAGCATGAGAAGAGAGTTAGAACTGATTTATCTCACAGCTCATAAGCCGATCTGTGCCATTTCATTGTTCATTTTCTCCCAGAACATAAGATAGTGGTACATTGTAACAGGGAATGTTAAATATTGAAGCATGCTAGCCTGACATTTAAGACCAGTTAAATGTTGCAGGAAACAGTAATTATCTCGCCACACTAAAAAGTACAATTGTTTCTCGATTAAACTGAGTACAGTACAGTGTTGATGGCATAAGGAAACAGGACCAGAAAGTGTTACATATTACAAACTCAAAGTTAAAGGTTTCAGTTTAAAGTAGTTTGAAGCATGTTGCTAAGTTGCTTTAAAAATTGATAGCATACTTCCAGCATTATTCGCTAACATAATTCTAACATTAATTAGCATGATGCTAACATGCTTGTAGCACGGTTTTAAAGTCTGCATGAACCAGAAGCTACGGAAGTCCTAGGAGGCAATGCATTAAAATATTTTTGCTCTCGTTATGTCGTTATCACGACTAAATTATCTCGTGATCTCGACATAACTCATTTTCTCGTGATAACGACTTCATTTTCTCAGGATCTCGACATAAAAGTTGTTATGTCGTGATCACGACTTATTTTTTTTATGTGTTTATTATTGTTATTAATAATAATAATAATAATAATAATAATAATAATAATAATAATAATAATATCTGGCCAGGGAGAGAATAGCCTAGCTGTAGACGCGCATTCGTGTAACATGTTAAAGGCGTTCAGAACAGCCATAATATTATGAGTGCAAACGCCCGTGATTAATGTACATTCATGATTATATTCATGTATATGATTATATACCATTATTTACAACAATATTCCCTCAACTGATACCATTTTAAAGCAACTCTATATTGCGCAATTTTAAAGTAATTGTAGATAACATGCGAAAAGGATTAAAGCAAAAGCAGGATCATTCTTTATAATTTAACGCATACATGCAGCAACTTATTTTGTGCCATATAGAGCTGCTTTAAAATGGTATCAGTTGAGGGAATATTATTGTAAATAATGGTATATAATCATATACATGAATATAATCATGAATGTACGCCTTTAACATGTTACACGAATGCGCATCTGCAGCTGGGCTATTCTCTCCCTGGCTAGACATCGGACAGATATAATTTTTATTATTAATAAGAATAATAATAAGAATAAGAATACTAAATACATAAATAAATAAAAAAGTCGTGATCACAACATAACTTTTGTTATGTCGAGATCACAAGAAAATTAAGTCATGATCACGAGAAAACAACTTTTTTTATGTCGAGATCACGAGAAAACGAGCTGTTATGTCAAGATCACGAGATAATTAAGTCGTGGTCACGACATGACAAGAGAGCAAAAATATTTTAATGCATGGCCTCTTAGGACTTCCGTAGAAGCTGCAACTTTTTTTTTTTCTTTTCCTGTATTGTAACGCAGCTTGCAGAGGAATGGAAAACTAAATGAGAAAATAGTGGGTGTGGCTTGTTTTTTTCTTCTGCAAGCTGATTGGATGTAGTAAAGTAGGCATTTCATTCAGAAAGTTTGGATAAGGGGGTTCAGGAGAGTTACAATCAAACAGACTCCTCCTCACCATTTGTTTGTCAAAACTGACAGTTGGAGGGGCGTGGTTAAGTATTTTAGCCACGCCCAATACTTCAGACAGATATAATCTGAGAATTTAACTGAAAACAAGAAGAACATTTGTAGATTTTAATTTTAGATTACAAGGACAAACATTGTTATTTATTTTTTCCTAATGACATGCACAGCTTAATTAACCACAAAACTATCAATATGAGCTAACAAAATCAATATGGTTAGTTTTGTTTGGTCACTTTTTCTCTGGACTTTAACAACTGTAGTTATAAAGATAGTTATCTAAATTAAAAAATTAATAAAAACATGGTTACTGCACGTTTTCTACAATAAAACTATGATTAATCTAACCGTCAATTCACTTTGGATTGAATGATGCTAAGAATCGTACCAGCATGACCTCTAACAAAACTCAGGTGTACTGTATTCACATTCCAAGTTTCACTGCATCTCATGCACAGTTGAGCGTGGAAGCTTTTTAAAGTATAGTTCGTTGACCATGAATGATAATAGACGGACTAGTGGACCGTCCTTTTCAAGCATTCAATCCACTGGCTCATGCACTGTTGTCCACATGAGTCCACGCGTAAACAAAGACTAGGCTGCACACCCAGCAACCACAATAGACATTAAGGGGGAACGAGAGATGGCCAGATTGTTCCCTACAATATTGATGCTGCTCTGATTGCTGTTACGATTATGAAAATTTAGTTTTAATGTAAATGTTAAATATGGTCGTTCTATCTATCTATCTATCTATCTATCTATCTATCTATCTATCTATCTATCGCTCTACTCATTGTTCTAATCATCTATTCATCCATCCATCCATCTTTTGTTCTATCCATCATTCTATCCAACTATCCATTCTTC
>CAIGQQ010000001.1:6252497-6276876 GCA_903798035.1 Danio albolineatus | reverse complement strand
AAAAGTGTGTGTATATATATATATATATATATATACACACACTTTTTTTTCCTAAAGGTGTAATTATAGTAGAGGTCAGCTATGCATTAAATGCATTTTGGATGTTTCTTTTTTATTTCAATTTTCTTATGTTTTTATTTATTCATTCAGTTTCCTTTGACTTAGTCTCTGTCGCCACAGTGGAATGAACCACCAACTATTCAAGCATATGTTTTATGCAGCAGATGCCCTTCCGGCTGCAAACCAATACTGAGAAACACCCATACACACTCATTTACACACGCACTCATACACATATTTACCCAGCAGACACACAACATCATAAGATGTTAATATTAGGTTAGATTTAGGTCGCCATCGCCATCAACAATGTTGAATGACGTGAAATGACGTTGATATTTAGTTGATTTTAGGTTGCGTTGAAAAATGACCAAAATCCAAAGTCGAGCCAACATCTTAAACTAATGTCATGTTGACGTCAAATACTGACATTTGTCAGGTATGGCAACCAAAATCCAACGTCTGAGAGACGTCATATTGGTGTCATCCACACAACATCAAGCTGTAACATCATTAGACGTGGATATTTTGTTGTTTTTAGGTTGTGTTAGAAAGTAACCAAAATGCAACGTCTGTCCAATGTTGGACATTGACATGAGCCTGATGCTGGGAAAAACAAACATCAAACTGATTTTCATTTCCAAACAAAATGCAACGTCCCATGGCATTAGGGTACAACGTCAACGTCACATCCTGTGCCTGCTGGGTAGTTTATTCAGTTCATATATACTGCATGTTTTCAGACAGTGGCGGAAACCGAAGCACACGGAAGACACCCACACAAACATGCAAACTCCACACAGAAATGCAAACTACCCAGCTGGGACTCGAACCAGCAACGTACACACAGAGCCACTGTGCCGCCATATGTTTTTATTTTTATTTCTTTGGTTCGTTCGTTTGTTTGTTCAATCGTTCATTTTCCTTCAGCTTAGTCCCTTCATTAATCAGGGGTCGCCACAGCGGAATGAAAATCCAACTTATCCAGCAAATGTTTTATACAGCAGATGCCCTTCCAGCCGCAACCCAGTACTGGGAAATACCCAATACACTCTTGCATTTACACACATACACTACAGCCAATTTAGCTTACTCAATTCACCTATAGCGCATGCCTTTGGACTGTGGGGGAAACCAGAGCACCCGGAGGAAACCCACGCGAACATGGGGAGAACATGCAAACTCCACACAGAAATGCCAGCTGGCCCAGCCGGGACTCGAACCAGAGACCTTCTTTCTGTGAGTCACTACTGAGCCACCGTGCCGTCATATGTTTTTTGTATTTTTATTTTTTAAATAAACATCATCTCAGTTCGGGGTGAACTGTTCCTTTTAAGAAATGCGCTATAAGTGATGTTGGTATTCTTATCCTCCACCAGAAATGAACTCTTTTTCTATAGCAATATATTTACCTGTCAGTCAGAAGCAATGGAAGATTGGCATCTGTTTTGAAGCTTTCTGCTTCCGCCAGCAATGAAAAGCTTGCTCCTGCGCTCTCGTCTAACTTTTTTATTTATTTATTTTGCTGTACTCTCTTATTGCTTTAAGGATGTTTTGACATCTTTCACACCCTCTGAATCCTATATACATACAAGTACTCCCTACTATGAAAGCACAAAGTGACAGACAGACAGAAATCACCCCAAAAGACTTCTGATTGGCTAAACAATGAATCTGAAGCCTGCCACGTTTCATTTTACCATTTACAGGGACTTGACTTTAATCTGAGTAAATAGGATGTTAAAAGAAAAATAACTCCCCTATAGAGTTCAACAGTTGACTTTTGCCATTTTTGAATTCATTCAGCTCATAACTGGATTTGATGGGAGCACTTTTAGCTTAGCTTAGCATAGATCATTGAATCAGATTAGACCATTAGCATCTCGTTTAAACATCACCAAAGTTTCAATAATTTTATTTTTTAAAGCTTGACTTTTCTGTAGTTATATTATGGACTAAGACATCTGATAAAGCTAGGAATAATCATTTTGGCATAATAATCAAAGAGATTTGCTGCCGTACCATAGCTGCAGCAGGTGATATTATGATATCCTAGCCATATAGCCAAACAGCAACTTTTCATTTTCTGTCAGTCTTAATACGCAAAGTAACTACAGAAAAGTCACGTTTAAAATAAGAAAATGATCAAACATTTTTAAAAGAGATGCTAATGGTCCAATCCGATTTCAAGATTTATGCTAAGCTAAAAGTGCTCTCACCAGACTCATAGATTGGCTGAATGCATACAAAAACCAACTCTTAACAAATTTTCTTCAGCTGATTGTAAACATTATACAGACAAAGACTGAAAGCTGAAGCACATCTCAAAAGAAAAACGTATTTAACTGCATTTTAAGACATTTCATGTGTGAAAGTGCCATATGAGTGACACTATGATTGAGACTTAGTGGTTTAATAGCCTCTTCTGGCGCATTGACATGACTCAATCAATTATTGTGGGAGCACTTTTAGCTTAGCTTAGCATAAATCATTGAATCATATTAGACCATTAGCATCTTGTTTAAAAATGTTTGATCATTTTCTTATTTTAAACTTGACTTTTCTGTAGTTACATTGCATATTAAGACTGACGAAAAATGAAAAGTTGCTGTTTTCTATGGCGATATGGCTAGGATATCATAATATCACCTGCTACAGCCATGGTACGGAAGCAAACCGCTTTGATTATTTTGCCAAAACGAGAATATAGCCTTCCTAGCCTTATCAGATGTCTTAGTCTATGATATAACTACAGAGAAGTCAAGCTTTAAATAAGAAAATTATTGAAAGTTTGGTCATGTTTAAACGAGATGCTAATGGTTTAATCTGATTCAATGATTTATGCTAAGCTAAGCTAAAAGCGCTCCCACCAGACTCAGAGATTGGCTGAATGCATTCAAAAATCAACTCTTAACACATTTTGTAAACATTAAATGGACAAAAACTGAAAGCTGAAGCTCATCTCAAAAGAAATACGTATTTAACTGCATTTTAACACGTCTCATGTGCGAAAGTGCCATATGATTGAGACTTAGTGGTTTAATAGCCTCGTATGGCGCATTGACACGACTCAATCAATAATTGTGGGAGCACTTTTAGCTTAGCTTAGCGTAAATCATTGAATCGGATTAGACCATTAGCATCTCGTTCAAAAATGTTTGATCACTTTCTTATTTTAAACTTGACTTTTCTATAGTTACATTGCGTATTAAGACTGACAGAAAATGAAAAGTTGCTGTTTTCTATGGCGATATGGCTAGGATATCATATTATCGCCTGCTGCAGTCTTTGGTACGGAAGCAAACCACTTTGATTATTTTGCTAAAACGAGAATATAGCCTTCCTAGCCTTATGAGCTGTCTTAGTCCATGATATAACTACAGAAAAGTCAAGCTTTAGATAAGAAAATTATTGAAAGTTTGGTCATGTTTAAACGAGATGCTAATGGTCTAATCCTATTTCATGATTTATGCTAAGCTAAGCTAAAAGTACTCCCACCAGACTCAGAGATTGGCTGAATGCATTCAAAAACCAACTCTTAACACATTTTTCTCTGCTGACTGTAAACATTATATGGACAAAGACTGAAAGCTGAAGCACATCTCAAAAGAAAAACATATTTAACTGCATTTTAACACGTCTCATGTGCGAAAGTGCCTTATGATTGAGAGTTAGTGGTTTAATAGCCTCGTCTGGCGCATTGACACGACTCAATCGATTATTGTGGGAGCACATTTAGCTTAGCTTAGCATAAATCATTGAATCAGATTAGACCATTAGCATCTCCTTCAAAAATGTTTGATCATTTTCTTATTTTAAACTAGACTTTTCTGTAGTTACATTGCGTATTAAGACTGACGGAGAATGAAAAGTTGCTGTTTGGCTATATGGCTAGGATATGATAATATCGCCTGCTACAGCTATGGTACGGAAGCAAACCACTTTGATTATTATGCCAAAACGAGAATATAGTCTTCCTAGCCTTATGAGCTGTCTTAGTCCATGATATTACTACAGAAAAGTCAAGCTTTAAATTAGAAAATTTTTGAAAGTTTGGTCATGTTTAAACGAGATGCTAATGGTCTAATCCAATTTTATGATTTATGCTAAGCTAAGCTAAAAGTGCTCTCACCATACTCAGAGATTGGCTGAATGCATTCAAAAACCAACTCTTAACACATTTTCCTCTGCTGACTGAAAACATTATATGGACAAAGACTGAAAGCTGAAGCACATCTAAAAAAGAAAAACGTATTTAACTGCATTTCAACACGTCTCATGTGCGAAAGTGCCTTATGATTGAGACTTAGCGGTTTAATAGCCTCGTCTGGCGCATTGACACGACTCGATCAATTATTGATAAACGCATGAGTGAAAAGAAAGGCCTTATTGATCCGATCCATGTCTGATCAAAAACAACACGCTCTTTCACCCTAGGTATTACAGAGGCTTTCATGTCAATCGTGTATATGTTTGCACTCAGCATGTTAACAGGAAAGCAGTTCGAAGCATGGGGAATATATTTATGAGCTCCGATTATCCCTTTATTATAGTAAGTTACAATGAATAATTGTTTGTAATCAGCATCTCGGGTTCATGCGAACAGAATCAGGCTCTGCTCGTACATCACCAGCCATGTGTTTCAAGCGCCGAGCGTAAACTCCGGGGAAAAAAGGGCCTTTCTTTAGTCTTATTTGTCAGACGAATTTACTCAGATAGATTTATTACCAACGTGCAATTAATCACACTGTGATAATGGTGACCAAAGCAAATGATTAATAGCGTCACTTAAAAACGGCAGATCATTGGAGTCGATATCTCCCGTGCGGCAGCGCCGTGACCTGCTGCCTGGCTGAGATGTTTGTTAAAAGAAGGTTTCATAATGCTAATTTACTGTGTAAACTCGCAGTGCCTTTTATTTATCCACAATACTGTGGGAGCAGATGCTTTGTGAAGTTACCTCATCACATTTCTTTCGCTTGGCTGAGTTGCAGCCTGAAATCATTTCCCTTTGGCTGGGCAAGATGTTCTGCTTTGGTGAACGGGTCAGAATGGTGTATGCCTGCTGGAATACTGGCGTCGTAGTCTTCACAATTACCAAGTTGTCAGGGGAATATTTTTTTGCTAAAGACAGGGCAGGATGTCCTGCTTGTCTCCCACCCAATAAAACGTGGCTCTCGTGAGGCCGCGACTCATTAGCACTTTTCACCTGAGGCTTATAAGGTTGCATTGATTCTGTGACATCACTGATTAAAATCAATGCGCCGCTGCCCGTGTCCTCGACTGGTGCTCGTGTGCCCTGAGGTGGTCCTGGAGCAGGAACTATGTTATCATGTATTTCTTCCCACTGCACTTAGGGGAGCTATTGGTTGTTGTTGTAGTCTGTCATACACATAAGGGTTCATTTTAGTATATATTTTTTCCCATGACAATAAAGATTTATCTTTGAATAGTTATTTGAAGTTTTTTCTCCCCAATTTTTTGTTTAACGGAGAGAAGATATTTTCAACACATTTAAATATATAATAGTTTTAATAACTCATTTCTAATAACTGATTCATTTAAACTTTGTCATGATGACAGTAAATAATAGTTTACTAGATATTTTTCAAAATAATTTTATACAGCTTATAGTGACATTTAAAGGCTTAACTAGGTTAATTAGGTTAACTAGACAGGTTAGGGTAATTAGTATCAAACAGAATCTGATTCTGTGAAAGAATCTGTGAAATTCCACAGATTTACGCAGATTTCATTGATTCTGTTTATTTAATGGTGTAAATGTATATTTATTCAGTTTTCAAATTAATTTCAGTAATAATAGTGACTAATATGAAAATATTCATATGATTTATTTACAATACAGTTTGTAAAGTACAATTTTAGTACTTTTAGTAAAGATTTTATATGAGAGACTTGCTTTGTTTACCAAATAAATCTAATTGGATTCGCATTTTTATATTTCATACATATTTAATATATTTTTTTCATATGTTAAGGTTTTAGTTATGATACTCCCAAAATCATTCCGCATAAATCCACAGATTTTTAACAAAATACTCAGCAGAAAAAGCAAAAAATGTCTGCAGATTCCGTCTGGCCATAGTAATTAGGCAAGTTATTGTATAACGATGGTTTGTTCTGGAGACTATAGAAAAAAAATCAGCTTAAAGGGGCTAATAATTTTGACCTTAAAATGGTCTATAAAAATTAAAAACTGCTTTTATTCTAGCCAAAAAAAAAAACATTTCTTCAGAAGGAAAAAATATCAGTGATACAAACATTTCTTTGCTCTGTTAAACATCATTTGAAAAAAAAAAAAAAATCAAAGGGGGCTAATAATTCTGACTTCAACTGTAAATAAAAAAAAAACATATTACTTTGCATGAAAGGCTGATAGATGGCAGTAAAAAAAACACTGCATGCCTGCTGCCTTCACACTTAAAAAGTCATGGCAACAAAATGTTTAATGTTACTTTCATTTGAATTAGTTTTTCAGGTTTTAACGTAATTAAAGTTTAACTTAATATTTCTAGTCATTTTGACTGATCAAAGTCAATTGAATTAAACTATAAACATTTTATAGTTTACCATATATATTTTATAGTTAACTATATATTTTATACATCTTTTTGGTTCAGTCCCTTTATTATTCTGGGAGTGCCACAGTGGAATGAACCGCCAACTTATCCATCATATTTTTTACACAGCAGATGCCCTTTCAGCCGCAACCCGTCACTGGGAAACACTGTCATTCACACTCATACACTATGGACAATTTAGCACAGTCTATGGACTGTAGAGAAAACCCACGCCACACAGGGAGAACATGCAAACTCCATACTGAAATGCCAACTGACCCATACGAGGCTTGAACCAGCGAACTTCTTGCTTTGAGGCAATACCGCTACCCACTGCGCCACAGCACCGCTCATTACTTTAAATTATATTAGTTAATTAGGTTTTACCTTTTTTTTGTTACACAAAGTTTAACTTAATATTTCTTGTCAGTTTTACTGATGAAAGTTTTGATGACTCGTCCATTTAATTAAACTATAAAGATGCTTAGGCTGCAATAAATCCCCCTATCAGAGCTTGTCTGTTAAATAGACATATTTTATCCCCTGCATTAGAACACACTCTCTATGCCAGATAAATAAGATCTAGTCCCGGACCTGTATCCAGACAACAAGCCAGCGGAGCCATTCAATACCCAAACTTGTTAATCAGTATTCAACTGATTTAACAGTCTCCTATCAATATAGGAGTTGACTGAGAAAGCTATACAGTAGAGAGGAGCTGAAGCAGGAGATGAAGTATTGATGATAAAGAAAGAGCAGAGTTTATTGAATAATCTTAGTCGCGGATGATTCAATGCTCAGACTTCATCTGACCAGGATAAATCCAACAAGTGTTAATACACCACAAGCAACAGCCCTGTCTCACAACATTGTCCAGTGACAATACAGATCTTGAAATGGAGACATTCGCTTACCTCTTACTTATGAAAAGAAGTGTTGCTTGAGTCCACACAGTCATAAGATTATGCTTAAACAATATGGAAAAACGGAAATAACAATAAAGCAATAATTATAGAAAAATAGTATTATTAAAATATAAAAACATAATAAAATGACAAATAATAATCAAATCATTTACTAATGATCAATAAAATGACATTATGATAATTATATAAACCAGTGTTTCTCAACTGGTGGGTCACGACCCAAAAGTGGGTCGCAGGAACATTTTCAGTGGGTCGCAGAGTGTGTGGTCAAAAAAACAACAAAAGTTCAATTTTTAACTTGTTTTGCGTATACCGGACTTTTATTTTGAAATGCGCACACGACAACCGATCCCTTTGGAATCGACGTGGAAAGCGTCACCTTGTTGAGCAACATAAAGAGTCAGCTGGTGGAGCTGTCATGTGATAAGACGCTGAAAAAGAAATTCAGTGAAGTAAGCTTGAGTCAAAGCAAAGAAACAGGTTGGACATAGAGCGCGATCTTTGAGTAGCACTGTCTACCATCGCTCCTGACTTTGAAACTCTTATCACATCAGTAAAGCACATCCTCAGTTATCTCATTATCTTCCCAAATTACTGTTAAGTGAAACATTCATTCATTTTCTTGTCGGCTTAGTCCCTTTATTAATCTGGGGTCACCACAATGGAATGAACCGCCAACTTATCCAGCATATGTTTTACGCAGCGGATGCCCTTCCGGCTGCAACCCATCTGTGGGAAACAATTATACACACTCATTCACGCTCATACACTACAGACAATTTTAGCTTACCCAATTCACCTGTAGCACGTCTTTGGACTTGTATGGGACGCCAGAGCACCCGGAGAAAACCCACGGAACCACGGGGAAAACATGCAAACTCCACACAGAAATGCCAACTGACCCAGCTGGGGCTTGAACCAGCGACCTTCTTGCTGTGAGGCGAACGTGCTACTCACTACGCCACCGTGGTGCCGTTAAGTGAAACATATGTTTATAATTGCTGTCATATTAGATGTAAAAATGGTTGTGAATACTTTAATCATTTTACAGTTTGCTGGTTTGTTCTGTTCAACAGGATCAGTGTTCATGTTTTATTAACAGAACAGTTTTGTTTACGGTAACAACCTTTCCTTACCCTAACCGCTGTTTACAGTGTTTGTCATTTTTACTTTGTGATATTTCTATAATTTGATACATTTTGTTAAATGTCAGCAATAAAATATTGTTTATTTGTAAGTCTTGCTGATTTTCTCATTATTTTTCTGTCACTACTTGTCTACGTTAACAAATAAATACAAATTAACTATAATTCCTAAAATTATATTACAGTTCCTAAAAATTTGGGTCGCGCCTTGATGACCATGTCAAAATGGGGGTCCTGTGGCCAAACCAGTTGAGAACCACTGATTTAAATGACTAATCATCATGTGTTTAAATAAAATAATTAAATGAAGAATAAATGAATAAAAACAAGTGAAAATAAAACACAACACTAATGAATGGTTGTTTTCTTGAAACAACACACACATACGTTTGCAACAAGGTTTAACTTTAACACCAGTGTTTAACTTTGTCTTCACAATCCGGCAAGCGTTCACATGCACTTTCTCTAAACTGCAGAAAAAGCACTGCACGATCTAAAACCAGTGATAAACATGTAATCGTGTTTATCTCCGTTAATATATTCTGCTCAAATGAAAGTGTAATACAGCCTGCTGCCAGCATTCCTTCACCTGCTGTTTGCTGTGACTAAACCTGCCATCAAACCGTCTTAGTGACAAATGATGATAAACCCAAATTTGAGCAACTGTGGATGCCAAACTGCACTTATGCAACAGGACAAAGCATTTATTGATGATTTATTTGAAACACTTGACTATAAATATGAACTATTTGGAAATGAATTGTTGTTATTATTAGCTGGAATGTTATTAGGAACTACTGCGAGCGTTTGAGAGAAGCATAATTAACCAGTTTTCTAATAAAAAGCTGCCAGGATTAACAGTAATGATCCACAAATCTTCAGAATAATTTGAACTTTCTTCATTCAAGTACGTTGGAGATACTCTATACTTGTGTGGCTGGAAATATTCATCTTCCTGAAATATTGATATTGAGTGATCTGGGGCTTTAAGCTGACAACTATTGGCATGTACTGTATGTACAGTACTGAGTACTGTAGCAACCCTCAAAGGCTTTGTAAGACTATAACCAATGGCGTTTTAGAAATACCCAATTCGCAGGCGTATTTGTCATCCATGATTCATTTCTTATGCAACAAAGTGTTAAACTCTCGCAGGGTTTCAATGATGAATTGGGTAGGAACTGAACGGGCCACCTGCCATTCGTAGAATAAAACATCTTGATATGAGTCTTCATCTCTCATGTAATTGGCATTTACATTTAGCTTTCATTAAAACACACTAAGGCGACACGGTGGCGCAGTAGGTAGTGCTGTTGCCTCACAGCAAGAAGGTCGCTGGTTCGAGCCTCGGCTGGGTCAGTTGGCATTTCTGTGTGGAGTTTGCATGTTCTCCCCATGGTCGTGTGGGTTTCCTCCGGGTGCTCCGGTTTCCCCCACAAGTCCAAAGATATGCGGTACAGGTGAATTGGGTAAGCTAAATTGTCTGTAGTGTATGAGTGTGAATGAGTATGTATGGATGTTTCCCAGAGATGGGTTGCAGCTGGAAGGGCATCTGCTGCGTAAAACATGTGCTGGATAAGTAGATGGTTCAGTGATTAAACGTGTGCCTTTGGCTGAAGATAATTTTGCGGTGAATGTCTGAGATTAAGGGAACGCAGTGGCGCAATGGGTAGCGATGTTTCCTCACAGCAAGAAGGTCGCTGGTTTGAGCCTCGGCTGGGTCAGTTGGCATATCTCCCTGCGATCGTATGGGTTTCTTCTGAGTGCTCCGGTTTCCCCCACAGTCCAAACACATGCGCTATAGGTGAATTAGGTTAGCTAAAAAAACAATGTCAGTAGTGTATGAGAGTGTATCAGAATGTATGGATGTTTCCCAGAGATGGGTTGCAGCTGAAAGGGCATCGCGCTGCGTAAAACATATGCTGGATAAGTTGGCAGTTTATTCCGCTGTGGCGACCCCGGATTAATAAAGAGACTAAGCCGATAAGAAAATTAATAAATAAATATATATGTTTCCCAGTGATGGGTTGCGGCTGGAAGGGCATCCACTTCGTAAAACAAATGCTGGATAAGTTGGCGGTTCATTCCGCTGTGGCGACCCCAGATTAATAAAGGGACTAAGCCGAAAAGAAAATAAATGAATGAATGAATAAACGAATGAAAATATTTATTCATGTCTACGCCTAATGTAAGATGGCCAGAAAGTGCTAAATTGTTTATAAATTGTTAAAATTTTGATATTTGTGATGCAGCAAGTCCAGAGGCTGCTGCGTACACTATGATTTTATATAAAATTCACTTTAATGTGTGATATGACTAAACGAAATTCGTCATAAACGAATATTTTCTCAATTCAAATGTATAGCGGCTTGGACCTGGAACCAGTATTCCATACGTCACCGATACGTCGCGACTTAAGTGGATACAGTCACCAACTACCCTCTGTAAACAAAGAAAATCACTTACGCCCCCTTCATTCATTCATTCATTTTCTTGTCGGCTTAGTCCCTTTATTTATTCGGGGTCGCCACAGAGGAATGAACCGTCAACTCATCCAGCATATGTTTTTTACGCAGCGGATGCCCTTCCAGCTGCAACCCATCTCTGGGAAACATCCATACACACTCATTCACACACTCATTTAGCCTACCCAATTCACCTATACAACATCTTTGGACTTGTGGGGGAAACCGGAGCGCCCGGAGGAAACCCACGCAACCACGGGGAGAACATGCAAACTCCACACAGATATGCCAACTAAGTCAGCCGGGACTCGAACCAGCGACCTTCTTGCTGTGAGGCGAACGTGCTACTCACTACGCCACCGTGGCGCCCCACTTACGCCCCATAGAAACAAATATCATCCAAACAGGGCTTGATATGCTGATTTACTTGATGCCTGCTTTCAAAAATGTCGGTATACAGGCCCCCAAAGTGCTGTGCTTATATAATGAATAGGCATGGGATGATAAACGTTTTCAAGGTATACCGCTGTTTGGAAAAGTCAAGGTTTTCATACTGCAAAAATTTTCTGCTGTACCATTCCTAAGGTATGAGTAAGATTTTTTTATTTACTTTTTTTGATTTTCAGGTGTAAATTGTAAAGACATCTGTGTTTTTAAAACAAATGAAGACCACAGAAGTCAATGATTCACTTGAATTATCTAGCCTGACATGTTTACTGCCCCAAAATATGTTAAATGTTTCTCAAAATAAAATATATTGTATTCAAAGGAGAAAAAGGTTTTGTTTTTTAGCCAGACATTTAAAAAGAATATATTTTAGAACAGTAAACACAATACCGTCATACCGTGAAACCGTGATATTTTTATCCAAGGTTATCATACCGTCAGAATCTTTTACCGGCCCATGCCTAATAATGAATGGTCTAAACCACCCCAGTAAACTGGCCTAGTAACAGATTTTAAGCATTTTAGTTTTCTTTGTGTGAATTTAACGAATACTGCAGAGAAAAACACAGTAAGATCACATTATAATCTGAATTAAAGAGATGATTGACAGCCGGTGCTCACCCAGGTGTAACAAATTTGATAGAGCTTTAATAAGTATCTATTGTCCATGGATTGGTGCGTGTGATTATGAATGTGTGTCTGCATATCCATATGTGTGTGCGTGTCAGTTCACCAATAGCAAGACTATTATCAGATATTGTATGATGGAGGTGCTGGTGTCTGTGTGTGTGTGTATGTGTGTGTGTGAAGCCATGAAAAGATAAAAGGGACTTCTTCAGTGCAACCTCTGCAGTGATGGGTTCACAATCATTGATTCAGAATGTTAAAAAAAAGTCGACTTTGAAACGTGTGCATTTTATGGCTTTGAAACTGATGCAGGTCAAAAGGCGCAGGCAAATGGCATGCTAATCAAGCGCGCGGAGGAAAAGAGGTTTTATCTGAGGCTCAGACGCTGCTGGATGGATGTAGCTTTATCTGGGTCACCTAAAGCCAATGTTAAATCCACTCTGGCTTACCCCTCAGCCCGAGAGTGAGTTTGAATAAGCCAAGGAGGCAGTGTGTTCACAGATGTTAAAAGACCACGACCAAGTCACTCCCAATTACAGTACAGTGCTCACAATCTGCTTTACATTGTATGAGAAGCAGTGGATATGATGGCATCAAATAGTTTTCGCTGGAAATTCAAAGGTAAATATTATTAAATGTGTGTTTATGTAATTGATAGATGCCGGATTTGGGTGGCACGGTGGCTCAGTAGTTCGCACTGTCGCCTCACAACAAGAAATTCGCTGGTTCGAGTCCTGGCTAGGCCAGTTGGCATTTCTGTGTGGAGTTAGCATGTTCTCCCTGTGTTGGTATGGGTTTCAAGTCAAATCCAAGTCCATCATATCTTAGTGATCAATAAATCTATCAATGAAACAAATGAGGCAAAATTGTTCAGTTCAGTTATTTACTGTAAATAATATGCTGCTCAAAACATAAACAAATTATAATAACAGCAAAAACCAAAAAATCCAATAAAACCAGGTGTTACACATTTAAAATACTATAGTATTTATAGTAAAGGGGAATATTTAGGAATTATATTGTATATATATTTGCAACTCTTCATTAAAAAATTACACTACATAATTTAGTATAATTAGTAACTATCATGAACTAATAGTAATCAGCATTGTATATAGGTCACTTTAGCCTTTACAACAGTAAACTATATATATATAGACCTCCTCTCCCTCTCCCTCTCTGTCCCATCATCTTTTCATGAAGCACCAAAAAGTTTGTTGTCGACCACCGAAAGAACAAGAAATCATCATTCTTGCCATCATATGGATTTACTTTCATCGGCTAGACACCGGCCTCACAACTCTGTGAATGTCGGTGTCGTCACTCATTGATATGTAAATGTAGCATGTGTGGACGCAACTGCGCTACTTGACTAATAAAATTGCTTTGCTACTGAAAAGCTGTTTGATTTATAGAGTAGCGACGCTACCGCCACGCTACTGAGAAATGTACACCGTTAAAAAAAACATAAACATAATTTTACGGTTTATTTCCGACAGCTGGGGTGCCAAAAAAAGTTAAGTTAAGTTAAGTTAAGTTAAGTTTTTTTTTACAGTAGTTAAGCTAGCGTTACTACTTGTATCGACGCTACTGCCCAACACTGTTAATGTGATAAAATCACATTTGATGAAACTCATTTTTATCATTCACCGTAGTGGCAGCTCTCAGACTGGTTGTAGTAGCCTAACGCTTTCAGTGGCGAAGACCGGAAACCGGAAAACCAATCAAAAGCATCAGAATAGCACCGCTTTAATAAATGGCCTCAAGCAACAGATGGCAAAGCAACAGATTAATATTATTCAACATATCCCAGATTTTTAGATTTTGCCCCATTCGAATCTTTAACATTTTCATAAGTAACTGTAATTTAATTACACATTTTTTTCTCAGTAATGAATTACTTACATTTATTTTGTCATTAAATTACGTAACGCCGTTACATGTAATTAGTTACTCCCCAACACTGCTGGTTGGCTACGTGTCCCGCTCCAGACCAGAACACACAGACACACTTCAGAGAAAAAGAAGTCCTATGGCTGAGAGAGACACTGCTCGCATTCTCAATTATAGTAACGCACATTTTATTGTCAGTAATGGCAACAGCTGGAATTTAATTAGTTACTCGTTACTGAAAAAAGTATTGCTGTTAGTAATGTTGTTTATTTATAGTGCCGCTATTCCATCACTGCAAAATCTATTGGTAATCAAAATCAAAAACGCTTGGTATGACATATCTATTGTCATCCAGCAGCCATAGTGTCTAGCATTATTTTAGTCTCCGGGTGATTAACTGTAGCTGAAGTCTCCTCTGAAGTCTCTCACGACTCTTGTTCATACACAGAATGACCTTTAGCATACGATGGGTTAGGGGTCAAGTGTGAGAATGATTTGAACAAACAGTGCGAAAACAGCAAGTCTGTACCCTAGAGGCTTACCTCTGTTCTTTATCTCACACAGAGAGCAGCTCTGCTTCGGTGACAGTCAAGCGACAGTAGGTCACGCAGAGCTGTCCTTATGGAAGGTTTGTGTGCGTGTGTGTGTGTGCGTGTGTGTGCGTGTGTGAGAGTTTGTTTGATGTCAGAAGGTGGAACGAGCAGTTGTACGAGCCCTGTTACTGTTATAATGGTGGATGTTCAACATGGTGCCATTTAATGATGTGTGCTAACACTGTGTGAGAATAGATAGGTGTAGCGGTGAATAAACTCAGAAAATGGAGCTGAAACAACACAATTCTTTTTTTGGGGGGGGGGCAACTTAATTGTTTTTTGTTCAGTCTACTTAAATTAGTAAGAAACCTTAAGAGATTTGTGCTGGAACAACATAAAGGGATTGTGTGAAACCCAGCATTTTAAACTGTGTACTCATGCTCCTGACACTGTTAAAGGGATGGTTCACCAATTAAAGATGATCATTCGCTATATCTAAAGGCTTGTTAGGCTGTATTAATTACGGCAACCGGAGCCGGGAACACTTCCCAAAAGACATTATAATCTGAACGACATCTGCACTTATGTTAGTCTGTTTTTCCCTATCCAGAGGTCTCCATAATCCTAGACCAGGCCATATCCTGAGCAGATGCTGTCGTGGTCGTGGAGGAGTGGAGAACATGGGACTGATTCCTGAAAGACCCCATGTGACAGACGAGTCTCCACATTGATCCCGTTGGCCAGCCTGAACACCTGCCGGTGACCTTCGTCTAACGATCTCCAGCCTTTTTCCTCTGCACAAAAAGTTTGGCCAGAGGACAAATGGTCATGCCTAACTGAGCCTGGTTTCTCTCGAGTTTTTTTTCCCCTTCACTTTCAATAATTAGTGAAGTTGCCACTTATCCTTGCCACTGTCACCATTGGCTTGCTTGGTTTGGGACTTGTAGAGCTGCGCATCGATGGATTTGCTCTTCAGTGTTTGGACTTTCAGCAGTGAAAATTAAACCACACTAAACTGAACTAAACTGAACTTCAATTCTGAAAACTGGACTGACAGTTTCAATTGACTAGAACTTCTATGTTAAGCTGCTTTGACATAATCTACATGGTAGAAGTCGAATATCAAATATCAATTTGCCCATACTCAGGCTATCCAAGATTTTGTGCTTGTTTTCGTGTTTTTGGAGTCATGGGTATTCATTTTGTTTTACCTGTATATGCTTTTTTGACTCTAAAAGTGTCAGTAGACTTTGGTATTTAAGAAACAGCACATGTTTGTCTTTGTCATTTCACATTGTTAATATATTACTCAAGAAAAAAATTACCTGATGTAAATCTTGAATGACCAGATGGTGAGTAAATGAACAACAAATGTTCAATTGCAAGTGCCTTTAAAGCCTATAAAGTGAATCTCGTGTAACTCCATATACTAGAAGTCGCTCATACTTAAAGGAATAGTTCACTTTAAAAAAATGTAAATTCATCATTTACTCACCCTTTACTGAAGAAGATATACTGAAGAATGTTGAATCCACTGGCTTACAGAGTAGGAAAAACACCCATGGTTACAGGTGTCATGCAAAAATTAAACAAAAACAAAGGTCATGGATCGAAAGGTGCAAAACAGTTCAAAACTAAATAAATAACTAGCTGAAGCAGGACATGAGTCGAAAGACTGCAGAGACTGGCTCAGGATAGTTCAACAAAATGCCAACGAGAGTCCTGATGAAACACAGAGACACCATGAACAAACAATAGCGAACTGACAGCAAAGCAAAGGGCTGCCGCTCAGATACAGGTGTGGAAATTAACCACAGCTAATGTGACTGATCCAGCCTGATCTCACAAGGAAACGTAAGTATTTTACGCTTTTCCAGTTTAGTTCACGTTCAGTCACATGAAAACGTACAATTTTAAAAAGGAGACGTGGTACCTAACCCCGCCCCTAAACCCAACCTACATTGGAGGATAAGCAAAACGTACTAAATTGTGCGAATGACTTCCTATGATTTCATATAAATTAGCCACTAAATCAAAAGTCACAAACTGCCATGAGATCGTATTGGCTGTTCAGAACAGCTGATCAGTGTTAAGTAATAAACCCACGTGACCACAACACAGAGACGCAACAACAACGCACGTAAAGCAAAACATAACCACATGACAAAAACACAGAACCCCACAGAAAGAGTGCAAGCAACCACAACCGTGAAAACGGGTTTTAATCACTGTTCAATATATCTTCTTTTGTGTTCAACAGGACATAAAAACTTAAACTGCTACAACTTGAATCCTATACTGGAAACAAGTAAAGATTAAGTAAATGATGACAGAACTTTCGTTTTGTGTTCAACAGAAGAAAAAAACTCATAAAGGTTTGAAACAAGTTTACAGAATTACAGTATTTTTATTTTTGGGTGTGCCTTTAAGTTTACTTTTATGTTGTATTTACAGCTCAGGCTCATTCTGATTACGTACTGGAGATGTGAACCTACACTGGTCTCACGGTTCGGTTCGGTTACTATTATTATGCCATCGATTCGGTTTAATTTGATATCTCAGTGCATCACGGTGCATTGACGATGCTATCCATACACAGTTTTATATTTTCTTCATGTCACAGTAATTCTTGTATTAAAATGTATAAATATATTGATATACTATTTGTAATACAATTTTGGCCTTTAATACAAACAGTCAGATATATAAACTGTACCTTTAAAAACTCACTGACATGCACAGAACAACATAACAGCATTTATAGCAAATAAACAAATATAAATATCCCGCTCGCTTTCTGAGCCTTGTCTAGTGAGTTCGTTCTTACACCCCTATGATGGGTCACGCGCTCAACAGGAAGGGCTGCGATTGGCTCTAACACTCTGGCGCTGTTCACCGATGATAAACACTGATGGCAGCGGCGATCACAGCTGATCTGTGATAGAAGCGGAGGAGAAAACTCTGCAGACACGCACTTGTGTCTGTATCCAGAAGTATCGCTGTAACCGCCGAGAGGAAAAGTCACGCCAGCAGGTCAGATGGGCCAGAGAGAGACAAAAGGAGTACTTTCATTTTCTCAATGGCAGTGAAATAGGGGCTTCTGCTGTGTGTCAGTAAAGGACTGTCCAGCAAACACACACGCAGTGAATTTGTGCACAGTTTCTGAGTTTTTAAGTAGTTGGAGTGTTGTAAATACTCGCTCTCGCCTCCCTCGCCCTATTAAGCTACGGAGACATAGCTCACATGAGATAAATGACGTAAGTACGTAATAACCGGTTATGATCTATTACTGAACCGTTTCCAAATTGTCCGCGTCTGCATCACGGTGCAGAGAAGAAACAATTAATTTTGACACCCCTATATACATTTCTGGAGAGTGTCAAATACGACCAAGGAGGTATGCTTTTTTTTGTTTTTGTTTTTTTTTTTTTGCAGTTTTTGTTTTCGTGAATCCACCAGAGGCCGCTGTGTACGCTTTGAGATCTCAAATGTCTCTTACAATTACCATTCACACTTGCTCCTCTCACGTAAATCCACCAGAGGCCGCTGTCGACTGACTGGCTGACCGATTCCCCAACCCACCCCTTTCATAAACCCAACCGATGTTTTCAAAAGCACAGATCACACCCTTCCCTAAACCTAACCGACAGTGTTCTCAAAAGCATGAAAAGCCCTCACGGCAGCCTGATTTTTACCACATTATCAGGTTTTAACACATTCTTACCCTGTTATTTACTTGTTTATTTTTGCCTTTTGTTTTTGTCTTACCTGCTTTCTAAAACCGTTCTTCGCCGGACTCGAACCCCATCGTCAAGGTCTGCATCTCAAAATCTCTGACGTATGCGCCAAGCCCCTATATATTCTATTCATATATAGCCACTATATCGTCTATATTTCCTTAAGAAATATTCACAACAAAAATGATTAACTTTGGCCCCAAGTTTTGAGTGTGACAAATTGTAAAGTCTACCTCTGAGCAAAAGTTGTGGGCTCTTAATTTCCATTAAATTGATGATTCAGCCTTTTTCCGCAGCAACCTTTCTTTCTACATACATAATAACTTTTAACATCAATGCGCAAGCAAGCATCTGTAGTGACATTAAGCATGAAAACACCCTCAGCTTCACGTCCTCATTGATGTTTAGATTGAGTATTAGGCTTTGACAGAGTCCTTGTGACCGGACTGACCCAACTTGCCCTCATCATACAGTGTCAGCGCCATCCTCAAGTCAATAAGTGAACACAGAGCCAACTTTAACAGGCCCAGCTGCTGAATGAATATAGATATGCTCTTTTATTTTATTTTCCGCTGAACAGACTTTTTTTTCTTGCATACCCTAATCAAGCCTTAATCAAAATCCTGCTTGGAAAAGTGTTCTGAGATTCTGCTATTCACAATAAATGCAATTATTCATCCGAGGTTTGCTAAAGTGTATTATAACCAGCAGTGAGTGTATTTATACCAGCGTTGTGTTCAGTGGGAGAATAAGTGTTGTCCTTTTGCAAACTCTGTAGGCCGGGGACTTAAAAGTGCACATTTACAGTACTCCTGCTGGAGCAAATACAGATGAACTGGGCTTTGATGAAATACTAATAAAAAGAGTTCTTGTAATGTGGGATGCTAGCTTGAATTCATTCATTTTCCTTCGGCTTAGTCTTTATTTCAGAGGTCGTCACAGCGGAATGAACCATTAACTTATCCAGCATATGTTTCACGCAGCAGATTCCCTTCAGACTCCCTTGTGGAGTCCCACAAGGCTCAATTCTGGCACCTCTCCTGTTCAACCTTTATATGCTCCCTCTGAGCCAAATAATGAGAAAGAACCAAATCTCCTACCACAGCTATGCTGATGACACTCAGATCTACATAGCCTTACTGCCTAATCACTACAACCCCATTGACACCCTCTGCCAATGCATTGATGAAATTAACAATTGGATGTGCCAAAACTTCCTTCAGTTAAATAAAGAGAAAACTGAAGTCATTACATTTGGGAACAGAGATGAGGTTCTCAAGGTGAATGCGTATCTCTGCTCTAAGGGTCATACAACAAAAAATAAGGTCAAGAATCTTGGTGTGACTCTGGAGTCAGATCTGAGTTTCAACAGTCATGTCAAAGCAGTAACTAAATCAGCATACTATCATCTCAAAAACAATGCAAGAATTAGATGTTTTGTTTCCAGTGAAGACTTAGAGAAACTTGTTCATGCTTTTATCAGCAGCAGGGTGGATCACTGTAATGGACTCCTCACTGGCCTTCCCAAAAAGACAGTCAGACAGTTGCAGCTCATCCAGAACGCTGCGGCCAGGATTCTGACCATAACCAGGAAATCAGAGCACATCACACCTGTCCTCAGGTCTTTACACTGGCTATAAATCACTAAATGGCCTAGGACCCCAATACATTACAGATATGCTCACTGAACACAAACCTTATAGATCACTCAGATCATTAGGATCACATAAACTAGAAATTCCAAGAGTTCAGTCAAAGCAGGGTGAATCTGCTTTCAGCTATTACGCCCCCCGCTGCTGGAATCAGCTTCCAGATATGATCAGATGTGCTTCAACATTAGGCACATTCAAATCAAGACTGAAAACACATCTGTTTAGCTGTGCCTTTACTGAATGAGCACTGTGCTACGTCCGACAGATCGCACTTTTGTGTCTTTCTTTTCTTTTCATTCTTTTATAACTTGTTTTAACTCATTTTAATCTGTTTTTATCTGTTTTTATTATTTGTTTTTATTTTCTTATACTTCAATTTTATTCCTGTTTATGTAAAGCACTTTGAATTACCACTGTGTATGAAATGTGCTATATAGATAAACTTGCCTTGCCTTGCCTTGCCTTCTATGTCCAATTTAGTTCATCCAGTTCACTTATAGCGCATGTCTTTGGACTGTGAGGGAAACCAGAGCACCTGAAGGGAAACCCGAGCCAACATGGGGAGCTAGCTTAAGTTATTTATCTATATTCTTACTATATTATAATGAAAGCATGTTTCTTGAGTTTTTACTTCTGAGTCGAGTGATCGGCATGACCTATAGTGTGTTCATCTGGAGCTCCTTCACGGAACTCCACACTTGTAAAGGTCACTTAGATACAAGTTTTATTAACTGTGGTTCATTTATTATTTACAACTAAATGTTTTTTTAGACAAACTACAACATTACAACATTGTCAAACCTACAAAAAAAAATAATAATAATAATAATAAATAAATAAATAAATAAATAAAGTATTAATAATAATAATAATAATAATAATAATAATAATAATAATAATAATAATAATACATGCTTAATAAAGGGTTAAACATGTTTGTTGTTTGTACATCTTCCATTGGTTTTGTACATGAAGAGTAAAATGTATAATAAAGCAGTCAGTTCCTGGAATTCCTCTGAATCACACAAATAAAGATCTACTATTTGCGACACCTTTTCTGAACATAACAGCTATGGCAAGAAGTCTGAGGAGAATGTTGTATAGAAATGTTGTATTGAATTCTACAGTATGCAATCAATGTGCAATTTAGAGAAACAAACATACACAAAAATCTACGTTAGAAAAACAAATATTCGATAAAGTCTAGTGAATGTGTTCACAGAGATTGCTTTCCCAATCAAAAAAAAAAAATTATTATTAAATAAAAACACATTGCATTAACGTGTATCACAGATCCAGGATGAAAAGGTAAATCAATGAAAAAAAATGAAAAAAAAAGATGAAAAAAACAAAACAAAATAAGAAACAAAAATGTCCGCATACTGATACATGACTTTAATGATATATAAATGAAAATTTATTTCATTTCATTTCGTTTAATTCTTTATGAATTTTTTTATTTAGTTTTATTCTATTTAAGATTCAATTTAACTTTTAATTGAACTTAATTTAGTTTCCTTTGCTTTTTCCATTTTATTTATTTTTAATTGAATTGAAGTTTATTTAGTTTTATTTTATTTTTTATTGAATTTTATTTTGTTTTTAATTTTATAGATTTTTTTTTATTTAATCTAATTTAATTAAATTATTTTTTTTCATTGAACTGAATATAATTTAGAATTATTGTATTTTTAATTACATTATATCTTATTTTTAATTAAACTGAATTGACTTTAGTTTTAATTTAATTTAATATTTTATTTAGTTTAATTTTATTTTTAATTAAATTTTGCCTTTAATTAAGTTCAATTTTTTTAGTTAATTTAAATTTTTATTTAATTTAATTTGTTTTATTTTATTTTGTTTTTAATTAAATGTTATTTTATTTTAAATTTGATTTAATTTCATTGAATTCAGTTTTATTTTATTTTTAATTTAATTACATTTTATTTTTTATTTAATTAAATTTAATTCAGTTTCATTTTATTTTTAATAACATTTTATTTTATTTTAATTGGAATTAATTTATAATTTATCTGAATTGAATTTTTTTTTTATTGAATTGAATTTAGTTTTATTTTATTTTTAATTACAATTTATTTTATTTTGAATTGAATTGAATTTAATTTAATTGAATACCTCTGATTGGCTCACACTGTCCATAATGGACTATCTTCTAAATTTCATAAAATAAAAAAAAAAAAAAAAAAAATTAAGGTAAAAAAAAAAGAGGTGCTTCATTATGGGCCCGTTAGGAGAGCAGAAACAGATGGAGAAGAGGCAGCAGCAGCGAGCATGAGGGAATCAGGAACAGGAGTGAACTGGAGCATGGTGAGAGGAGAAGAGCTTGAAACCAAATCCCATAACACGGCTGGAACAATGCAATGTGAAGAGAGCCAGGGGGGAATTGCGCACGATGTCAATTTCCACAGAGCGTGTGCACTTTGCCAGATCGCACGGCTGTAAGAACGGGAATGCCGACGGAAGCCCCTCTCCATCCAAATCACCTGTGAACGCTTTACTCCAGTTCGTTGAAAAACAGCAGGCTTTTATCGATCTGAAACACCTGGAAGCGGGAGCGAGAGGTTTCCAGTCAGACCTGCTTTGTGCGTCTTGAGCCACATCTATGAACATAATGTGGTGCCTTCGTACGACAAATCTGTAAGGGATTCTTTTCATTGAGGAGAGCGAGGCAAGATGTTCAGGGGGTTAGTATACAGTGCTTACAGTACACGACTGGTGCCAAATGGGGAAAAAAGCCATTTCCTGCTGGCCTCCGTGGCTTAGTGGAGCTCAGTGAGAGGCAGATAAGCAGAAATGGCGATAAAGATGACTCCGCGTGTTATTGAAATTCACTGTTCTTGACCTTTCAGTTCAAAATGTAAGGAAATCTTTTAGCGAATTGGTTCTCGGTGTTCGCATTTTCTTCTTAAGTGTAACGGAACGACAAAAAAGGCTACACATGACCTTAAATGGACATTCAGGGGTTGATCCGAGTTAAGCTCAATGCATTTTGAAGAATTACTATTTCAATTTCTCCTTCATTTTACATTATGATACACTCAAAGGCTGGTTGTTCAAACTACTTATTTAAAATAAGCTGAAGCGACACAACTCTTGAGGGTATTTTTAGGGACAACTTAATTGTTTTATGTTCAATACACACTGGAAAAAATGTTGTTTCAACCTAAAGTAAGTGTTCGTGCTGCCTTAAATTTTTAAGATTACTTCACTTAAATAGTGAAGTTGTCTTAACTCAGGTTAAAGTTGACTTGACAATAGAACTGCAATGGACGTGGTCTACGTTTAGTTAACTTAAATATATAAGTTGTTGTAATTAAGACTGATGTGGATATGACTTTATAATTCAAGTGTAATGGACATGGTGTAAGTGTAGTTAACATAAATATTGAAGTGGAATCTCTCATTCACACACACTACAGCCTATTTACAGTAGTTTACTGAATTCACTTTTACTGCATGTCTTCTTAGCTTTTTTGTAAATTGCATGATTTGCGTACCTGCTAAGCTTCAAGCCAGTAATCTGGTTTGCTCTATAATGCAGTGAAGTATTGCGCGTGTGTGTGTACGTGAACGCACATTGAAGAGCCGCTAGGCTAACGGCTGACAGGCCGTGCACACACATACACACACTGTATTTCTGACGGCAGACACGTGAACTAAGAGAACATTTTTCTATTGCGCTTGAACCACATCTGACAGATTATAACGGCTTTAACACACACCTTTCAGAGCTGTATCACAAAAACACTCCGTAACCCACTCAAAATGCTATTGAAACCCATTTTCGGATCGAAAATTACCCATTGTAAACGCTGTAAGCGGAAGTTCTAAACCAGGGGTGTCCAAACTACGGCCCACGGGCCATCTGCGGCCCGCAATCAGTTTAATGGCGGCCCGCGAGGCTTTTTATAATCTGGCCCGCTGTAGAAAAATAGATGTAATTCAATAAATAACCACCGGGTGTCGCTATTACACGCCTTCAGTTAAACCACACTGAAGTAAACATAATTGATATCCACGTTTTGGCGAGCCATGGCGCAACCAAGAATAAGGAAAATCCACAGTGAGTGCGGGAAATGTCCGAGTTTTACAAGAGTTTGGATTCATCCAAATTTCCCTTAATGAAACAATGTCACTGTTCACATTAACAGAGTTTATGGTGAGTAAAATATATATTATGATTTTAAAATGTAGAAAATAATTCCATAATAATACACACACATACACATACATATATATATATATATATATATATATATATATATATATATATATATATATATATAAAA
>CAIGQQ010000001.1:6184042-6223978 GCA_903798035.1 Danio albolineatus | reverse complement strand
TGTGTGTGTGTGTGTGTGTGTGTGTGTGTGTGTGTGTGTGTGTGTGTTAAATATATGTTTGTGTGAGTGTCTGTACTTATTTATTTATTTATTTATTCATTCATTCATTTTCTTTTCGGCTTAGTCCCTTTATTAATCCGGGGTCATCACAGCGGAATGAACCGCCAACTTATCCGGCATCTGTTCCACGCAGCGGATGCCCTTCCAGCCACAACCCATCTCTGGGAAACACATCCATACATTCTCATTCACACACATACACTATGGACAATTTAGCTTTTTAGCAATTTAGACCCAATTCACCTGTACCGCATGTCTTTGGACTGTGGGGGAAACCGGAGCATCCAGAGGAAACCCACGCAACCACGGGGAGAACATGCAAACTCCACACAGAAATGACAACTGGCCCAGCCGGGGATCGAACCAGCGACCTTCTTGCTGTGAGGCGAACGTGCTAACCACTAGGCCACTGTGGCGCCTTATTTATTTATTTATTCCTTCTTATTTATTGATTGATTTGTCTATTTTTTTCATTCTTCTTTTCATTCATTCAATTATTCATTAATTCATTGTGTTTACTTTCTTATTTATGTTCATTCATTTATTCATTCAATCATTCATTTGTTTATTCATTCATTCTTTTAACTTGATTAACTTGATTTGTTATATTCATTCATTCTTTCATTCATTCATTTATCCATTCTTCTTTTAACTCATTCATTCTTTCTTTTTTATTTGATAATCTGTTTAATTCTTTTATTAATTTATTTATTCATTCATTCTTTTTTATTCATTCATTTATTCATTCATTCGTTCTTTCGTGTTTTTGTGTTTGTTTGCTTCTTCATTTATTCAATTTATTCATTCTTGTTTTTTATCCATCCATCCATCCATCCATTCATTTCTTTCTTTTATTTGTTTTTTATTTATTCATTATTCTTTTTTCATTCATTAATTTTTCCTTTTTTATTTATTCATTACCCTTTTTTTATTCATTCATTTACTCATTCTTGTTTGTGTTTATTCATTTTTATTTGTTCTTTCTTTTCATTCATTCATATGCTTTCTTTCTTTCTTTCTTTCTTTCTTTCTTTCTTTTTTTCTTTCTTTCCTTCCTTCTTTATTCCTTCTTTCCTTTCGTTCTTTCTTTCTTTATTCCTTCCTTCCTTTCTTTCTTGTGTTTATTAATTTATTTTTTATTTATCGTTTCTTTCTTGTTTGTGTGTTTGTTTATTTATACATTTATTTGTTTACTTTTTATTTATTTGTTCTAGTTTTCATTCATTCATCCATTTATTCTTGTTTTCTCTTGTCTACTCTCTCTCTCTTTCTTTCCTTTTTTATTTTTTATTAATTCATATTTTTATTCATTTGTTCTTTTCATTCATTTATTCATTTTCTTTCTTTGTTTTATTTATTTATTTTTTCATTTTTAAACAATTATAATTAAGAATTTTTTTTTACCATATTTACCCCAAAATAAAACTTAAAGACTGAAACTTTATATCAGCTTGGGTTAGCTTGTATGCATTTATATTTTTAACCAGTTATAAATTTAATATATTTAATCAGTTGGTAAATTAATCAAAAAGTTAATTACTGATATAAAATAATAATTATATTCAACTAGTTTGGCTAGAATACTAGAATACTCAACTAGAACAGGCTAAAATATGAAACACTTTGGGTTTAATATATTTTTTTTCTCTACATCATTTCCATCCATTCATCTAACTAGATTACAGTTTTCCTGACATTCTAAACTGCAGGACAGATATTAATAATAAGGAACAAGTACAGGCACATCGACCCATTTGACTAGTGAAATGACAGGTGTCTCTACCTTAAAGCCAACTTTATAGAGCAATTGATGTTGTTCCCCTGAGACGAGCAGCAAACAGAGCATCTCTAACTCATGTAAATGAAGCAGTAATAATGACAGGTGTAGTTCTCTCTTTCTTATACAATCAGAACAAGCTGCACTGCAATATCTTTTAATTGTTACTCCATAATGATGATATAGCAAATCTTTCAGATAAGACCAATGAACAAACAGTTCAAGTCACAATTATTAGCCCCATCTTTTTTCAACAAAGCAAGGAATTTTTCACAGTATTTCCAATAATTTTTTTCCTCTAGCTGAAATAAAACAAAAATATTTTCTTCAGAATAAAAACATTTAACATTAAACATTTTAAGATCGACATTATTAGCCCTCTTAGGTACAGTAGGGTTGCACAATATTGGAAAATCTAGCATTGCGATATTTTGTTATTCTGCTAAATAAATTGCGATATGAATACAATTTCACCAGATTAAGTTTAGTTTATTTGTTTATTTTATCTGTTTACTTTATTTATTTGTTTGTATACTTTATTTGTTCATTTTAATGCACATTAATAAACATTACTGTAAAATGTGCCAGAAATAGCCAAGAATGGCTATTTTTTTCATCTGAATACCCCTTCAACATCGCTATTTGGAAAGAATTTATAATTTGGGATGATTCTGTAGGGGAGTACATCTGCAAATAATCTAATAAACAACCTATAAATACAATAAAGAAAAACATATAATTGAAATAAAAAGTGTTTTTCCGAGTCTAAAATTCAGGTACAGTAATTGAATAACACAAAAATAATAATAAATCAATCAAATTACTCATCAGTAAAGTTACAAATGAAACAACTTCTTACACCTAATATTTAAGTCATTATACAGCCACAGGCCTCAAAAACACACGCAAATGATGAATTATAATACAAAATCGACATTGTATATCCTGCGATGTATTGCGATATCGATGCTGAAATGATATATTGGCTTGCCTAATTACCCAAACTTACCTAATTAACCTAGTTAAGACTTTAAATGTCACTTTAAGCTGAATTCTAGTATCTTGAAAAATATCTAGTGGAATGTTATGTACTGTTATCATGGCAAAGATAAAAGAAATCAGTAATTAGATATTATTTATTAAAACTATTATGCTTAGAAATGGTGTTGAAAAAATAACGGGGTAAAAAATATACAGGAGCTAATAATTCAAGAGGGCTAATAATTTTGACTTCAAACTGTTAGTCAATGTTTGAGTTAATGATCTGCTTTACATTCAGATGCAGTGATGGGGAGATGTTGTGATACTCTGATTGGTTGAGGGATCTGGGCTCTCGGTGGCAGGAGGAAGGGAAGTGGACTGATTGGGGACAGAGCAGAGAGGCGGAGGGCAAGGTCCTCTTTAGTGAAGAGAATTGCTTTGACCAACCGAGCTTGGCAGAAGATCACCTTTCTCACCCCAGTCAAGAGGAACTTTAAATGAAGATGACTGGGCGGAGAGCGGAGAGAGAAACCAAACAAGGCCTTAAAACTGAGGATTTACTCAACTTTTTTTGCACACAGCACATTTCACAGCATGCGATTTACTGAACAGTAGCAATCCATCTGAACCAAATAATAGATCTTAAGATATATGAATTAAATTTATTTTAGTGCAACTCAATTTCTTTCTAAAGTATGTAAATTGCAATTGTTATACAGCTAAGGTCAATTATTAGCCATCATGTGGGATTTTTGTATTCTTTTTCAAATATGTTATATGATTTTTAATGGAGCAAGGACATTTTCACAAGATTTCCTACTATATATATATATATATATATATATATATTATGTAATTTTTTTATATATATATTCTTTTCTTTTCTAAAAGAAGTCTTACATTTTTTATAATTTTTTTGGCTGAAATAAAATGGACGGATGGATGGATGGATGTGTTCAATGAATGAATGAATGAATGGATATAAAAATTAAATGAGATTTTTTTTTGTTACTTTAACTTTTTTTTGTTTGGCCGAAAAAAAAAGTATTAGTCGATGGATGGATGAATGGATGGATGTGTTCCAGGAACAAATGGATGAATGGATATAAAAATACCCTTTCGGATGGACGGATGCATGGATGGATGTGTTCAATGAACAAATGGATGGATGGATATAAAAATACCCTTTAGGATGGATGGATGCATGGATGGATATGTTCAATGAACAAATGGATGGATGAATATAACAATACCCTTGTTATATCCTTGTTATATAAATTTCTTTTCTAGAAGAAGTCTTTAAATTTTTATTTTTTTTGCTGAAATAAAATGGATGGATGCATGGATGGATGTGTTCAGTGAACGGATGGATGGATGGATGGATGGATGGATGGATGGATGGATGGATGAATGGATGGATAGAAATAAAAATACCCTTTAGGGTGGATGGGTGGATGGATGTGTTCAATTAATGAATCGATGGAAAAAATAAAAAATAAAAAATTAAATAAAATAAATAAAAAATGAAACATTTTTTTCTAGAGGAAGTCTTTCACTTTTTTGGGGGGCTGAAAAAAAACTATTTTTTAATTAGCCGATGGATGGATGGATGGATGAATTCAATAAACAAATGGATGGGTGGATATAAACATACCCATTAGGATGGAGGAATGTGTTCAATGAACAAATGGATGGATATAAATATACCCTTTAGGATGGATGGATGCATGGATGGATATAAAAATACCCTTAAGTATGGATGGATAGATAGATAAGTTCACCTAATGACCTAGTTAAGCCTTTAAATTGCAGTTTAAGTTAAATACTAGTATCATGCAAAATAACTTCATAAACAAATGATTCTACTGAGTCTTTTTTAGTGAATCAACAGCATTTAGTATAATATAATAAAACAAAAAATAAGACAAAACAAAACGAGACAAGAAAAAACAAGACAAGGCAAAACAAAATGAGACAAAACAAAATGAGACAACAAAATGAGACAAAACAAAACGAGACAAGACAAAACAAAACAAAACGAGACAAAACAAAAATAGACAAAACAAAACCAGACCAGACAAAACAAAACGAGACAAAACAAAAAGAGACAAAACAAAATGAGACAAAACAAAATGAGACAAAACAATAAATAAATAAAAAACACAAAACAAATACTCTGGTCTCTAATCTATTTTTTATAGAAAAACCTTAAGGATTAATGTCACTATTAAGATGAACAGAACTAAAATATCTTGCTGTCTCACCACCACGTCATCCACTTATTTCTCTGTTTCTAATGACTCAGTACTATCCCCAGACTCTGTCATATCCGCCGTCAGCAGATCCTGAACTGGAGACGTCTGCATGTGTTCCCAGCATATGGGACACTGTGACTGGCACGGACAGATCCTGCCCTGCACTGCAAAAACTCTGCCAGGCACACTGGATGTCCCCTCAGAATAGATGCCAGGGTGCATTTGTAATAGGATGGATTATCTAGACGTAACCCAATCCTGTCTGGGAAGTCATGTGCGGTAAGTCACTTTGCCACTAAATGACAAGTAACCAGGTCACCAAATGAACAGACTGTTGCACAAGCAAGAATTTGAATTTTCCATAATCACAAGTTGTCAAACTGATTTTCAGACCAAGTAAAGCATGATGATTGAGCACTCCAACAACTCTGTACCAGGAGTTTAAACTGATAAGGCTTTTAAGGACACCTATTTTCCAAAATCAATTTTCGGAAACTGTTTGATGTTAAAATAGGATCTAAATCCCAGCGATTTTTAGGCCCACTGCAACATGATGTAGGAGTGCGTTTTTTCCCCGCCCAGCATTAACATGTCTCTGTAGTAACACGCATAAACATGTTCACAGAACAGGATTTGTGAAGAAACTGAGATTTAAAAAGATCTGTTCTCTTTTCTCTGTGATCAGCTGCAACTAAAGAATGAGTTTTACAAGTTTAAAACTTTTATAAAACAGTGGATGCTTGTAATGTGTCAGAACAATTATATAGGAGGATGCTTCAATCAAACAACACGAGTCCTGGTTTGTGAATGTTAAATCTGTTTTATTTTTGTACAGTAGCATAATGAATATAGCAGTGTATATTAATTTATGTAACTGAGCCCCACATACAAACATCAATTTACAGCATGGTATATCGTGGTAATAACGTTTTGATTTAGTGGATCATTTGTATTGTTAACCACTAAATCCACTAAACAAGACAAAACAAAATGAGAAAAATAAAACAAGACAAAACAAAATGAGACACAAAGCAAGACAAAACAAAATGAGATAAAATGAGACAGAAAAAAAGACAAAACAAAAAAAGAGACAAACAAAACGAGACAAACCAAAAAGAGACAAAATAAGACAAAAAGCAAAACAAGACAAAAACAAAATGACAAAACAAAATGAGAGAAAACAAAATGAGACAAAAAACAAGACAAAACATGAGACAAAGAAAACAAGACAAAACAAAATGAGACAAAGAAAACAAGACAAAACAAAAAAAGAGACAAAACAAAAAAAGAGACAAAATAAGACAAAACAAGACAAAACAAAATGAGACAAAACAAAATGAGAGAAAATGAGACAAATTAAAACAAGACAAAACAAAACGAGATCAAAACAAAACAAAATGAGACAAAAAACAAGAAAAAACAAAATGAAAGAAAACATAACAAGACAAAACAAAATGAGACAAAACAATGTGAGACAAAACAAATTAAGACAAAACAAGACAAAACAAAATGAGACAAACAAAACAAGACAAAACAAAATGAGACAACAAACAAGACAAAACGAGTAAAAACAAAATGAGAAAAAATGAGAATAACAAAAACAAGACAAAACAAAATAAGACAAAAAAACTAAACAAAACAAAATAAGACAAAACGAGACACTCCAACACACAATGCATTTGAATTAATTTGTACAATCTTATTAATATATTTTACGATTTGCTCATGATGGCTGCGTTTAAAGGTGGGGTTTGAAGGCATGCTTTTTTTTTTTCAATAATTTTTCATAAGAATTAAATTGTATGATTTCTTACGAATAAGCCACTTTTCTTAAATAAAAAAAAACTAAAATAGGTGCATTTTCTTGTGAGACTGAGCTGCATATAATACATGACTTGACAGGAATTTTGACACATTTTGAACACCTACAATTTGTAAACATCTTGTAAAACGCTGTTATGAAATGCTATTATAAAAATAATCTTTTTAAAAAGGACACTACAGTGTAAAAATGCTGGGTTCCACACAATTCATTCATTCATTCATCTATTCATTCATTCATTCAATCATTTTCTTTTCTGCTTAGTCCCTTTTTTAATCTGGGGTCGCCACAGTGGGAATTGAGGAGCGGTTCCAGAAAGCAGGTAAGACAAAAACAGAATCCAAATAATGAAATAAACCAGTAAATAACAGGGTGAGAATGCAGAAAAGTCTGAAAATGTGGTTAAAAACAAGAAGGGAGCTTTAATTTTTATTCTGGATAGCTTTTTTGAAAGTTGTTGGTTGGTTTTAGGGAAGTTTGTGGGTGGGCCAATCGATAAAATTTTGGTTGTGTTTAGGGAAATAGAAGGGTCGGTCAGTCGATTGGTCGGCCAATCAGTCATTCAGTCAAACAGTCAGCCAACAGCAGCCTCTGGTGGGTTTACGCAAGAACAGTGTGCACGAACGGCACTCGCAGGAGACATTTGAGATCTCAAAAAGCATACGCAGTGGTCTCTTGTGGATTTGCGAAAACAATAAGTGCAAGAAGATGTACCTCCAGGACGTATTACGCGGCCTCCAGAAACGTACTTAGACAACCCAGGCTCATTCCGAGAACGTAGTCCTATTTCACAGGTCACCACAGTGGAATGAACCACCAACTTTTCCAGTATATGTTTTACGCAGTGGATGCCCTTGCAGCCACAACCAAGTACTGGGAAACACCCATACACACTCATTCACACATATCACTACAGACATTTTAGCCTATCAATTTAGTGACTATCATTTTTTGTATATTATTATTATTATTTAGGAGTAAATTGTCCTACTAACTTTTAAAAACACGAGTACTGATTCTCAATGCAGCTACTGTATAACTCTATACAGTAGTCAACATTTGAAGAGGATCAAAACATTTCTTTAAAGTTTAATGCGCATTGGTTTTAGGACAACTTTGATGAATGGCTTTGATCCACTTCAAATGTCGACTACTGTATATATTGTATGGTATATTTACAGAACTTTTTTCACCTTCTTTTGCCCCGTTCGCACTCTCCTCAGCATGCACTATAGGCCGAGGCATGAATAATGAATATGTCTTTTGCTTGCCAGGTTTATTTACATAGTTGCTGATTTTGTTGTCATGTTTAATAATGTATTGTTTTGTTGAGATTTTTCAAGGGTATTGAGATGTTGTTTTCAGTATTCTAAGACAGCAAGCACTTTCTTTCTGTGATATAACCTATATAGAAACCTGAGATTGAACTTATATCAAGCTTAGATGATGATTATATGTATATCAGTCATTCATTCATTTTCTTTTCGGTTTAGTCCCTTTATTAATCTGGGGTAGCCACAGCGGAATAAACCACCAACTTTCAGCATATGTTTTTTACAGCGGATGCCCTTACAGCTGCAACCCATCACTGGGAAACATCCATACACACTCATTCACTACGGACAATTTAGCTTACACACCTCACCAATACCACATGTCTTTGCACTTGTGTGGGACGGAGCACCCAGAGGAAACCCATGCGAACATGGGAAGAACAAGCAACCAATGTCTTCAAACAATTCTTCTACTACTTGTTTGAATTACGGTTGAATTACGTCATCGCCGTGACGTGGCTTCAGAAATTCTTTGTTTTAAACCGGAAGAACGAATTTGCTCAAAACATACATTTTTACTTGTCAGCTAATTAAATGTGTCCTGATAGTGTTTTTAGCAATATGGGACATATATATGACTTTCAGCATCTCAAAAAAATGTGTATTGGTGTCTCGTGACCCCTTAAACGAACATACTTGTTTCTCTGAAAAATTAATTGTCAACTACTTAATAAACAAACACTGTAGACTTCATTAAACATGTATTATACCAACCCAGGCTCATTCTGAGAACGTAGTCCTGAGTACGTTTCTGGAAGCCACAAATACGTCCTGTAAGGTACGTCTTTTTGCACTTTTTGTTTTCACGAATCTGCGGGAGGCGGCTGCGGATGCTTTTAGGAGATCTCAAATGTCTCTCGCGAGTGCCGTTCATGCCTGCTGTTCTCGCGTAAACCCACGAGAGGCAACTGTTGGCTGACTGTTTGACGGGCTGACTGAGGCCCCGTTTACACTAGTGCGTTTTCGTTTTAAAACGCATAAGTTTTGCTACGGTTACGCCATCCATCCACATTACGCTGGAGTTTTTAAGCTGCGAAAACGGAGCGTTTTGGAAATGCTGGAGAGGCTGTTTTCACTCTAAAACGCTGCTGCTCCGTCTCAGTGTGGATGGAGGAAAACAGAGACCTTTGAAAACGGAGGCGTGGCTGCTGAGATCCGCTATGTGATTGGGGCTTTTTGGTCATTGCGTATCCTTCCCTTATTCGTCAAGCGCACATGGCTACAACGCCACAAGCAGACGGCAGACCAGCCTTCACTGTAAACACTGTATTTTCGATAGCCATGGATGTTTTATATTCATTTGTTACTTTAAGTAACAACTCGACCTCGTCATCTGTCCACAAAAACACCTCTCTCGCTTTCTTTGCCATCGCGTTCATCGTTCAACCAGCATTTGTTGACTAATAATAACCAAATGCCAAGCAAGACACATGCTTCCTGTTTATACTTGAACGCGCATGCCCAGAGTGCGCGAATGGTAACGTGATATACGTTTCTGGTGACGTAGTGTGGAGGGACATCTGTTGAGAGACACCTGCTGGGTGAAATGCTAGCGTGGACGCGAATCGTTTTCATGCTAAAACGCCATTTTAAAACTAAAACGCACTAGTGTAAACGGGGCCTGAATGACTGACTGACCATCCAATTGACTGACCCACCCTCCTCCTTCCCTAAACCCAACCAAAATTTTATTGATTTTTTTATTGATTTTATAATTTTTTTATTGATTGAAAATTTATTGACTCCTCACTGGACTTAAACCCTGTCATCATGGTCAAATTCTCTGTGCGTCTTGAGTCCGCAGACGAACACGGCGAGCTAACTGGACAAACTGGTTGCAGCAGGAAAGTCGTCCACATGAGGCGAGCAGTCGGCTGGTAAGCGTGAAAAGAAACGGCGCCACAATGCCCCGTAGCGTTCGTCTAAAAAAATGAAACGCAGCCATACATACCTCTGACCACGTAATGTGCGGTCTCCAGAAACATTCGTGGCACTACGTTTTCACAATGAGCCTGTTGTATTATACACATCAATATCACTTTTTGAAGGACACTTTACACAGAACTCCTTCACTTTTTAAGGTGCACCTTTTGTGAAGCTGCTTTGCATTGATAATTGCACATTGATGGATTTGCTCTTCTGTGTTTGGATTTTCAGTAGTGAATATTAAACTAAACTGAACTGAACTAAACTGAACTTCAACTTTGAAAACTGGACTGAAACTGTTTCAATTTACTAGAACGTCCAGGTTAAGCTGCTTTAAGACAATCTACATTGTAAAAGTGCTATAGAAATGAATATGAATGAATTAAATTGATAATTCTTGTGAGAAGCGCTATACAAAAAAAATAGAATTGAACTGAATGACGTTAACTACCTTAAAGAGCCCATATTGTACATTAAAAAATGTCATATTTTGGTTTTGGGGGTCTTCATCAACAGGCTGATATGCATGCAAGGTCAAAAAACACATTCATTGTCTTATAATCTGCATTTATTTTTACCTCATTATCCCAGCGACTCCCATATGAATCGTTCAGCGATTCATTTGTTCCCAAACAACTCCTTAGCGCGATGCTAAACTGCGCTGATTGGACAGATGAGTCGATGACCCATTCTGTTGCGATTGGTCGACAGCGCTCAGCGCGAGAGAATGCCCATCACGGCATAGTGAATACGTGAGCATACCTGCCAACACTCCCGTTTTTCCCAGGAGTAGCCCGTATTTCAGACCCATCTAACGACAACCTCCCGATTTGTTATTTCTCCCGGAAAATCACCCCCCGGTCCTCAGCGTTTTGGTACGGTCTGTGAAACCCCCGGGTCGCCAACATTGGTCCGATCGCAGCGCCCAAAACACGCTTCACAGAAGTTAAGACAGTTCAGTCCCGAACTCAACCTCCCCAATCTCCCAGCATATTACTCTATTGTTAACCATAACTAAAAACAGCGACAGACATTCAGTATTAATGCACACAGCAGCAAAAGCTGACCCATTATGACGCATGACCGCCGCGCGTGAGTAGGAACAGCCCATGGTGGCCATAGCAACGACAAACAACAGAGGAGCACGAGCTCACAAACGCATTTTAATCCATAAACAAATCGACACGCGTCGCGTTTTCAAAACACAATTAAATACATAATTTGCAAGCTAGAGAAAACAGCGAGGCAACAGTTTTAACCACACTTACGTTGAAATGGGGGACGAAGGAGAGGTTCGATAGAGGGTGCACGCCGGATTCACGGTGGCAGGGCAGATCAGCCGTCAGGCCACTGGGAAACGTACCGGTGCTCCCCATGCTCCTTCCGTTAACGACGGCCGGCGGCGAATCCCCCGTTGTAATAGTGTAGATTTTAGAAGCACTCCTCAGAGGGAACACAGCACAAAGCTGGGCTAATGCCGAGGTTTATTTTTGCAAAAATGCCTCACGCACTGACTCTCACAGCTTTATCTTTGGGAAGGGAAAAGAGCACAAGTTTCCCCTCACACTTCAGTGCGCTGCGTCCACGACGTAACATGATTTAACCTGAATGCGATAGTGCTTGTCATCTTCCACTTTCTCTTCCTGTCTGTGGGCGGGGCCGGGGGGTTCAACTTTCCCGCGGTCTGCGTGTGCAGCTAGTGGGCGGGGCTTATGTTTCGTGTTCACGTCATGCCGAAACGGCTAAAGACTCGTTATAACAACAATTCATTTAAAGAACGATGAGTCGACTCTTTTATAGATGAATCAATAGTTTTAAACACTGTGCACTTTCAGATTTAAGCCTTAGCTGGACATTTCACTTCACTTAGAGCTGTGGTACACACTACATGCAAGCTCATTTTCAAAAACCCATAATATGGGCTCTTTAAAGAGACATTTCACCCAAAAAATGTCACTTATTTTTTTTTAGCTGAATCCATGGTTCTTGGTTATTCAAAAGATTTGAATCAAAACATAAATAAGAGTGGCAAGGTGAACCAGTGGTTAGCACTGTCGCCTCACAGCAAGAAGGTCGCTTGGCCCGGCTGGCCCAGTTGCCATTTCTGTGTGGAGTTTGGATGTTCTCCCCATGTTTGCGTAGGTTTCCTCCGGGTGCTCTGGTTTCCCCCACTAGTCCAAAGATATGCGATATAGGTGAATTGGGTTAACAAAATTGGCTGTATTGTACGAGTGTGTGTGAACGCGAGGGTGTATTGGTGTTTCCTAGTACTGAGCTGTGGCTGGAAGGGAATATAAAATATGTCAAAATAGTTGGTGGTTCATTCTGCTCTGGTAACCCCTGATAAATAAGTAACTAAGCTGAAGGAAATGAAAACATAAATAAAAATAAATAAAATAAATATAGAAAATCTAAATAAATGTTGCTATTGTCGACACACAGAGTGTACAGGAATAAAGATTTTAAAAGGGGAAAAAGGTTTTGTTTTTTAGCCAGACATTTAAAAAGAATATATTTTAGAGCAGTAAACACAATACCGTTAACCGTGATATTTTTATCCAAGGTTATCATACCGTCAGAATCTTATACCGGCCCATGTCTAGACAGAACCCTGACACATACCGTCAATAACAACCCCTATTTATGAGTGAATGAGGAATGACAAATCGCGAGAAGTCCGCTTCCGTCCATTTTAAAGGCCTGACGCCACCAAATCAACCAATAAAAAAACTGAAAAGGGGAAAAAGACAAACAAGATCAATTGAAAGTAATAATTATGGGCCGGAGTGAACGGCACACGCAACACTCAAAATCATTCCTCATAAATCCAGAAGTAGCAAAAAATGTCCACATATTTTGTCTGGCCCTGGTTATGAAATATTGCCAATGATGTTCAATTACTTTCACAAGCAAGTAGTTTTGATTCAAAATACCTCAACTTTTTTTTAAAGCATACTACACCACAGAAAAGGGGCACCATTGAAAAGTGCATCCACATTCAATGCTGTTTCCTGTTTCTTTTTCTGCATTAACTGCTGGGTGAAGGCAAATTCAACTTGTCACCTCATTCTACACAAACATGCATAATTCTACACTCAGTACGAGGCCATCTGACAAAGCGTGGCATAAATCAAAGTGAATAAGTGCATGGGGAAAGAGCAACGTAACAGTAAGCGAGACAGGGCTTGTTTGTCTGCAATAAATATGGTTTCTTCATCTCGCGTCTCTCCTGAGAGAAGCGCTAACAGAAGGAGCCACGAGTGACCCTCAGGAATAGCTCTCTGATTTGCTCTAGTGGAAATGCAGTAGTAAACATATAGGACCATCTGCAGAGGGAGGAGAGCACGCAAGTGAACACATTCAAGTGAACACACACAACACACTGAGGGAGTTTAAGCACATGGGCCACATTCTGCTGGGTGAAGATGGACATTATGCCAAAAACGCTGACCTAATTAAAATGATCATTCTAATTAATTATGCCATTTAGTTTGCAAAGTGGTATGTGTTTTGGAATAAATTATTAGATACAACAAGGCCATGAATATTAGAGTAAGACAGAGTTTAAGTTGAGAAGGAGTCTTATACTTAATGATGCTATATACTGTATGAAGTTCCATATATACATATATAATAAAAGTCAATTTTTAAATTAAATTAAAAATAAATTAGGGCGCCATGGTGGCGTAGTGAGTAGCACGTTCGCCTCACAGCAAGAAGGTCGCTGGTTCGATCCCCGGCTGGGTCAGTTGGCATTTCTGTGTGGAGTTTGCATGTTCTCCCCGTGGTTGCGTGGGTTTCCTCCGGGTGCTCTGGTTTCCCCCACATTCCAAAGACATGCAGTACAGGTGAATTGGGTAAGCTAAATTGTCCGTAGTGTATGTGTGTGAATGAGAATGTATGGATGTTTCCCAGAGATGGGTTGTGGCTGGAAGGGCATCCGCTGCGTGAAACAAATGCTGGATAAGTTGGCGGTTCATTCCGCTGTGGCGACCCCAGATTAATAAAGGGACTAACCCGAAAAGAAAATGAATGAATGAATAAATTAAATTAAATTAAATTAAATTAAATTGAATTAAAAGTTAAACTAAATTCAATTATTTGCAAATACATTTACTTTTTTATTATCAAATACATTTCTTGTAATTTCAAATTACATCATTGTAATTTTCCATTTAATTAAGTGCTATTTTAATAAATAAAAATGTAGGTAAATGTGGGAAACAAACATCCAATTTGTGATTTTTTAAAATTCAATTTAATTATATTTATTTATTTACATTTAATTTTAATGATTGTTTATAAATTATTAAAAATATAATAATATTCCTATAAAATTCCTTAATGCAAGCATTGTAATATTCTATATAATTTAGTTACTTTAATAAATAGAAATGTGGAAAATGTGTTGTGATTTTAAATAAAATAAAATAAAATAAAATATTATTATAAATTATATATTATTACTATATATGTCCCATGATCATTGTAATATTAAATATAATTCAGTGTTATTTTAATAAACAAAAATGTGGGAAATATTGGAAATATGGGAACCTCCAAGTTGGGATTTTTAAATTAAATTAAATTAAATTAAATTTAACTGAACTGAATTAAATTAAATGTAATTAGTATACAATTATTTACATATATATATTTATTTTTATTTTAACAATCAATTGAAAAATAAATGAATACAATAATATTCCTATATAATTTCTTAATACAATCATTGTAATATTCAATATAATTCGGTGTTATTTTAATAATGCTTACTAACGTAATATATTTCTTTCAGTTTGTACAAATCTTAATTAGTCACCCTTCTTTTATTTTTTTCTGCACTTATGTAAACCAAAAATGCCCATTTTTGCTTTTAAAACATGTGACTATCACATATATTTTAAGCAAATCAACACCTATTATAAGTGCATTTGCACATGCAGAGTGTTGATTTCAGCTCTAGGTTTGTAAACACTTCATGCAAACCCTTTATTGGTACACCTGAGAAGAAGTAAATTAATAGGCCAATGAGTTTGAACACCCCTCATCGGTTGCTTGATTGCCTTCAGAAGAGCTGCAGTCATTTTCCTGCCTCCAGAGAGGATCAACAACTCTTAGTGAGTTTCCTCTCAGTACATACAGAGCACAAAGTGTGAGTGTAAATGACAGAAAAAGAGATGCACAATGGAGAGAAATAGGTGCCACTGACGTACATGGACACTCAGGAGTGATTATCATCTTTCTCTTACTGTACAGTTAGTATGTTCTTCCTATAGTGACAAGAGTGTATACAGTACTGTACAGTGTCCTATATCAATATTGACACTACCGATGCTTATAGGGTTTTCTCAGACAATAACAATCCTAATTTAAAAAAAATAAGTAGCCTGTAGTATAATACTAGTTAGTCTTTTCTATATTCAATTAGTTTTACTGAACATGAATTGAATCAATTTACATTTAACTGTCAGGCATTTTATTAGGCACAAGAAAAAATAACAATATGGTACTACGGTGTGTTTAATTATGTTCTTTTTAGTAAGCTTTTCTGTGAATACGAAAGTGAACATTTAAAACGATCAGTCAGTATTTGAAAAAATTTAATATATTGTTTAATAAATTTATCATTTACACGTAATAAATCAGCAAATATTTGGTTTTTCCATCCCTTTTAATATTATTTCTATTTATTATTACTTTATTATTTTTTATGTATTATTATTTAGTTATTTTTCTCTTTATTATTATTATTTCTTTATTATTATTATCATTATAATTATTATTATTAATATTATTCTTATTATTATCATTGTTATTGTTATATTTATTTATTTGTTTGTTTATTTATTTATTTGTATATTTATTTGTTTATTTATATATATAATATCAAATATTTTGTTTTTCTTTCTCTTTTATTACTATTTTATATTTATTATTATTATTATTATTTTATAATTTATTATAATTTTTATGTATTATTATGTATTATTTTTTTATTATTTTGTTTATTCTCTCTCTCTTTATTATTATTATTATTATTATTATTATTATTGTTGTTGTTATTATTACATTAAATTAGCAAATACTGTTTACTACTACTACTACTAATAATAATAATAATAATAATAATAATTAAAGGGCGCCACGGTGGCCGAGTGGTTAGCACGTTCGCCTCACAGCAAGAAGGACGCTGGTTCGATCCCCGGCTGGGCCAGTTGGCATTTCTGTGTGGAGTTTGCATGTTCTCCCCGTGGTTGCGTGGGTTTCCTCCGGGTGCTCCGGTTTCCCCCACAGTCCAAAGACATGCGGTACAGGTGAATTGGGTAAGCTAAATTGTCCATAGTGTATGTGTGTAAATGACAATGTATGGATGTGTTTCCCAGAGATGGGTTGTGGCTGGAAGGGCATCCGCTGCGTAAAACAAATGCTGGATAAGTTGGCGGTTCATTCCGCTGTGGCGACCCCGGATTAATAAAGGGACTAAGCCGAAAAGAAAATGAATGAATGAATGAATAATAATTAATGATAACAATTAGTAGTAGTAGTAGTAGTAGTTGTTGTTGTTGTTGTTGTTGTAGTAGTAGTTGTAGTAGTAGTATTGTTATTATTATTATTTTATTTATTTATGTATTTATTTTTATGTTTATTTTTATTTTTATGTTTATTTTTATTTATATTTTTATGGACTTTGCATTCATCCCCATAGCTCTTAAAATAACTGCATTTTCTACAATTATAAATATACTTCAAAAATATTTTTGCTCATATACATTCACAGAAGTGCCAATAATTATGCACTTACAAACAGTACTTAGCAACTTCTAATAAAACCATGCTGTGTTGGCATTCACATCTTCTCGACGACAGCAAAGTGTTTGTCAATATTTTGAGCAAAAGGTTAAATGATAAAGACATATTTACCAAAGGGCGGCATTATTAAGTGGAGGGCGCTGAAGGTGAAGGGACCACTGTCCTGAAAACAGTGGCGAGAATAATGGCAGTCTAAGGTGAAGCATGAAAATGGAGTTAATACCAGTTATTCATCTCTCTGCTATTGTGAGAGCACTTACAAAACAGGATCATCAAATGAGTTGAGGTGGAAAATTACCCTTCAGATAAAGATAAACCTGTCACACAATACAGCAGCCTCTAAACATCTCACTGCAGGCACATCAGCCGCCCAGCTGGAGAGAAAACAACCAGCGGCTTTCCATTAGGACATCTACACCACAGACAATTACTATATGAAGGCAAGTGTCAGCGCGCATCGTTTTTTTACTCTTACCTGTCTAATTATTTTATGTTAATATTTAGACTGAAATGAATTGTCTTCATACTGTTAATAAGATTTTTTTTCACAAAACTTATCTAAAACATTACATGCCTTGATTTCAATCTATAGTTGAAGCCAAAATTATTAGTCCTCTTGTGAATTTTTCTTTTTTTATTATTTCAATTTAATTAAATTCACCTTTATTTGTATAGCGCTTTTACAACGTAGATTGTGTCAAAGCAGCTTCACATAGAAGGTTATAGTAAATTGAAACAGTTTCAGTCCAGTTTTTAGAGTTGAAGTTCAGTTTAGCTCAGTTTAGTGTGGTTTAATATTCACTACTGAGAGTCCAAACACTGAAGAGCGAATCCATCGATGCGCAGCTCTACAACTTCCGAACCATGCAAGCCAGTGGCGACAGCGGCGAGGAAAAATCTGAAAGTGAAAAATTAAAAAACCTCGAGAGAAACCAGGCTCAGTTGGGCTCGACCATTTCAAATGTCTTGTGCAGAGCTGCAGTCTAGGTGCTGGAGGTTGGAGAAGCTGGGCATCAGCAAACCTCATCTGTCCTTGGAGCGTCACAGGAATCAGTCTCAAGCCGCCTTTCCACTGCACACGACATTTGGACACGACTGTCGGAATACGCTCCCTTGTGGCAGTCGCTCAGTATTTTCAGTGTTGTCGGGCACCATGGGGGAGACGCTGATTCTCACAATGTCCGAAATAAAGGATTCTCGCAGTGTCCGAAATAAAGGAGTGCAAGAGCAAGCTTTTTTTTTCCATGTGTTCACCATGGTTGAATGAATGAATGAAAAAATTATTACTGAAACTCATAGGCCGCTAAAAAATTCGAAAATAATATTTTTATTACTCATTTATGAATGGAAATGTTTTATTTAATACAGTACTTTTATTAATACAATACTTTTTCTGATTCAAAAAAATAACGAAAAAAATCCTATTTCTCATCTCGCGCGCACGAACCTGCTTGGACAACACTGAAATACATCACTTCCGGTCGGCCGGTCGCATACGGTCTAGTCGCAGGAGTTCAAATATTTTAACGGATCCGCAGCTCAAATCGGATCCGAATTTCCCGTGTACGGAGATGATAAGAACTCCACGCAGCTCCCGGACTACTCTCCGTTGGAAATGAATGACTTCCGGTCTGTCACTTGTCGTTTGTCGTGTGCAGTGGAAAGGCGGCTTCATGCTCTCCACTCCTCCATGCACCACAGCAGCTGCTCAGGATACGGCCTGGTCCAGGATTATGGAACCTTGGGATCATCTGGTTGCGGGTCTTGGATCCCGGGCCTCGGGATAGGTATCCCCAGGTGAAAATAGAGAATAATTAGCTAAGCTGATGTTCATAGTGTATATAAACGAGATGCGTGGAGCACATTCATGCATCATACCGCTATGTGATGAATTGAGTGTATGCTTTACTAAAAGGCTGAAGGTTATTCAGAATTTAGGAGCCATAAATGAGAAGGTTTGACCCCCTTTACTTAACTTTGCTGTTCTAGGTATTACCAGAAGCCCTGAGTTTTGAGATCTTAAAGAGCGGGTTGGATTGTAGGTTGGTTAGATAAACAGGAGCTAGATTATTTAAAGCTATAAATATAATTTAATTATAAGAGGTTTAATAACTCATTTCAATTACTGATTTATTTTGTCCTTGACATGATGACAGCGCATATCATTTGTCTTGTAACTTTTCAAGATGCTAGTATTCAGCTTTTAGGTCAATTTAAAGCCTTATCTTTGTTATTTGATTAATTGTGGTTAATCATGTTCTAACTCAACTTTATAAGTTACGCAAGCTGTTTTAAGTCAGTTTAACAAAATATAAGTTCAATGGACTCATAAGGTTAATTTGATTCAGCTTAAATAATTTTACAGTGCACTAATAAACTATTCATTTATTCATTTTCCTTCAGCTTAGTCCGTTATTTATCAGTGGTTGCCACAGCGGAATGAACCACCAACTATTCCATCATATGTTTTGTGCAGTGGATGCGCTTCCAGCTGCAACCTAATACTAGGAAACACCCATACACTTTCACATTAACACACAAACACACTCATACACTATACGGCCAATTTAGTTCATTCAATTCACCTATGTCTCAGGGCTGTGGGGGAAGCCGGAGCACCCAGCGACCTTCTTGCTGTAAGGCGACAGTGCTAGCATAAAAAACACAAGTAGATTTTTTGCTTAGATTTGTTCAAAAAAATAAATAAAAAACATGTACTGTACATACAATTACCAAGTTTATAGCTCACAACATGTCTGTTTTTTAAAGCTTTATCAATTATTGATACAAATCTATTTCCCTGTGGAGAAAATGAATAGAGCTTTAACTTCCCGTCGTGCTCCATGTTAATTAAAATTAAAATGATTAAACTCGCCTGCTGTGCTTGTTATATTACAGCAGAAAAGCACATCTTACCTCGCATCTTAAGCTGTAACTAAAATAAATAAATAATACAAATAAATCTTAGCTTTTTTGTTCAGGATTATTTACTTCATCTAAAAATACATCAGTGCAGCAAACTGAGCTACCAATGCAACGTTCACAGATTCTCTTTTTGTTTCTTTTCTTTTTTTTTTCAGCATGCTTTTAACATAATGGAATTACCACTGACGGCCATGCTGAGAGCTGAGAGAAAGAAAATAAAAAGCTGCCACTGTGCTTTCCATTTTGTTAACAGTGCTTTAAAGTAAGTCAAATCAATGCAAACAGATTTGTTCAACAAAAGCACATACAACCAATTAACAACTTTACAGCTCGCAACATCCCTGTGTTTAAAGGTTCATCAGTTATTGTTAAAATCCACTTCCCCGGGGAGAATGAATTTAAACTTCCAGGACATAACTAATTTTATTTTAATTAAATAGTATATAGGGGCGACACGGTGGCGCAGTAGGTAGTGCGGTCGCCTCACAGCAAGAAGGTCGCTGGTTCGAGCCTCAGCTGGGTCAGTTGGCATTTCTGTGTGGAGTTTGCATGTTCTCCCCGTGGGCGTGTGGGTTTCCTCCGGGTGCTCCGGTTTTCCCCACAAGTCCAAAGACATGTGGTATAGGTGAATTGGGTGGGCTAAATTGTCCGTAGTGTATGAGTGTGAATGAGTGTGTATGGATGCTTCCCAGTGATGGGTTGCATCTGGAAGGGCATCCCTTGCGTAAAACATATGCTGGATAAGTTGGCGGTTCATTCCGCTGTGGTGACCCCAGATTAATAAAGGGACTAAGCCCACAAGAAAATGAATGAATGAATGAAGTATATAAGGGCAACACAATGGCGCAGTAGGTAGTGCTGTCACCTCACAGCAAGAAGGTCGCTGGTTCGAGCCTCGGCTGGGTTAGTTGGCATTTCTGTGTGGAGTTTGCATGTTCTCCCCGTGTTTGCGTGGGTTTCCTCCGGGTGCTCCGGTTTCCCCCAGTCCAAAGACATGCGCTATAGGTGAAGTGGATAAGCTAAATTGTCTGTAGTGTGTGTGTGTGTGAATGAGAATGTATGGATGTTCCCCAGAGATAGGTAACGGCTCGAAGGGCATCCGCTGGGACTAAGCCGAAAAGAAAATGAATGAGTGAATGAATAAATAGTATATAATAAAAACTCTAACTAGACTGGCATTTTTTGCAGTGCACGTGTGGGGAAAGTTGGATAAAATGCAAATATTGTTCTGTAAGCCAAATTTGTAACCCCAAAAAACTTTTTTTATTTTGTGCATTATTTACTACAACAGAAAAGCACAAATGACATCCATCCCTGACAGATATAACAGGGTGGACAAAGACATTTTAGGACCAATATGAATTAAATTTTAGACTAATAAAGAGCTAAATGCTAAGGAATTTTTCAAATGGCCCAGATGGATTTTTATTTATTTGCCCTATCAAAATATATATTATTATTTAATACATTTAATAATACAATAATAATTTACCAATAAAAAAAATCTAATATTTTACACATTTTTTTTAATATGTCAAATATTGTGTAAAAACAAGCAAGCTCTACTTGTATCCATACCCACTTTTTTTTCCAACAAAAACTCTCTTTAAAATAAACTTGAAAAAATGAACAAATGTCTGATGCATATAATAAAGACATTAGGCCTAGTTTTGAAATGGCTGTTTTTGGAGTACTTGAACAAGGTACAGTCATGTCCAATAATAATCAAAATGCTTACGCCTTTGCATGTCTAATGGCTCGGAGAATAATTTTGCTTGAAATGGAAATCAAGTAAACCACCTTTAGTTTCAGTTTGGTTTAGTGATATGATGCTGTTTTTTAAGATTGGAGAAAATTAAATACTCTCTTAGAGGATCTACTAAACGTTTTTATACAGTATGGAATCCAATGATCTCATACTTTGAAAAAGGCATAACACTTCTCCCCAACTAATAGGGAAATTAAAAAGTCTACGCTTAAAATGATAACGCAATCGAACTCAATGGGCAAACATTGATGTTAAATACGCTGTTCGTTGGTGGGGCGGGGGGTTAAAAAAATGTAACAAAAAAAAATTAAGTGGAGTCGTGTCAAATCTTGTGTGTATGTATTATTTCACCTTGTTCTTCCTTCAATAAAAATTATTTTTAAAAAATGAACAAATTAAATCCATCCCTGAAAGCTGATACCCTGATAATGTAAAAATTCTAAAATCAAGACGCATTTTCTAGACAAAAATAAGGAAAATGTTTTTCCTTGAAACAACAAAAGAATCTTATTTCAAAGCAAAACAAGTTTATTTTGCTTTCCCAATTGCCAGATTATTTTGCTAGTATTTTCCTTTATTGCATCATTTACTACAACAGAAAAGCACAAATTACATCCATCCCTGAAAGCTGTAATCAAAATAAACATACCAATAATTCCTTGCTTTTTTCAGCATAATTTACTACATCTAAAAATAATACACTGCTGCAAAAATCGAGTTTTTGTCTTGTTTCTAGTCCAAATATCTAAAAATTCTTAAATCAAGAAGCATTTTCTATGTTTCATGCAGTGGATGCCTTTCCAGCCACAACCCAATACTGGGAAACACCCATTCACACACATACACTACGGCAAATTTAGCTTATTCAATTCACCTATACCACATGTCTTTGGACTATGGAGGAAACCGAAGCACCCAGAGGAAACTCACGCCCAATGAACAAGCTGGGACTCGAACCAGCAACCTTTTTGCTGTGAAGTGATCGTGCCACCCTCTGCACCAATGTGTCACCCCTTGTTTTTATTATCAATGTATTATTTTTAGATGCATTAAACAATGCTGAAAACACGAGGAGATATTGGTATGTCTATTTTGATTCCAGCCTACAGGGACAGGTGTAATTTGTGCTTTTTTGTTGATGCTTTTAAATGACATAGTAAACTTTTCAGTGTGACAAAACGAGCCACCAATTCAACAGTGCACAGATTCCCTTTAGTTTTTTTACAGCACGCTTTAAATATAATGGGAATTACCACTGACAACCATGCTGAGAGTTGAAAGAGAGAAACTCAAAATCTGTCACAGTGGTTTCCGTGTTGTTAACAGTGCTCTGGAAAGGGCTTTACCAGGCACTCTGTCCTCTCAGATAACAACAGCGTGCATCGGCTGCCGACTGGACACTGCGTGCCACACACTGAATGGCTAAAAAGACGAATGCGTGGTGGCCTGCTCCTACACCAGCAACCCTGAGGGAAGCGCAGGCTTAATTGTAACATGAAAAGAGGGGCCTGTATGACAGCGCGACTATAAATAACTGCGCCAGTGTAATAACTTGAGTGGTGGTGGATGCTCAAGGCTTTATAACGGGGGGGGTGGGGGGGGGGGAAAGCGGTCCATCCCAGGATGCTCCAGAACTCTGTGTGACCTTTATTTCAGCTTTCGGTGAAAGATGTGTTTCATTGGTTAGATGCTGATACACATTAAATGGATCAATCATGGTGCACAGACTAGTTTTTATGCACCGATTTGCTTTCAACAAAAGACCCCTGTTACTCAGCAGCCTGCTGTTTCAATGTGGCGCAAATAACATTGGAAATGGTGTTTTTGTTGAAATCGCTGGGCTTCATTTATGCTGCATTTTGTGGTATTACTTTGTTTTGATGGTCCCTTTTGCACATTTTGTTGACTATACACAGCAAAATCCTCTGAATAAAATGTACTCAGTTCAGAGAGTATTTGGTCCTTCTTTAAATAAGGGGTAACAGGTTGGTAATAAGTAATTCTGCTGTTTGTAGAGTTGCTTAATGATCCTCTGCTGAGATTGTGAGAGATTCAATGTATTATATTTCAGCTGATTTCATCTCATGACTCACTCACACCAGATGCAGTAGAAGCACCAAGTGCGTGCAATTTGCATGTTAAGTCAATGCAAATACGCGAATAGACATCCTAGACATACGTGCGAATGGTGTGGCGCAAATTGAGCATTTTGCACGTTTCACATGTTTAACATGCAAATCGCGTGAGTTTAAAAATCTTCAGCGGACATTTGCGCCGCGTTAACCAATCAGTAGATTACTCTTCCGGGGGCGTGATTATGACGTAGCGCCTGTTGTTGGTGTCCCGGGGAAAATTCTCCTGCCCACACTGACAACAGTTCATCAAACTGGGCTCGGCTCAGTCAGAAGCACCGTTTAAAGCTTCCAACACGGCTCTCAATGAATCTATGCTGTTTTTCAGCCTTCATAGAGCACATAAACACAGGTATTCAATAAAATCCATGTTAGCCATTTAGTAACGAAGCTACAGTCATTGGCCAGACAGAAGCCCTGCCCACGAAGAGAATCCGCGTCTGTTCTCAAGGGAAAACTGAGAATTTTGCGAATTTTGACGAGTAGATGAAACGAGTAAACTCAAAATGTTCACACATCTATTTACGCGCGAATAGCGTGATTTATCCGCGCTTGCTGCATCTGGTGTGAACACAGCATACGGCTCTGACTGAAGTCAGTTGTAGTTTTGTGTTTCTCTTCTGTGTTTTCTGTGTTCTGCTCGTTTTTGTTTGCTAAATAAACCAGTTTTGCTTCAGAGTTCACTTATGTAATTGATTGGAACAAGTAGTAAAAACATGTTTTTTTAATAATAATAATAATAATGATAATGATAATGATAATGATAATGATAATGATAATATTAATATTAATAATAATAATAATAATAATATTATCAATAATAATAATAATAATAATATTAATAATAATAATAATAATAATAATAATAATAATAATAATAATGATAATAATATTAATAATAATAATAATAACAATATTATCAATAATAAGAATAATAATAATAATAATATTAATAATAATAATAATAATAATAATAATAATAATAATAATAATAATAATAATGATAATGATAATAATAATAATAATAATAATAATAATAATACTAGCACATATTTGAACTGAAAGACCTTGTGGTTTTTAAAATGTTTTTTGAAAGTCACAGTAAGTGCATTTATTTACTTTGTTTGAACTGAAACTTTAATATAGTTTGCGCATATAAATATGCCATAAATGTATGCTATTTGGAGATACTGTACAGCTGAACTGTTGTCACATCTAAATTAATGTCACATAATCTGCTAAGTAATTGCATAAATTAATGCCAAGTACAAAGTTTGCTTTGTGCACGAGTGATCAAATCAAAACAATAAAGTGCAATGCAGCTTTATATTTTCTTGCATACATTAGAATGTCATTTAATTAAAAAACAAATGTTCATACATTCTTAAAATTACGATGAAATATTTTTTTATTAATTAAAAGACTAATTAAGCATCAGATTGCAGCTCTGATTGAATTAATCCATAGTCATTTTAAATGTTCACACTTTGCCTCTGTCTTCCAGAACATAAGGATTCACCCATATGTCGACAAATAATTTAGTATAATTTATGTATTTTACACACTCACGGCCACTTTATTAGGTACACCTGTCCAACTGCTTGTTAACACAAATTTCTAATAAGATAATTACATGGCTGCAACTCAATGCATTTAGGCATGTTGACACGGTCAAGACCATCTGCAGCAGTTCAAACTGAGCATCAGAATGGGGAAGATTTAAGTGCCTTTGAATGTGGCATGGTTGTTGGTGCCAGACGGGCTGGTCTGAGTATTTCAGAAACTGCTGATCAACCTAGAGGTGGATGGGCTACAGCAGCAGAAGACCACACCTGGTGCCACTCTTATAAGCTAAGAACAGGAAACTGAAGCTACAATTCACACAGGCTCACCAAAATTGGACAATAGAATATTGGAAAAACGTTGCCTGGTCTGACAAGTCTCGATTTCAGAACTGGACATCAACACCATGAAAGCATAGATCCAACCTGCTTTGTATCAACGATTCAGGCTGGTGGTGGTGGTGTAATGGTGTGGGGGATATTTTCTTGGCACTCTTTGAGCTCATCATTAGTATGAGCTCCAACTGAGCACTGTATCAAACCTGAGTATTGTTGCTGACCATGTTCATCCCTTTATGACCACAGTGTACCCATCCTCTGAAGGCTACTTCCAGCAGGATAACACACCATGTGATCAAGCATGAATCATCTCAGATTGGTTTCTTGATATGACATTGACATGATAATGAGTTCACTGTACTCTAATGGCCTCCACAGTCACCAGAACCTAATCCAATAGAGTACCTTTAAGAAGTGGTGGAATAGGAGATTCAGCTGGATGTGGTTGCATGTCAACATAGACCAAAATCTCTGAGGAACATTTCCAGTACCTTGTTGAATCTATAACACAAAGGAGCAGTTCTGTAGGCAAAAGGGGGTCCAACCCAATAATAGTAAGGTATACCTAAGAAAGTGACCAGTGAGTGTATATATATTGAATTTCAGCATCATTACCCCAGTCTTCAGTGCTAATAAAATAAATCTTTCTAACATGCTGGTGTTGGTAAATCAAAACAACAAAGTTAATCAAAAATAGAATCTTTTATGATATAGTAAAACCATTTACTATCATTTTTAATCAATTAAACGCACCGTTGCCAAATAAAACATTCAAAACGGCACCTTACTGACCCCAAACTTTTGAATAGCAGCATGTTTCATTGAATCACATCCAGCCGCTTGTGTCGCCACTGTACTCTCACCGTCAGACTAATGGGCCGCAGGGTGTCCGTGGATAAAGAGGTTTCAACCAATGTTTAACAAAGTAGCTCTAGTCGAAATCAAAGTCAGCATTTTTCTCTCTCTTTCCCCCGTTTTCCCCACAGCTTTCCCTTCCTCGTATAGGATAGACTAATGGATCTCTCTGCTGAGATGAAAGCGGGTTCCTCCATTGTTTGGCACCTTTTAAAGTCATCTTCTGTCTCCTTTTTTCCTCTCCGTTCCTCCAGCTCCGTCTTTTCCCTCCCTCCCTTCATCTCCGCAATGTTTATATAAGATTTGTTAGGTTGATAGGAGTCTCTGGGCAATCGCTCAGACTATGAAAGTTTCATTTTTCTAGGCCTCATACATCAAATGGAGATGTGCTTTGTCTTTCTTCGACAGAAACAAAAGAGACACTGCAGGCGATGGCATATTTATTTTTTTAAATAAATTTCCCTTGCAGAGGAAAGAGTAGATAACGCGGATAAGGCGATGTTTCCCCTTCCCCCCCATTCCTATAAGACTCGGTAACGGGGATATGCCAGAAGCACAGATAAATTCAGCTCCTAAAGCAGAATTAAATCTGGCTGTCCAGAGGGATGTGTTCTGTAGGAAATGTCCCCTTTCCTTTGCTTCTTTTAAAGCTCATGATCAGCACAGCTTCAGTGAAATGACCCTGAGGTAACTCGCCATGATTCACACACTAAAACGTGTTAGTCCATCACGTAATTGATTTTTGTGATGTTTCAGCATGAAAGGAACGTGCCTAAATGACTACCAAATGTCTCTCTGAATTTGTAAACATACAAAATGATGAGTGGCAAAACGTGTCCGCGAGGGAAATATGAGTAAATATCTGTGTGGGTTGTTGACGTCACGTTGCATTTTCAGTGACACATGACAAAAATGAATATTAGGGGGGCAACTGCTCAATCTACTCACAGTTCAGAATGTATCAAGGTTTAGGGTCCCAGTTCTGGTACGGTACAGTGTGTGCTATGTTTAGAAAAAAAAATTACTCCAGAAAAATTCTACATACTTGAATTTTCTACATCTACATACAATCTACATATTTATTAGGTAACAAACACCTGCCAATGCAACAGGCTTTATACATATGGCTGTAGATTTGCATGATATCTCATTAAATAAATAAAAAGAGGGCTTTTTGAAATCTGTATGGTATATAATGCTAAAGAAAAATAATGAGAGAAAAAGCTTAAACTCAACAGTCTCAACCAATTATGCAGATAATAATTGTCAGCACATCTTAATAACTGAGCACTTTAGAGAATTGATTACTTCTGTTTCGCTTACATTACCAAGTCAACAACGCCTTTTTATTAACATTCATTCCAGAGAGCTCTGTTATCACTTATCAGAACCATTGTAGTGAATGAAACTTCAGCAAAGAGAGAGCGGTCGGCCCTTTTCTCTTAATTCAGCAGGAACAGGAAGTCAAGAAAACTGTTGTTAGTAGACAGCGGGTAAACAAAATGAATAAATAGCGGGAAAGAACACACGGTGAGATCGCGACTGTAGTAACAGACCTGCGCAGAGATCTACCGGCTGTATGTCCGGGTCCATATGGGACGCTTCTGGGTCTGGACAGGGACCCTGATTCACTTGTTAGTGACCACTGATCTACGCTATCTTTGCATAAATTTTTTTTCAGAAATTCAAAATAGCCATAAGCTATTTTTTGTGTCTGTCTGAATTTACTTTAAGTCTGTTGAAACTGACGGCAATCTGCTGTGTTTTGGCCTCAATTCTTCAAATTGTAAACATTTTTTGTCTTCCGTGGACCTCTTGCTTTTTTACATTTTTGAGACAAATCTCATAATTTCCCCATGGTGTGATAGTCTCAACATAGTTCAACAAATTACAGCTCATTCATTCATTTTCTTTTCGGCTTAGTCCCTTTATTAATCCGGGGTCGCCACAGAGCAATGAACCGCCAACTTATCCAGCATTTGTTTTACGCAGCGGATGCCCTTCCAACTGCAAACTCCACACAGAAATGCCAACTGACCCAGCCGAGGCTCGAACCAGCGACCTTCTAGCTGTGAGGTGACAGCACTACCTACTGCGCCACCGTGTCATCCCAAATTACAGCTCTTTTAAAGTAAAAAGAAAATCATAAAATCATTACTGAATACCTCAGGCCTAATTTTACAAATGTCTATTTTCGTAAATGGAAATCATCTATATAATTATTAATATATTTCTAAAAAAAAAAAAAAATTAATTGATACATTTTGTCTCAGAAAACAATGTGACACCATATGCTAAATTTAAACTCCAGTGAAAATGTAATTAGTTGAAGGACCCCAATCAGGACCATAGACTGAAGCTTCTTGTGAAGCCCACTGTAAAAATATACTGTATCCGTAAATTAGCAGTTTTTCATTTTTTATTTTTTTATTTGATTCTTTTCCTTGTTCATTTATGGTTTTGAATTAAATTACAGGAGCTGATCTTTCTTCCAACAACTTTTAACCTTGAAAAGTTAAAAAAGTTACTTTTGTGAAAATTTTTAAAAGTTTAAAGTGATATATTGTCATTGTTGGTGTATATTATGCTACAAAAACCTTGTAACTACCAGTACATGTTCTGTTATTTTACAGACTTATTTTTTCTATGTATTATTTCTTATACATCATATTATTATCTTATATCATTATATTATCTTATACATTATAAACTACAAAAATGTCAATAAGTCACTTTGTTAGAGTTAAATATAAGTCGACAGAGCAAAGATAAAAGTCCCAAAATGCAATCCGCAACCATAAATAAACAGAATACACATGTGAATCACAAACTTTTAATCAAGAGATATTTTTCCACAGTGCATGACATGCACCAGTTAGGTTTTTGCCTCAGCATTTTTTATTTATTCTTTTTTTTTTTTTTTTAAGATATGTAACCTTTTGGAACCACTATACAATTGTTAAGTTGTGTTGTTTTGATGTTAATTCCCCATTCATCTCAAAAATGTCCAACATGTTGGACCAGTCTTGGAGAAAAAACTATGTAATTCATAATTTCATATTTAAAAAAAGTATTTGAAGATAAGTGTCTAACAATAAAGACAAATTGCTCTCACTCTTTGTATATTATTAAGTAGTTTTTCGTCATTTTTGCTATATCAAACCATTTTTTATTGTACAACACAGGATATTTTTATTCATTCATTTATTCATTCATTTTCTTTTCGGCTTAGTCTCTTTTTTTAATCTGGGGTCGCCACAGTGGAATGGACCGTCACTGGTAAACATCCATACACACTCATTCACACCCATACACTAGGGACGATTCAGCTTATCCAATTCACCTATACCACATGTCTTTGGAATGTGAGAGAAACCGGAGCACCCAAAGGAAACCCACATGAGCACGGAAAGAACATGCAAACTCCACACATAAATGCCAACTGACCCAGCCAAGGCTTAAACAAGCGACCTTCTTGCTGTAAGGCAATTGTGCTACCCACTGTGCCACCTTTTCGTCCTGGTACAATTCAGTAAAAAGTAAAAAAATAATAATAATTCAAATAATCAATAAGGTAAGTGACCCCTTATATTTTCTCTCACCTCAAAACTCAAACTGCACAAAAATAACTAGTTTTCCATCAAAATATTGTGTTAAAAAAAGAAAAGAAAAAAAAATGCAGCCAATTGATTATACACTGCGATACTCCCTCTAAAGACCCGAGCTGCATCACTACGGATTGTTCGTAAATCTGATCAGGGAAAATTACAGACCAGAATGATCATTGGGATTGTTTGACTTCTTGGATTGAAGACAAGCATGCTGTTCGCAAACACGCCATGATGGAAGATCAATTCAAGATATTAACAATGCACAAACAATGTTGTAACAGTTCAGTGATAAGGGAAGGAGTAGGCAGAAACCGTTGAACAATGAACAAACTTTATCAGCAAATAAACAAACAACAATGCCAAACCCTCACGGACGACTGCTGCAAATACAAACAGTACACAACACCGGTCCTTTCTCATCTTCCACTGTCATCCCTCTTTCTTTTATTCTGCCCGAGCTCTTCTGTGAAACTTAAAGTCGGCATGAAACAGAAGTTAGGGTTGTCCTTTTATCCCCCTATCATTACTTACATTACTCACTGGTTACATGGGTTGAAGCAGGGAAGCGTCCCTACGGTGTTTACCTGGTGCCATGAACTGAAGCCTAGGAGGACACTTAAGCGTATTATTCTTAAAGAGATTGTGATTTTGTTCGATGCCCAATATGTTTTTCATTCATTCATTTTCTTTTCGGCTTAGTCCCTTTATTAATCCGGGGTCGCCACAGCGGAATGAACCGCCAACTTATCCAGCATTTGTTTTACGCAGCGGATGCCCTTCCAGCCACAACCCTTCTCTGGGAAACACATCCATACATTCTCATTCACACACATACACTACGGACAATTTAGCTTACCCAATTCACCTGTACCGCATGTCTTTGGACTGTGGGGGAAACCGGAGCAACCAGAGGAAACCCACGCAACCACGGGGAGAACATGCAAACTCCACACAGAAATGCCAACTGGCCCAGCCGGGGATCGAACCAGCGACCTTCTTGCTGTGAGGCGAACGTGCTAACCACTAGGCCACCGTGGCGCCCCCAATATGTTTTTAATTATTTAAATTATACTTAACTGAATGATATTAAAGTGATGTTTACACCATATCTGCATTTTGAAATCGCAGCAACAGCTGGAGGTTTGTAGTCCACAGCATGTTGTTGCAATGTTTACAGTGCTGATCCTACACTTCTGGGTTTCTTCCCACCGCAGCCTCACTTTTGTGTTTTAAAAAGGCGGCTGTGCGAAATAAGTGTATAGGCAGTGATAGGCTTTCCATGTGACCAGAGGCGAAGAAAAGTAATTTTGAGAAGGTATGGAAGGTTATGCTCTGCAAAACAAATGCTTTTCTTGGAGTTTTTTCTAGGTACTTAGGGTTCTCTGTCTTGTTTCTAGTCTAAATATCTAAAACTTCTTAAATCAAAAAGCATTGTATATCCAATTTTTTTCTTTCATCAAAATTAAGTAATTTATACCTTAAAAAAAGCCAAAATAAACCAATAGGGTAAGTAAAAGAATGATGTTTTTGGTTTGAAATAAGGTTATTTTTGTAATATACGGGTCTGACAATGGAGGGATCCAAATGCAGCGTCTATTTAAACAGAGAATGGTCAGGCAGGCAATGGTCAAACACAGGAGTAGTTGAGTCACAGGCAAAGAGATCGGTTCAGGCGGCTAACAGCAAAAATCCATAAAGTGTCTGGAAACACGTCACGAAAAACAAAACAAGGAAAACACTACAGGACAACGAGACTAAGCACTGTGAATGAGAAAGTGAAGTGTATGTATTGAATGAAAATGAGCTACAGCTGTGTCTGTGTGTGAGAGTCCGGATTATTGTCAGTTGTTGTAGAAGTTGAACAGTGCAAAGAGTTCTGGGAGTTGTAGTTCTGCAGGAATACTGGAATGAATCTCCAGCGTTGATAACGTCACTGGTGATCATGACAATTTTACTTACCTCATTGGCAGATCATTTAGATCAGTGGTTCTCAAGCTTTTTTCACCAAGTACCACTTCAGAAAACAATTGTCTCTCCAAGTACCACCATAATAACCGGTGTTGAAGTACAGTAGCATAGTAGGCCTAATTAAGCAGCTAAAGCACTGCACAGTTCAAAAACAAGGCAGATTAATTCTTCTAATTAACAGTATTTATTATTGCCAGCCCCATAAATTAAAGGTTTAACCTGTTAAAATCAATTTACTGATCACATCAGTGTTATCGTACGCGTCAAAGGGTTAAAAGTGTGTTCAATTTTTTTACTTTAATTATTCAGTGATTCCTCTGCGTACCACTAGAAAGAAGCTTGTGTACCACTAGTGGTACGTGTACTACAGTTTGAGAACCACTGATTTAGATCATTTTAAGGAAAAACTCACTTAATTTTGATAACTTCTTTCTGAAGAAGATTTTATAGAAATTTGCTAGAAAATACTACTTAATTTAAATGTTTTACATATATAGACTAGAAACACGACACAAACTCTAAGTAAAAGATTGCATTTTTTTGCAGTGTTGTATTTGATTAAAATCTACGAGGGCAAATGGATTTTTACATAAGAATGAAGTGCACAGATGCATTGTTTATAAGAACCACTTCTATATACATGTGAAAACAAGAAGGGCTATTTTTTTCATGCCGACTTAAAGACCAGTATGGTGCACAAAAAAAAATTGAGGACGTAGAAGATCTAGAATTCAGCATAGCTTCGACACTCCAGTGTCTGAAATGTTTTTTTGTGTCCCACACCGATTCCCATTCTACAATTGGTAACCATTTGCTCAAGATGTGATCATCTCAAATAGTGCAGAGAAAACAAACTGATAAATTATCTTATTTATCATAATTTCAGGTCAACATACACCAATTTTGGGCTGCTACTCAACCCCAGAGCACCAGAGGTAAGGACAGCCTCTCCTTATTCTTACAAAATCTGGCAGAATAATGAAAACATTTGGTTCAGTAGCCCAAACACACAGTCAATCGTTCCTCAACAAGCTAGTATGCTCCTTAATGGATGTATTTTAACTCCCTCAGAGCCTGATGGCTGCTGACGGCATTCCCGTTTTCTCTCTGCTTTCTGTCTTCTGTCTCCACATTATGGTGAACAGGAACAGGTCTTGGATTTCAGGACAGTACAGTAACCCCTCCATCTCCTCATGGATGGCAGACCCCCTTTCATGCCCAAGCAGACACTGACAAGTCTATCTGTCCCCCTTTCCCGCACCATCAGCCTCACTTCTCAACACTTCCCCCAGAAAAGCAAGGGTTTTCGAACAGTGAATCCCTTATCATCACCTGCTGTCAATCCATCTCCTATTTTCTTTACAGAGCTCCTTTGTGAGACTCAAGAACCGTGAGGTGTGCAGGTGTGACTCAGTATCATCTGCAACAATGCCCTTGATCAGCTTTCAGAATCGCCTCAATCATCACATGCACACCACAGTAAACACCTCGGGTCAAGACAGACTCTCCTTACCATGCCTTGTTGGGCCATTATTTTACTCCCTTATCCCCTGAACCTCCGTTTATGAGAATGGCTCAAATCATCACAAATGCACCGCAGTAGGCTCCTATGGTAAAGACAGTCTCTCCTTAACTGTACGAAAGTAGACCAAACTTTAATACATGAATAAAACGACTTGGTCCAGTTCCCTGAATATACTACCCCTTGGTCCTTCATGAGCTCATGGGTGCCTGACAAAGGCACTGGATGCACCTTGTTGGATGATGTTTTACTCCCCTGTCTCTTGGCGGTGGCTCCTGTATCTACGGACACCCAGCAGCAAGCCCCTCACTCCTGCCGGCTGCTTCTCGTCATGGCAGATGTCAGCAGGTCTTGTCCTCCGGCAAATGAGTGACTCTCGTGTCTCCTCATGGATGGCAGTGGTCCCTCTGTGCACCAACAGATAGCGATGAGTCTATCTGTCCGAAGGCAAGCTCTTCCAAAATCTCCAGGCTGAACCATCTATCTAATGGTGAAGGCTCTCCAACAGTGTGTGCTTTCTCCTCTTCTATTTTTGATCCTTTTTGAGCTCTTCTCAGACACATGAGACTGGTGTGGCGCACTCATTACCACTTAAAGAGCACAATGGCTTTCAGCAGGACCCCACTCATCACAAATGTTTGAAGAAACATAACTTTAATTTTAAGTCAAATAGACACTTTGCAGAGCCTAATATAAAAAATTGTAATAATAAAATGAGTGAAGTATATATCAACCAGCAAGTCTTTACTGTTTGTTTGTTTGTTTTTGACCAGAAATGACACAGGTTTCACCCAAAAGATAATAAGACGATGTACAAGAGGCATCATTGTGGGATAAAATAAATAAATAAATATATATATATATATTTTCCCCCAGGTTTTATTTACCATTGAATAAAAAGTGACATGCTCAAAATTATTCATACTCTCCTCAATAATCAATAAAAAAAAGCTGCAGTATTGGCTATTAAAGCAACCAAATGCTTCCAATAAATTCTAACCTAAATTCTAAGCATTTTGGATGTCTCAACTGTGATTTTTGCCAAGTCGTTGTTAGTGATGAGCTTCAACTTGTTCAGGTCCTTAGGCCTCGTTGTCATTACCTTGATCTTTAGCTCCCTACACAGATTCTCAACTGGATTTAAGTCAGGACTCTGTATATATATATATATATATATATATACAGTTTATTAGGTACACCTTATTTCTAATAATGGCAGCAACTCAATGCATTTAGGCATGTAGACATCGTCAAGAGGATCTGCAGCAGTTCAAACCGAGCATCATAATGGGGAAAAAAGGTGGTTTAAGTAACTTTGAACATGGCATGGTTGTTGGTGCCAGATGGACTGGTCTGAGTATTTCAGAAACTGCTGATTTAGTGGGATTTTCACACACAGCCATCTCTAGGGTTTACAGAAATTGGTCTGAAAAAGAGAAAATATGCGGTAAGCGACAGTTCTGTGGGCACAAATGCCATGTTGATGGCAGACGTCAGATAAGAAGACTGATTTGAGCTGATAGAAAAGCAACAGTAACTTAAATAACCACTCGTTACAACCAAGGTACACAAAAGAGCATCTCTGAACACACAACACGTCTAACCTTGAGGCAGATGGGCTACAGCAGCAGAAGACCACACCTGGTGCCACTCCTGTCAGCTAAGAACAGGAAACTGAGGCTACAATTCACACAGACTCACCAAAATTGAACAATAGAAGATTGGAAAAACGTTGCCTGGTCTGATGAGTCTCGATTTCTGCTGCGACACTATACCAACTATAGATTTCACAGTCCCTTCTTTCATTGCTTAAGTCACTCAATGTTTTTGAGGGTTTATTAGACCATCCAGTATTCCACATGGCTGTTTTGCTTATTTATTTGTTTATTTTTTCATGTACTCACATGCATGTAGACTGAACACACATAATGCAATAATAATTTCATGTGACCTCACCCTTTTTAACAAAATCTCTTTTTTTTGGCATCAGGACATAAACTGTTCTGCCCTGTAATGTTTAAAATAATGTATGTTAACAGATTTGCTCACTCAGAGAATAAAGCTTTAAGTGAAAACCAGGCTTTAAAATATGCATTGCACCATAATCTGGATTTCTTTACGCATGTTAATCATGTGCTATTACTGATTTTAATATTAAATTGGTGCAATATTCCATCATAATCTGTGACAGTGGGTGGTGAAGGATCCTGGGTTATGGAGCAAGTCCCAGTGGGGGAGGATAGATTTATCAGGAAGACACATGCTAATTCTCTGCTGTAGTAGCATCCACTGATTAATGAAAAAGGGCAGGCACTATACTACAGGCACAGGCAATATAACCGGCCACGTTAGCTGTAATCTCTTCATTACACATCTCACTTATCAAATGACATGTGACGGATAATTTAATGCCCCCCAGAATCAGCTTTTCTGCCAAACGAGAGTAAGAAAATTGAATGAGAGTATCTGCCGGCTAAACGAACATCCAGTGGAATCCAAAAGTCTGAAATCAATAGTGAAAATACTCCAATTTTTTAGCACCATGGTACAGCATGTAGCATGATTGCCTCACAGCAAGAAGGTTGCTAGTTCAAGCCTCGACTGGGCCAGTTGCCATTTCTGTGTGGAGTTTGCATGTTCTCCCTGAGTTCATGTGGGTTTCCTCCAGGTGCTCCGGTTTCCCCCACAGTCCAAAGAAAATGAACAACCTTAAAGGAGCAAAATGAGATCTAATGATCCAATTTAGCATTTTTCTCAATGAATACTTTGAATTATTTAATACTCTAAACACTTTTCATTACTTGTTATACTATAAGCAACCATTTGAATGAAATATTTATATGTATTTCAGAATGCCTTCATATAGTTTGTCCTCCGTTTGACCTCATTTTGACAACAGCAGTAGAGCTGTGTATAATAAGTCAAACTACAATTTTGCACAATAAAATAGTCTGGGTTGTTGTAGCCCAATGTTGAGATAAAAATGACATTTTAACCCAACTGTTAGGTTTGTTCATATTTGACCCAAGGGCAATTTTGTAAAATAAGTCAATAAGTGCCCACCAAGGCTGAATTTCCTTTTTATTAGGTTACAAAATAATAATTTTAGAATATTTTTAAAAAATTGTATTTAAAAAGAAAACTCTATAACTTTATAAACAATAACCAGATCTATACAGTCAGTTATATATCTATATATAGCTACGGTTTATTTATAGTCATTCATGCAGTCTATTTATAGTTGCAGACAATGGAGAACCACAAATCTGCCACTGAAATGAACTTCACATCTCATCATGTACCTCACACATACCAGTTCCACATTACACTTGATTCCACACAGCTGGAAACTTATCATCGACAAATTACCTTGACTATACATTCACCTCTCATACACACACATTGCTGAGTCCTGTTCCCTTGTAACATTTCTAGTATTTTCCTTGCCTTGTCCTTGAGCTTTGTTTTGTTCTTTGTTTATCCTGTATTGACTACGCTTTTGGATTACTCTCATGTTACTGTTTGCTCCTGTTTGACCATTGCCTGTCTAACTAAGCTATTAAGAAATTGTATTTGGACCCTCAACCCTACTGAACCTCGACTCCATTGTTACAAGACCACAAAAGCCCTTCAAATGAAAATAAACATAAATGAATTACAACTTAGACAAATAATAAATATACAATTTTTTTATTATTATTATTATTTCAAAACTGTGCACATATAAACACTGGATTTTTTTCCTAATATGATTATCTAAACATTCTTAATCAAGAAGCATTTTCTAGAAAATTGTTTTCACAAATAATAAGTCAAAATTAAGACAAGGTAGGTAAAATAAACTGAATTCAAACTGAAAACAAGTTTATTTTACCAACCCCAATGGCAGAAAACTTTCACTCATTCATTTTCTTTTCGACTTAGTCCCTTTACTAATCAGCGGGTCGCCACAGCGGAATGAACCGCCAATGTATCCAGCATATGTTCTGCACACCGGATGCCCTTCCAAGCGCAACCCAACACTGGGAAACACCCAATACACTCTTGCATTCACACACATACACTACGGCCAATTTAGCTAATTCAATTCACCTATAGGACACAAAACCCACACAAACACAAAAACATGCAAACTCCACATAGAAATGCCAACTGATCCAGCAAGAGCTCGAACCAGTTGCCTTCTTGCTTTAAGGCGATCAGGCTACCCACTGCGCCACCATGTAAACCCCCGGAAGACAATTTACTTTGGTTTAATAGAAACACTCACTAAAATGACACGTAATTGACCTATTCATTCTGAAAACAAAACAATATTGTGTTTTCTTCTGGTCCTGGAAATGCTTTAAGGATTTGAAGATATTTAGAAACAAAACAACAGCTCTAAAACAATCGAGCATTTTCTTTCGCTCTAAATTATGAGTGGATCTTTTAACAACACATTATTACTGATATTTAAAAAGCCAGTTGTTTCAAATCCACTAGATAATATTTGTTATGAATCACTTTCCCATTTCGTCAACTCCTATGAGGTTTATATCGTTTCACATAGCTTGTGTGGCCAAAATTAATTACCAGCTTGTATTATTTCGAGTAACACCGACCCCACTGGCGGGAAAGACACAGCGTTGGCAAGGTTAATTTGTGAGGTATCTTGCATTTGTATGTTGTCATTAGATTAAGCCCTCAGAAGACTACTTGTAAGCGTCTCAGGGATTTCCGCCGTCCTGCTTCACAGAGGTGTGATATGCAGGTGGGTTTGAACGTGGCTCACTTCAGCGACTAACCCTCCAGAAGAAGCCTACATTGCTCTCCTGAGTAATTACCCAGCAGCGCTAGAGCGAATAGACTGGAAAACAACAGGCCGGTGCTAAACGTTCATTACAGCAATCACTTCAGAGGAGCGCGCCACTTAGCAACTGCACCAGAAACACTTAACAAAAAAAAAAAAAAAAAAAAAAAAAAAAAAAAAACAAGCATCCAATTACAACACCATCCTCGACGAACCGAGCCTCATCCACTTAAAGGTGAAGCTCACGCTGAGAGTCTGAGTGGGAACAGATTCTAGTGTCTGTTAGCATTAGCATTAGCCGCGCTCCAGCTTTTTTGGGGTCCGACGGGAGAGTGACCGGCCGATTCCAGGCCCAGAAACAGATGGCCGCGACTCTATTAATACATCAGACGACCCACACGGTCTAGCCAAACACACACACACACACACACACACACACACATATACAAGTCTGCCAGTTGCTGCCGGCCGTCCACCTGGGAAGCAGCAGGGAGTCATTTGGCTTAATTAGCCTAATGAGGAAAACAATGGGAGGCTCGGTGTCCGTCAGTCAAGGAAACGAGGGGCTGAAGAGGTCACATTGTTTTACCTTCGTTTAGCATATGTAAGTCGTCTTTGTGTCTCAGCTTTTGGAGCGGGACAGACAGGGACAGCGGGACATAAATAGGGTCACAGATTAAGTTGCAATCCCTTTATCACAGGTGAAAATGGCAGGAGATTTGCACGATCCAGAAAACGCAGACAGAATCATGAAATCTGGTCTAAAAGATGGAATCTTACATACTGGATAACACAGAATGTGGTAAATGTCAGGTAAATAAATTAAAATAGAGACAGTATTGTGGGATATGTTATTAATAAATGAAGCCTTCGGTTTCGGCACTTCTTTGTTTCAAGACAAAATTCGTCATGTGATTCTGCTTATTTCATAGTTTTTTACTATTATTTCATGGCTTCTCTATTAATATGAGAATGCTATGAGGTAACGTATATAAAATTAATCAGATTTTGACAGATTTTTTTCTACACTGTAAAAAAAATCCGGAATTTTACGGTTTATTTCCAGCAGCTGGGGTGGCTGAAAAAAAACTTAAAATAATGGCCGTTAAATTACAGAAATATACCGTAAAATAGTGGATATTAAATTACAAAAATTTCTTTAAATTTACATTTCTGGTAAACTTCTGTAATTTAATATCTGTTATTTTATGGTCTATTTCTTTAATTTAACAGCCGTTATTTTACTTTTTCTTTTTTTTTTTCGGCACCACAGCTGTCTGAAATAAACAGTAATATTACGGATTTTTTTAAAGTGTGCATATAAAGCATAAGAGGATGGATGGATGGATGGATGCTGTAAAAAGGATGGAAGACAGGAAGGAAGAAAGGAAGGATGGATGGATGCTGTAGAAAGGAAGGACAGAAGGAAGGATACAGTAGATACTGTAGGAAGGAAGGAAGGAAGGAAGGAAGGAAGGAAGGAAGGAAGGAAGG
>CAIGQQ010000001.1:6164363-6177767 GCA_903798035.1 Danio albolineatus | reverse complement strand
GGCTCAAACAGTGGAAGAGGTGGGGCTTTCAGACTCCATAAGTGGAAGATGTGGGGCTTTCAGATTCAAATACAGAAAGGGGTGGAGCTTTCAGACTCCATAATTGGAAGAGGTGGGGCTTTCAGGCTCAAATACTGGAAGAGACCGGGTTTTCAAACACCTATAATGGAAGAGGCAGGACTTTCAGGCTCAAATAGTGGAAGAGGCAGGGTTTTTAGGCTCAAATAGTGGAAGAGGTGGGGTTTTCAGACTCCATGAGTGGAAGACGTGGGACTTTCAGACTCAAATACTGGAAGAGACCGGGCTTTCAATCTCCTATAATGAAAGAGACAGGGCTTTCAGACTCAAACAGTGGAAGGGACAGGGCCTTCAGGCTCCAATAGTGGAAGTGGTAGGGTTTTCAAAATCCTATACTGGAAGAGGTGGGGCTTTCAGTCTTCGATAGTGGAAGTGGCAGGGGTTTCAGACTTCAATAATGCAAAGCCGGGGCTTTCAGACTCCAAAAGAAGAAAACGTGGGGCTTTCAGACTCAAAAAGTGGAAGTGGCAGAGTTTTCAGACTCAGAGTGGAAGAGGTGGGGCTTTCAGACTCCAAAAGTGGGAAACGCTGTACTTTTTAGACTCAAACAGTTGATGACGCAGGACTTTCACATTCCAATCGTGGAAGAGGCGGGGCTTTCAGACTCAGATAGTGGAAGAGGCGGGTATTTCAGACTCAAATAGTGGATGACGCAGGACTTTCAAATTCCAATAGTGGAAGAGGTGGGACTTTCAGACTTAAATAGTGGGAAGAGGCGGGGCTTTTTCAAAAAGAAATGAAGCTTTCAGACTCCAACAGTGGAAAAGGGTGGTGATTTCAGACTCCAACAGTGGAAGAGGAAGGGCTCTGTAATTAAACATGCAATATCTGAGCATATTAAGTGTTGACATTCCACACTATTGTGGTGAATAAATGCATCATGTAGGTAGTTAAGGTGCACTTTTACTTTTAATATGCAGAGTGAAAACACTTTGATTACTTCCTGCAACATGAGTGAATTTAAATCTGTTCTGGGGTCATTTCTCAGTCCACCCTCCTCCACTGTCCTATTTAACAAAGACAAAGACACCATAAAAATAATGAAACACACAATACAGCTGACAGAAATCGACAATGAGCACAGGGAGAGCAGACAGCACAGCAAATGAACAACTATAGAAGTCTGTGCTGGTTAAGCCTCCAATAGGCTTCAACAGACTCAGATGACAAAATATCATGCAAATATACAACTGAGCCCAGAGTTTATACTGTAAGTACACAGCATATGTAAAGTGTGTAATGGTGCATCATGTGAAACACAACTATGCTTTAAAACATGCTTGTATTGTTATTGCAGCACTAACTGAGGAATACGTTATAAAGCATCTGCCCTCGTACTGTATGTATTAGAGATGTATTAGAGGGAGCTTGCTTGTTTGCGTTCAAAGAGAAACACATGAAAACTGAGAATTTTCAAGTGGTTTAAATGTAGCTTTTTTTTAGCTGTGCGTGAGTAACAGTACCACCAGCATTTAATATCAGTAACATCTGGTTGAATTTTAAAGAAACCGTCTGACGCAACAGTACAAAAGAGCTTGCAGAGGAAAAATAATACAGAATTGAACTGAATATCAGAGACTTATGCTACTCTGACTACAGAATTTTTAGATGCATCACATAACTGAAGAAAAAATGACATTTGGGATGTTCTGTGGATATTCCTGTGAGATTTGCACAACTCCAGTCAAACAGATGATGCAGACACTTAACAATAATTCAAGCACGAGAGCAGCTTTGACAGAAAGAGTCCTATTTGAGCCTAACGACTGCGACGGAGAACATTTGTCAAGACAGCATCGCAAATGAACAAGAGGGCTCCCAGGTTAAATCAACGGCGTAAACAGAAGCGAATCACATCTCTTTTGAAATGAGCTGTTATCGCAGAAACAATGGACAAGACGGGCTCATCTCACGGAGAACACATTACGCCTTAATGAGAACGAAGGAATTTTTTTGCGCTGGCACAGTGACTTTGGCGCCGGCTTACGCTGATTAACAATTTACACGTTTCTGGATTGGGCCGGCTATTCTGTATTGGAGACGATGAGCCTGTTGAGCTGGGAAGAGCGGAGTATTGCTGGAATTCATCTGACCTTGGATTCAATCAGGCAGAACTAGTGGAGCCAGTCAGAAATAAACAAAGCCAAATGCCAGAGTATTCAACAACTAATTAGAGCAGAGAGCGAAGGCAGGATCATATCCGCGGATGTACCACCTGGGTGCAGTGTTCACAAAACACCAATAACACATTCTGCAGAGTCAAGAGTCAGACGCACACAGGAGACCTGCAGCACTCTGTACACTTCTCACACTTTTTCCTGGGAGGAATTGTTATTATATATTTGTAAGAGAATGTTAATGTTTTATTGAACATGTGTTGAGCCTTTGGATTAAAGGTAAAACCTGACATTAAAGAGAAGGTCAATTAAACTCAAATTACATTACTATTTAGCGATTATTACTATTTATTTATCTATTACTATTTAGTGTTAATAAAACAAAAAATAATAATGTTAATAATAATGTAATAAAATATAAATAAAATAAAATTAAATTAAATTAAATTAAATAAATTAAAATAAAATATAAAAAGACTAACACAATCACAAAATAAATATTATACAAATAAATTCAGCAATGGTGCACTAAAATGACATTTATATATTTATTCATTGCATTATAGACATTTGCATTGCTTTACATATAAAAAATAAATAAATATGTGTTTAAATATATCTAATATAAATTAAAATGAAAATAAATTTACTAAATAGTTGACTTATCTGAAAAAGTTGAAGGTATCTAAAAAGCAAAAAAGACAAATTAATTCAAATTTAATTAAATTGTTTAAAATTAAATTAATAAAACATATTTTAAAAATGTATACAAAAAACATTAAGCAATAAACTTACTAAAATGCTATTGAGGAATATACATTTAAAATATATCACACATAGACAGTTTTTTTTTAACTGAACCTAAACTTTCAAAGTTTTTTTCTTTTCTTTGATACTATACTTTAGTTCTGTGATGCAATAAAATGATTTTTCATCAAGATTTGCATTGCTATAAAATAAAATAAAATAAAATAAAATAAAATAAAATAAAATAAAATAAAATAAAATCTTTAACCTTTAAACTGGTCTCAAAAAGTTGTAAAATCAAATGAAATATAAAAGGGGAAAGATAAATTGACAAATTAATTTAAAATGCATTCATTTATTCAAATCATTTTAAAAATGTTACAAAAAAGACATAAATATTTACACTTATTCAACTTATCTAAAACTACAAAATATAGCTTGAGGTGAGCATTAGAGATTTGGAGCTCTTTTTTTTCCCTTGCTTATATTAGGGAGTCTAAACTTTCAAGACGTATACTGTACATTAGTTCTGTGATGCAATAAAATGATCAGTTATTATTGACATTTGCTGACATTATAGTTATTATTGACATTTAAATTTACTTACAATTAAATTAAGTTAAACTAAATAAAAAAAAAATCTAATTATAATAAAAAATTAATCAAATCAAATCACCTTTAAAAAGCTGCAGGTAAATCAAAATGAAACTTAAAAGGGAAAAAAATAAAATTGATAAAAAAAAAAAGTGCATTTAAATAATTTAAAAAATGCAAAAAAAATACAATTAAATTAAATTACATTTATTCAACAAACCAAAAAATACAGCTCGTTTTTAAGAAAAAAATTACATTTTAAAAATAGCCTAATATAATAAAAGGGAGGTGAGCATTAAACAGCTATTTTTCTTGCTTATTTTTCTGATCCTAAACTTTCGAAACTTACACTATACATTAGTTCTGTGGTGTGAAATAAAGTTACTTTGTTGAAATTGCTGTAAAGTACTATATACAGTACATGATTATCAGAGAGACACAGAGAAAAAGTGAAATAATATATAATAACAGAGCGCAAAGGTCAACGGCCAAAATCTGACATAAAACAATATCATATTGAAGAGTTTTTCCAATTACTAGCATTCTCTGTCTCTACATCTCTCTCTCATTGACTCCACCATGTGTGTCTGTTGTAAAGAACACAGAAGCGACAGAGATTTATTATCCGCACAAGCGTATTAGTCCACAAGTCTCTTCTCCCACTCTCTGGGCTGCTCTTCACACATATATCTCCAGCTATTTAATTAGCTGAATGGCCAATAAATCCAACAGCTCTTTTCTCGCTTGTTTTTGAAGCGGCGCTCATTATGAAGCCTGGATGTGTCTTCAGGCCACTGACACAAATCACAGATACAGACCAAACTAAAACCTCAACAGCATCATTAACTGCAAAGCAACCTTTTTACAAGAACACGCTTGATTCAATCATTGCCACATCTGATATGTGTATTGCACAATAAAAGTTCTGATGTGACGGAAGATTTATTGAGTCGTAGGGGACGTGCTGCTGACGTAGGAAGCACTGCTAATTGTGTATTTGTGTGTTTCTTATGACTGTGCAAATATTTCACTGTAAATAAAAATCTGTAATTTTATGGTTATAAAATGTAAAACAACGGCTTTTAAATTACAGAAATATGCCGTAAAATAATGGATATTAAATTACAGAAATTTCCTTAATTTTCCTTAAATATCCGTTATTTTACGGTAAATTTCTGTAATTTAACGGCCATTATTTTACGCTTTTTTTAAATAAACCGTAAAATTAAATTTTTTTTTTTTTACAGTGTATGTTAAATGCATTATACATGATTATTTATGAAACATGTACTTAAATTTAAAATAACTCTTAAGCATAAACTCCAGTTTTCAGTTTCAAGTGGTCATTAAGAAATAATTCTAATACAACACTGTAAAAAATGGCCATGATTTCAACGGTAAAAAAACTATAAAAATGCTACAGTAAAAATCCTTAACCTGGTTAACAGTATGTTTTTGCATACATACATACATACATACATACATACATATATATATACGTACATACATGTATATAGTCCAAAGACATGTGGTATAGGTTAATTGGGTAGGCTAAATTGTCCGAAGTGTATGAATGTGAATGAGTGTGTATGGATGTTTCCCAGAGATGGGTTGCAGCTGGAAGGGCATCCGCTGCGTAAAACATATGCTAGATAAGGTGGTGGTTTATTCCACTGTGGCGACCCCAGATTAATAAAGGGACTAAGCCGGAAAAAAAATTAAAGAATGAAGGAAAATATATATACATATCCTTGTACACACACACACACACACACACACACGTTTAAATATATATATATTTTTTTTTCAAATGTGATCTTAGAATAGAGAAGCGACTGACAAAACTAACTGTGTTCACGCTAGCAAAGGAAAGCAGGTGAATACTGAATGAGAAGATGGTCACTCGCGCGCACAGGCGATGTGCAACTGTTAAAAAACATGCACGCTCCCGTTTACTTGCGCGAAGCAACCGTGCCTAGAGGGAAGGCAACAGGTGCGATCGATTCTCTTTGAAATAGACAGGACAGAAAGCAATGATTGTGCACCAACAGTACTGCTGCTTTCAAGAGGTCAAGATTTAAAAAAAAAAATATATATATATATATATAGCCTACCCTTCTGTACAGATTATTAACAGGCCTAACATTAACCGTGTGCACATGATCATCCTTTCATTATCACACAGAGTAGGCTATGTGTTTTTTAGCTGCTTTCTTTTGCTTAGTTATTTTTGCTAATATGTTTTTATTATCTTTTTTTTTTTTTTACAATAACATTACTTTAATCTGAGATTAACTCCCAGTTTAAGTGTAGTTAACTGGTGATCTGGGACCTTTAGCCAAGTTTTGTTGATTTAAAAAGAGCAAGTATGCAGCTATATTTTGCTTGTTTTGACACATTTAAAATTTGTGGCTAAGGAATAATTATTTATTTATTTATGGTGTGGTAAATTTAGTAAATCCTTAAATTTGAGCCCTGAAAAGTCATGTGAAATAAAAACGAATTGCAATGCCACACAGCCCATTTGCTCATGCACACTGAGCAAGCTCATACACAACACACACAAAAAGTGAAATGAATGAGGAGGCATGTAAACATAACACAAAATTCCAACAACAAAATTGTGGCTTGTGAAAACGGCTAGTAATGTTGAAAAACCACTAGCCACAGTGGCTGGTGTATATAAGCCATGCAAGCATATGTTTTTATGCCATTTCAGGTAAAATTTTCAACTTTCAATTTTCAATTTTTTTTTAAAGTTTAATAAATTTAATTTGTTTACAAACTGAAATTGTACCATTAATTTTATTCAGTATAAGGAGTATTTTTTGGCATTTATTTATACCAAAAATAACGAACAAAAAAAAAGTCAGTAAACATTTGTCATTAATTGAACAATTGATGCATTTAAACTATTTCTGTGCAATCACTTTGGTGGCAGAATTGAGTGACTGTCAGTAACAAATGCAGTCTTTTTTTTTTTTTATAAAAAAATTAAAAAATCAAACGGTTAGCCTTCCGAATAATGAGCAAGCTCAATTTATAATTTAGCAATACATTACATTAATTCAGTGTAAAAGTCCTCCTAATGCAGCTAATTTGCTTAAAAAAAACACTTGTTTTCTCTTTGGATAGAGTGATCTGCTTGAAGAATGATGGAAGATGGTGTTTGTCTGTCAGAAGTGTGCGTACAGTACATCCCATGACCACCGAAGCACGACCAAGCCTCGTCCAAGAAGAAAAAAAGCGTGTGCACACTTCTGCTTGACCTAATGAATTGTACGTTTGGGCTTTGACAGATTGAGTCGCATCATTTAGAGCGCAATGAGCTGCCAACAACCTCATTGCTGGATGACATATGTGTGTTAACCCTCCCAATGGCAGACGGATCGTCATGAAGAGCTTCAACAGGTTCTAATGCTCATCTAATGCTCTAGACAGGCATGAAAAGTACATTCCCACATAGAAAATGCAGGTCCTCGGCCCACTCGATGCCGGCTAATCTTCCATTAGCATACATTAAGCGTATCCTCTCTGAATCTCTGCACTAATAGGAGCTGTTTTGAATGGCATTTAGACCCACCAATCTCCTGGCATCATTTAGGGGCAGTAAAGGTAAAAAGCCCGTGGGCAAGATCTCATAAAACACTTAGTGCTCACTAAAAGTTAAACACTTGCTTATGTGATATTACTTCACCGATCACTCTCTCGACTCGCGCACTATTAAGACTCGTAAAGCTTTTCAGCCGAGCACAGTCACTTCTGCAGAAAACTTCTCTCAACATGGAACGACCTCTTGATTAAGACAGGAATTTTAAGAAACAATCCACTTTTTTGGAAAATATGTTAGAGTTTTACCATTTTTGAATCCATTCAGCTGATCTCAGAGTCTGGCAGGAGCACATTTAACGTAGCTTAGCATAGATCATTGAATCAGATTAGACCATTAGCATCTTACTGATTAACATACGAGGTGCAGTGATGTTATATAACAATGTTATACAGTTACTTAGCTGGAGACCATTTTCAGGTGCTGCGTGATATCATTGTCCCTACTGCAGCCATGGTGCAGCAGCAAAGTTCCTTGATTGATACGCCAGAATGAGAGTACAGTTGCTAGCCATATCGGCCTAGAAAGTATTTACTTTTCATTTTTTGTCAACCTTTTTGGACGAACTAACTACAGAAAGCGGCTTTCAATAGGAAAATGATCAAATTTTGGGGGGGAGTGGGGGGGTTGAGCGAGATGCTAATGGCCTGATCCAGTTCAATGATTTATGCTAAGCTAAGCTAAAAGTTCTCTTCCCAGACGTGGAGATACTCTGAATGGGTTGGAATTTATCAAATCAAATGTTTATCTGTAGGTGAGTTTTATTTATTTATTTATTTATTTATTTATTTATTTAGTTAGTTAGTTAGTTAGTTAGTTAGCTAGTTAGCTAGCTAGCTAGTTAGTTAGTTATGCCAAGTTCAGGCTGCATGATTTTAGCCCTGATTTTGACTCGCCGACAGGTTTTAAGAAGTCGCCGACAAATGCCTGACATCACAGGCAAATCGGTGCACGTGCACGCGAGTGACAATCACACAATATGAACCATCAAAGACGCGATCTGAGAGAATTGCCGATGAGTCGCTGATGGCCGGGAGATATTTGGCGTGCTGAATATCTGGAGCTGTCGGCGATTCAAATCATGCTGTGTGAAATGAGTTTTGACTGAAAATAACATCGGCGATCGCCTACAGCCAATGAGAGAGCAGCATTCACTAGGGTGGGTACCTGCAGGCCAGGGGGAGGTCGGGGGAGCTGTTAAAAGCACTCTTTTTGTGTTTATTCGGACACAAAACTAGGGGGAAAATGAGTGTAAAATTGGCAGGAGCACCTGTGTCTGTTTGACGTGTCATGTGAGCAATATCACAACCTAACCCGGTCAGAAAATAAAAAAAGTTGAGGAGAAATTGCTAATTCCCTTCAAAGCCAGGTGAGCAGATATGTACATTTTCTACCCCATTAAAGGCTTCTTTCTCGTTATGTAGTAAATAACAAAAGATATACTATGTGTTTTTGGGTGTGAGACGTAGTTTGGACAAAGTTGTTGGCGATTCTTCCTACTTCAAAGTCATGCTGTGTGAAATTCCCTGTCGCTGATCCATCTTGCAGTGTAAACAAAGCAGCAACAAAAAGCTAGCCCAGATACTCATGCAGTGTGAAAACATCTGTGACACGACTACTATGAAAATAATGCAGTCTGAACTCGGCATTAGTTAGTTAGTTAGTTAGTTAGTGTTGTGCTCCTTTAAAAGATGTGTATAAGAATGACTGAAGCCATTTTTAAAACTCAGATGTATTTAGTTTTGTAGGAAGACATTACAGTCTGACACGGATGCTCTCCTGGGTCTCTTAAATAAGTGTGTGTGTTTGGCTTTGCTGATGGAAAGCTATTACACACTCATTAGTTCTTCTTCAGTGGTTTGGGAATGACACACCGCTGACCCGCTTCACCTCCAAACACACACCCCTGCTGAAGACGGATCCATTCCCTTTTTTTTATATGCAAACCGTTTTCTTATTTTGTCTCTCACTTTTGTCTTTCAGTAAATTTATATCCATTATTTAACTTTTTTTAAACGTCAAATTATGCATTTGTTTTTGCATATATACACATGTTTTCAAAACCTTGACTTTTCAAACTGCGCTAAACCTTGAAACCGATTATCACCCCATGCCTAACTCAGAGTCTACTTAGTCTGAGACCAAGACTGGGTACAAATGTATTCGATAAAACAGTCATCTCACACATTTGATATACAGTGGAAGTCAGAATTATTAGCCCCCTTATTTATTTTTTTCCCAATTTCTGTTTAACGGAGAGAAGATCTTTTCAACACACTTCTAAAAATAATAATTTTAATAAATCGTCTCTAATAACAAGACACTTTCAAGACACTTCAATGCAGCTAAAAGTGACTTTTAAAGGCTTAACTAGGTTAATTAGGTTAACTAGGCAGGTTAGGGTAATTAGGAAAGTTATTGTATAATGATGGATTGTTCAGAAGACTATCGGAATAAAACATAGCTTAAAGGGGCTAATAATTTTGACCTTAAAATGGTCTTTAAACATTTTAAACTGCTTTTATTCTAGTCAAAATAAGACTTTCTCCAGAAGAAAAAATATTATCAGATTTACTGTGAAAATTTCCTTGCTCTGAAAAAAATAATAATAATCAAAGGGGGGCCTGATAAATATGACTTCAACTGTATGTTCACATATAGTTACATGCTGAATTATACTGAACAAAAAAGTTCATTCATTCCACGACATTTAGCTTAGATTATGAAAAAGCTGATTTTCAGTTAAACATTTCTTGGTGATGAAATTAAATTGTGGTGATTTATTTTACGTAACTTTTATATTCAACTTTTAAAGTAATTAAAGATTGAATTTTTGCACAGTAAGTGTTCTCTATTCAATTGCAAGTCTTCAAGCCAAAGATATTATGCTCACATAAAAAGGATCAATTCTTAAAATTGTTTTTCACTAAAAAGTTCTCTCTGTTCTGTAAAAGTTACTTACAATGACACGCTCAAAACACTTAATCCACCTCTTTAAAACTCGGAATACTCAAGTTAAAATCCCCAAAAACGGCAGAGAGTATTCTGCAAAAATTTAATGTTCCGCAATTGTTAATTATTTCCCAAATTTCAGTTGTTTTCCTTGTCCTTTTGTGCTTCTCTGCCACACACTGCTATTTTTACCTTTAATTTAATGAACACACAATCAGCATTTATTAATATTCATGCACTCTCTCAGGGGTTATCTCTTCATAACCCCTCCGCAAAAGCGAGTGTAGATTCATGTTCCTGACAGATTCATCAAACATGGGCGGACACGCACACGGCTTCATGAATATGAGTGTTACTTAGCAACAGGTTGACTTTAGTGAAAGGGAGAGCGTAGTGTGGACGGGGGCGTCTCCGTTTTCAGCCCTAAATGAAATGATTTGGAGGCTCATCCTGAAGCCGGTGAGCAGCGGAGGTCGAGTTCATCTCCCTCGGCCGTGTCTGCAGCTCTCATGAGGCCGAGCAGGAGATGTTACATTGATTGAGTCTCAGCTTCCATTGCATTATTAAAGTTTGTGCGAGAGAAATGGGTGGCCTCAATTTCCACTCAGTATAAGTAGGGGTGTGATGGATTCGATTTTTTATGTTTTTTGTACAAATTGCTTAGGATGTTTTGTTCAAATTAGCAAAAACAAAAATTTTAACTAACATTTCATGTATGTTATTCAACAAAATGGTGTCTAATGGTGACTATTTTAATATAAAAGTATTAAATGCAAAACACATTTCCATTGATGGATATTCTGCATCATTAAAGGATTGGTTCATCCCAGGGGCATCGCAAGACCCCATTTACAGGGGCATGTGCCCCAGTCAAAACCACCAGTACCCCAGTAAACACTTTGAGATATGACTAGGGCCACATGGAATCTGTGTGCGCATAATTCTGCAGATTTCCGCAGATTTTAGCCCATCATTGATTCTGTTTATTTACTGGTGTAAATATATATTTATTCAGTTTTCAAATTAATTTCAGTAATAATATTTACTAATATGAAAATATTTATTTATTTATAAATATTTATTTATTAAATATTTATGATTTATTTACAATAGTTTGTAAAGTACAATTTTAGTACTTTTAGTAAAGATTTTATATGAGAGACTTGCTTTGTTTACCAAATAAAGTTGATCTAATTGGATTTGATATTTTGATATATTTTTATTTCATACGTTAAGGTTTTAGTTATGATACTCCCAAAATCCTTCGGCATAAATCCGCAGATTTTTAACAAAATACTCGGCAGAAACAGCAAAAAATGTCTGCAGATTCCGTCTGGCCCTAGATATGACTTACTTCATATGAAGGTGTGTTTATTAAGAGTGGTAATCCCAGAATACAGACGCTATTCTCTATGTACAACCGAACCAACGCTGGTGAAAGCAATGTAGTTCAATCAAAAGGGAAACTGACACATCTCTGCATGTGCGCAGAAAACCATTCCCGCGCACCTAACACACCGCTCTACTGTAGCTTGACCATGACACGCTGCTCTTCACCTGGTGCGAGTCCTTGTTAACATGCATGGCAAAAAAAATTCTGCTCGCACGCCGCTCATGCATTGTGAAACCGGCGTAACAGCCTTTTATGCAGAGGTGTCGGCACGCAGTGAGGTTTGCAAGACGACAAAACTAGACTTTAAATAGTATGATTACTAAGCATGCCCTCTTATAGGGATGACAAGTCAGGGAAGTAAGACTAAATAAATTCTCTAAATAAATAATTCTCTGCCACGTGTCAAGTCTAAGACAACAGATAATCCTATAAAACATCTTTTTTTTTGTATTCTATAGAACTGTCCATCGAATTTCATTCAAACTAAATTATTGTTCATGCGAAAGATTGCATATCACTCCACTTGTGTGTTTACGTTGTTTTCCAGTTACTTTTAGGATTAATTTCAGTTATTTATGTAGAATAATTATTGTACAATAACAATAGTACTTATATTTATTTATAATACATAACAAAAATAATATTTATATACATAAATATATTAAGTCCCAGTAGAGCTTTATGTCTTGTTGTTTGAGATGCAAATACATCATAACCTGTCAGTGTCTTTGTCATGACATCTTGACATTATCAAGGCAACATAATTTGTCATAAATCAGTCAAAAACAGGATAAATAATATTTTAAACTACTGTAAAGTGTTACATAATAAAACTGTAATTAAATGTTATTAAATATCAATGACACTGTTATATTATTATTGTTATTTTTATTATTATTGTATTGTGGTATTGACCGAAAAATGTTGATGATTTTGAACATTTCGGATTAAGGTCCAATCCTAATTCTACCCCTTAGCCCTTGTTCTGCAAGTAGGGGTGTCCCAATTCTCTTTAGCTTGAAGGGGAAATACCCATCGAAACAGAGATTTTTTCAGGACCACAAACCAAGGGGTAAGAAAATTGCATGGCTGCACACGGAAGTCAGGAGATCAACAAACAAGCATATGTTTAAATACATTCATTGCGTTTGTGTTTAACCGTCACACTAAAAAAATTAAAAAATTTAAAATTAAAAAATAAATAAAACGCTAAAATAAAAATTGCTAAATTTCGTTATCTATAATCCATAACAATAGCTCCCGTATAGCAGTCCCACAACATTTTGTCACTCGATGACACTCGAATACTCAGTCAGAAAATTCTAGTGGCTGGAAATGAGCTTTTCACAGTGTCTGCTATAATGTTAATGTTGTTTATGTGTGTTTACATATTTGAATATTGCCACGGTGTAAATGCACAGTACAGTTACGATCTTATTGGCACATTATATCGTTATAACATGATATACCAAAAAATAACGCAACTGGAATAACTACAGCAGTCGCCATCATCGATCTCATGTTAAGCAAGAGATCGCGATGACATATGACAACGTGTACAGGTGTTGAAGTGCTGTCCCATTTCTTAGGGGTAAATTTTTAAGCCCTTCCCCTTCACACTTTGTTTTAAGGGCCAAGGGGAAAGGGATGGGGTAGGAGTACAAAAATAGAATTGGGATTGGCCCTAAATGTATCAATACCACATGAATAATAGCAATTTTATAACTATACCATTAATATTTAGTGAGATTTAATCACATCTTAATCACAAATTTATTATGTACCAGTTTACAGTAATCGAGGTCAGGAAAAAATATTAACAATCCTGTTTATGACAGATTTATGATAAGTTATGTTGTGTTGGTAATGTCAAGCTGTCATAAAGACCGGACAGGTTATGATGTATTTGGATC
>CAIGQQ010000001.1:6154363-6159363 GCA_903798035.1 Danio albolineatus | reverse complement strand
AAAAATGAGGAAAGGATAAAAGCAGCAAGGAATGGAAAAGTAAGGAAGAAACATAAGAAAGGAAGGAAAGAAAATAAGGAAGGAAGGAAGGAATGTAAAAGCAAGGAAGAAAAATAAGAAAGGAAGGAAAGAAAAGGAACGAAGGAAGGAAGGAAGGAAGGAAGGAAGGAACAAACGAACAAAGAAAGGAAGGAAGGAAGAAAGAAAGGAAGAATGGAAGGAAGGAAGAATGGAAGGAATGAAAAAGCAAGGATGGAACGAAGGAAAGGGGAAGGGATGAAGCAAGGAAGGAATGAAGGAAAGAAGAAAGGAAAAACAAGAAAGGAAAAAAGGAAGAAAGGAAGAAATGGAAAAGCAAGGAAGAAAAATAAAGGAAAGAAAGAAAAGAAGGAAGGAAGGAAGGAAGGAAGGAAGGAAGGAACGAACGAAGAAAGGAAGGAAGGAAGGATGGAAGGAATGAAAAAGCAAGGATGGAATGAAGGAAAGGGGAAGGGATGAAGCAAGGAAGGAATGAAGGAAAGAAGAAAGGAAAAACAAGAAAGGAAAAAAGGAAGGGAGGAATGGAAAAGCAAGGAAGAAAAATAAGGAAGGAAGGAAGGAAGGAAGGAAGGAAGGAAGGAAGGAAGGAAGGAAAAAATGAAAAAAAGGGGAAGGAACGAAGGGAGAAAGTGAGGGAGGAAGGAAGGAAGGAAAAAATAAGGAGCAAGGGATGAAGGAAGGAAAAAAGAAAAGGGGGAAGAAAAAGGGAAGAAAGGAGGAATCAACGAAGAAAATGGGAAGGAGGGAAATAAGGAAAAAAAGAATAAATGATTGAAGCAAGAAAAGAAAAAACCAAGGAAAAAAAGCAAGGAAAAAGCAAAGGAGGGAAAATGATGGAAGGAAGGAAATAAGAAAGGAAGAAAATGAAGTAGGAAAACAACTGAAAAAGAAGGAAGGAAGGAAGGAATGGAGGGAGAGAGGGAGGAAAGTAGGAAAGTAGGAAAGAATGAATGAAGGAACGAAGGAAAAAGAAAAGAAGGAAGAAAAGAAAATGATAAAAGGAAGAAAATGAGGATCTTATACATTGTATAAGAACAGAAAAAAATGAAGGCAGAAAAGAAGGGAGAAAAAGGAAGGAAAGAAAAAATAACGAAAAAAATAATGAAAAGGCAAGGAAGGAAAAAAGGAAAGAAAGTTAAAAAAGCAAGGAAAAAAAGGAAAAAGAAATAAATGAAAAAAATGAAGGAAGAAACTGAAGGAAAAATGAATGAAAACATTTGGAGTAGATGCCCATATTGAAGTTTAAATGTCATTTTTGGCCCAAACAAATGCAGCAGGATGAGCATAAAAACATATCTCAGGCTGCAATTATGAGGTCACAATGTCAGAAATACACGTAGAAATGTAAAGCAGTACAATTAAAATGTCCACATAGATATCTTTCAGATACATGTTAGTATCTAACATGTGCATATTCGTACCTATAAAGCACAAAAGTATATCTTTTCTGGCCCTGTGAGTTTTTGTGTCTGAGAGTGCACAGAAATCTCTTTTATTTCATGCTCAGAAGCAGGAATGAGCTTCCATAAAATCTGGCTTAGAAAGAGCAATCGCACACAGCTGAGGAATCACCGGCAGCTCAGGTCTTCACTTTGTATGCTACCTGTATGCTATAATTTCTACCATTTAAAAGCAAAGTTGGTCGTAAAACAACAGTCGCTGTCAAATTAACAGCTTTCACTACAATTTGCAGGTGCTGTATGAGACATTCATGGGGAAATGTGTCATTTTATCCCGAGTCTGAAAGCATTGCTATCAAATGAAAGTTGAGGTTAATTTTTGTATAACCCCCAATCAGCACAGCATCAGAACAGCCACACGCTTTCACGAGCACTAATCTTCCTACTGCGTCTGTAAATGCGAGGTTGTGCTGGGAGGGTTTGCCAAAATAGTAAGCTGGAATTATGAGTGGGACATCCTGGGATCTTATGAATAAAACACAACAGTAGTGTTAGTTAGATCAAAGCTGTAAACTTATATTGTATATGGGGTGTCTAGATGCATTATATATTTATCATTATATTATATTATATTATATTATATTATATTACATTATATTATTACATTGTATTTATTATATTTATTACATTATATTATATTATTACATTATATTTATTGTATTATATTATATTATATTATATAACATTACATTTTATTACATTTTATATTTTATTTTACAATTAAAATGTAAAGTAATTTGATTGTATTTAATCAACGTTAATTATTTTATTTATTTATTAAGGTATTTATTTATTTACTTATTTATGTATTTACTTTTTTAGATAATGATAATTAAACAATATTTTAATAAATATTAATATTAGGGGCGGCGCGGTGGCTTAGTTGTTAGCACTATCGCCTCACAGCAAGAAGGTCACTGGTTCGAGTCCCAGCTGGGCTAGTTGGATTTTCTGGTTCCCCTCACAGTCCAAAAACATGCACTATAGGTGAATTGAATAAACTATGTGTGTGTGAATGAGAGTGTGTGGGTGTTTCCCAATACTGGGTTGTGGCTGGAAGCGCATCTGCTGTTTAAAACAAATGCCAAAATAGTTGCCGGTTCATTCCGCTGTGGCGACCTCTGATAGATAAAAGGCTATGCCGAAGAAAAATCCATTGATTTTCGTTTCGGCTAAGTCTCTTTATTAATCTGGGGTCGCCACAGCGGAATGAACCACCAACTTATCCAGCATATGTTTTAACGCAGCAGATGTCCTTTCAGTTGCAACCCATCACTGGAAAACATCCACACACACACAAACTCATTCACACACATACACTACAGACAATTAAACCCACCCAATTCACCTATACCACATGTCTTTGGACCCGGAGGAAACCACCGTCAACACGGGAAGAACTCCACACAGAAATGCCAACTGACCCAGCCGAGGCTCGAACCAGCAACCTTTTTGCTGTGAGGGGATCGTGCTACTCGCTGTGCCACTGTGAGGCCCCGAAGGAAATTTTATGAATAATAATATTTTAATTAAATATGATGCTAAAACTGCTTGTAGGTTGCAGAACGTTTAATGACTCTGTCTCAATTAGTGACTGAACCGTTAACTCTAAAGATGTGTTCAAACTGGCTAATGCTGCAGTCACACTAGAGTTTGAGCATGCAAATCTTTGCTGTACAGCGCTGTGAAGAGGGGCGGGATTAAACAAGATGATTAGACATTTAAAAAAGCTAGAGATTGGTCCATATTTAAATTTCTGTACAGATTGGTCTTACGCAGCCATGTGATACGTAAGCTTGAACTTTTCAACACATCGAACAACAAAACTGGTCACATTCGCATGTGTATGAATGGAAGTCTACGGGGCGAAAAGTGCAGTGTGGTCGTGGCTTTATTCATTTAGAAATGAGGCATGTGACTGTTTGTGAATGGAATATGAACATGAATAACTCTCTTAAATTATGTTCACAAATTAAATACTGCGGTGTGCTTCTAAGATGCACAAATCCTTTGTTTGGGTTGGAACTAATTAACAAAACAGAATAAACAGAGAAAACTGCGTATAAGCAACTGTCACGGTCAGTGGGTGGGGAAAGGAGTGAGGACTCAAGTGCAGGAAAATTAACATATAGAACATGAAACAAAAAGAGAACAAAACAACCCTGAGGGGGGAAAACATAACAACACTGACTTGTCTCAGCAGGGCTTGACTTGACTGACACAAGAACGATGACGGACCAGCACAGGACAGAGCACACTGGGAGATTAAATAGGGAAAACAAACCAATAAACTGACAAGAGGGCAGGAGAACATTAGAGGTGTAAACTTTACGCTTGCTTCTCTCGCATTTAGAAAATTACCACAACATAGCGCATATGTGATAGGTGAAAATACTAATTTAAAAGACAGATTTGTGAAGGGTGTACTCATTTATACTGAGCACAATATATATAATGCAACTGATCATTATGAAAAAAAAAAAATTCTAATTTTCTAAATCACGTAATGCAATTTTATCTATTAATTTATTTCGATTTTTGTTCACTATCTTGTGCGCATAGGGCGCCACGGTGGCGTAGTGAGTAGCACGTTCGCCTCACAGCAAGAAGGTCGCTGGTTCGATCCCCGGCTGGGCCAGTTGGCATTTCTGTGTGGAGTTTGCATGTTCTCCCCGTGGTTGCGTGGGTTTCCTCCGGGTGCTCCGGTTTCCCCCACAGTCCAAAGACATGCGGTACAGGTGAATTGGGTAAGCTAAATTGTCCATAGTGTATGTGTGTGAATGTGAATGTATGGATGGGTTTCCCAGAGATGGGTTGTGGCTGGAAGGGCATCCGCTGCGTAAAACAAATGCTGGATAAGTTGGCGGTTCATTCCGCTGGGCGACCCCAGATTAATAAAGGGACTAAGCCGAAAAGAAAATGAATGAATGAATCTTGTGCGCATGATTTTAATATGTTACCCAATCAGAGCTGACGCAGCACACCGGGCAATTACAGCTAAGCTGAGCGGGAGAAAGATGTTAACCAATCAGAGCTCACTCCGTGCACGACGAAGTTGAGCGGGAGAACCAAATAGGTGGCTTTGATTTACGTTAGTTTTTTTTTTTTATTGTTATGACTGGAATTGAGGTTAGTTCGTCTTTATTTCTTCATGTTGTCTGTTTTTAAGACAATTTATTACAGTTTTGTTTATCAAGCAGTGAGTGCTACTGTGAACAGTATGTTTTTAACTAGAGTTGAGGTTAGTTCATCTTAATTTATTTTATGTTGTCTATTTTAAAGACAATTTTACTACAGTTTTATTTATTAAACTTAATACTGTGTTACTTCATTGTGAAATGTTTTGTTATGCTCTTCTTGTGCACTGAATACATTTAGAATGTGTGTATGTGTATGCAGCTTGTTTGAACAGTTGCCAAAATCGCAAATAAAACCGCAATCACAATATTAGTTCCAAAAATCGCAATATGATTATTTTGTCCATATTGCACAGCCCTAATA
>CAIGQQ010000001.1:6032639-6119430 GCA_903798035.1 Danio albolineatus | reverse complement strand
AATAATAATAATAATAATAATAATAATAATAATAATAATAATAATAATAATAAGTAGTAGTAGTAGTAGTAGTAGTAGTAGTAGTACATACTTTATTTTTTTTATTTTTGTTTATATGATGAAGATAAGAGCAGGGCTATATTCTGAAATTTCTGTTTGTTCTAGCAGATATACTGGTATCCATGTGGCTAGAAATTTAAACCTCTCTACCAGATTAACCGTTATGCTTCTATCGAGGTTAAAGAATAATAAATGACCGGAGATCATATGTTTGACAGGTATATTATATGTTAAATTAATGGGATTAATTAAATATCTTCAACCCATCACATTCATTTAACACAATTAACGCCTTGAGCTACTTTGACATCATAATAGTTTCATTCTGCACGGTGGAATTTCTGAATTCACATATGCACCTAGAAACACACATAAATCAGTAAATGGAAAAAGTGGCACTCACTTCATTTAAGTGGCTTCAGTTATATTTGATTCTTGATCATAATTATTATAATCAGCCATACAAAAGGTGCAAATGACTTTACTTTCATTGGGTCCATCTGGATTTCATTTACACATTATTTTGCCATTAAAAACTCGTTCTCATATACAGTAAGACATTTCTCCACTATTTGCTGATTAATGGTATTTGTTGTTTTGGGATCAGTTCCAACCTAAAATAGTTGTCTGTGATGTTAAACGCCATCCAAAAATGAGCATTATGTCATCATTTACTGACCGTCGAGTCAATCAAACTTTTTGGAGAAAAGTTTTGGCTATTTTTGAACACACTGTAAAATAGAATAATTACACTGTTGCAAACAGCCTGCATTACTTAAAACTTTTAGTAAAAATAAGATTTAGATTTAAGTTATAATTAACAAAAACATGCGGTCTTTTCTTATTGATCTCACTATTTTTTTACAGTACATACAATAAAAAACAGATACATACTTTGTATATTCGCTCCATTGGCTCGATAACCCTAATATTATTTTGTGCTGTGCCACGGTTTTCATATTTTGTGCGCATGATGGTCAAGCAAACCATGATGGTCAAACAAATCAAAACGTTCTTTTTACCCCAACGCAATTTAAAAGGGCAATATGAAGGCTAAAGAACTTAATTCTTTTATTTGCTTAATTTTTGCAGCCAAGGGCTATACTTCTCACCATGGATTGTCTCTTTTCTATAGTGTAAAATCATATTGGTAAGAAAACTTAAACAAACCAACAAAATTATAACTTAATTGAACACACCCTTCCACATAAGGTACAGTACACTTAGTGTCGTCCTCTTGTGGAAAGGCAAAGCTGAAAATCTATGGTTAAAGCGCCACCCAGCAGACAAAAGCTGTTGGCGCACTTCATACAGCCGCCGCCGTGGCTCGAACGGCGGTAAAACGGACGTTTTGAACAAGAGACATCTGTATTATGTACAGTTTTGAATTATTATTAATATTTATTATAATTATTAATAATTTAAACCTTTGAATTATTAGCCCCCTGTTTCTTTTTTCCCCACTTTCTGTTTAACGCAAAGATTTTCTCAACACATTTCTAAACATAAAAGTTTTAATAACTCATTTTTTAATCACTGATTTATTTGATCTGCCATGATGACAGTAAATAATATTTTACTAGATCTTTTTCAAGACACTTCTATACAGCTTAAAGTGACATTCAAAGGCTTAACTAGGTTAATTAGTTTAACTAGGCAGGTTAGGGTAATTAGGCAAGTTATTGTATAATGATGGTTTGCTTTGTAGGCTATTAAAAAAATAGCTTAAAGAGGCTAATAATTTTGACCTTAAAATAATTATTAAAAAAATAAAAATTTAAAATTTAAATTTAAGTTTTTATTTATAGCCAAAACAAAACAAATAACACTTCAAAAAGGAAATATATTATCAGACATACTGTGAAAATTTTCTTGCTCTGTTAAACATCATTTGGGAAATATTAAAAAATAAAAATAAAATAAAAGTAGGGCTAACAATTCTGACTCCAATTGTATGCATAAATAAACCCATGCATACACATATTTGAGAAAATGTTTAACTAAATTTAGATATAAAATATAAATTTATATGATACCACTTATATATACACATTTAAATATCTATGTAACAAAATAGTTTTGTTTCTTTGTATGTGTGTGTGTCTCACATATACATAATATAAATCTATATACGTATATACATGAGCAATATCACAATATTATATATATGGCTGTACTGTATTTTGACACTGGTGGAAGGCGTATGTTGGCCTTGTGATAATATACAGCCATATCAATGTCAACTGACCCAGCCGAGGCTCGAACCAGCAACCTTTATACTGTGAGGCAACAGCAGTAATCATCTACTTTCTTCCGCCTAGCTGACTACAGAACAGCAGAAACCATTGCTACGTCACAAATGTCACTTTAGAGCTAGTATTTGAATGATTCTCTAGCGTAATGTCTAAAGTGATGACAAAACAGGTGATTTTGCTCACATTTTAAGATTATAAGGCTGAACGGCATGAAATGCCATCAGTCTACAGGGATTCCCCAGTATTTCTCTGTTGCAATAAGATCACAATAACTAACCTAGAAAAAGCCAAAGCAGCGCAAAAACGACTCAGCGGGCCGGATTCAGCCCACGGGCCGGCAGTTGATGATCAGTGCTATACAGTTATACTGAGACCATATTTAAAGCATCCGAAACTTAAACTCTCATTAGACCTTCCAATGTCATCTCGAAGGTGAACTTTCCCTTACAAACCCTCTTTTAGCACTAAAACAGGCAAATCTCCACACTCTCGCTAAGAGCATTTCTGTGTTTTACTCTCGGTTCTTCCTCCTTCAGGGGTATTCGGCATCCAAAACACTCATCCCTACCTCCCTGAATGACAGAAGAGACAAACAAAAGTGTCTTTATGCCCTGAAGTCGATCCTAAAATGGATCACATTCCACACGTCATCATACAACAAGCAACAAGGATGTAAAAAAACATTCAGCATTACATCTGAACAGCTCGAGGTAGATGCATATGTGAGTGACAGACATTAATGCGAGGCGTTCGGCATGATGCCGTCACTCAAATGTGCTTTTATTCTCTGAATTTTCCACGCCACTTTTTAGCTGTAAGGGCAAAAAACAAAGCTGTTCTTGGTGTTACACTTTACACGCCGTAAGTGCCGTCAGCAAGGCACAAATGCATGGTAAAGAACGGCCCGATCATGCTGATGAGGCTCTTAATGCAGATCGGCCGCGACACTTGACTGTGGCCCCTGGATGTTTTCCAGTGCATTATCAGCCTTATTCACTGTTCCAAACACTGTGTCTACATTAACCTTGGAACGGAAGGAGTCATCCGAGCATATCACAAGCAGCAGTGGGCAGGAGATAGTGGAATAAAATGGCTTCGGCATTCACAAACTCATGCAAATAAAGCCTGTACGTATTCATAATTCCATTTCCTCCAAGTAAGGATGAAACGGAGGACATCAAATTAAGGATTTAAATGATTAGGCTTATTTTTTGTGCATTCCAATTAATTTGATTTAATTGTTTTATATATTTCTCATTAAACAAATTATTGTAAATTGATTAAAGTTGCGTCTTAAAATTGAAGTCAGATTAAATTACGCATTAACTCAAAACTAACTATATTGATGTTGTTAAACTAAATCTGAACACTTCCTTTTTGTTTTCAGTTCAGTTCTCAGATTACGTCTGTCTGAGGTATTATGTTTATTATGCCCCTTCACATGTCAGTTTTGACAGCAGACAACAAAGACAAATAGTGAGAAAGATGTGTCTGCTAGGTTGTAATAACTCTCCCAAAACCCTTTACCTGAGCTTTCTGGATGAAATTTTGACTTTACTACATTCAATCAGCTCACATATAAAAAACAAAAACAAGCCATGCCCACTGTTTTCTCATGACATTTAATTTTTCTAGAAATTAGAGATGTTACAATATGAAAAAAAAGTCCACAGTTTCCTGTTCATGCGGAATTTAGGGCCATTTGTACAGCGTGTCACATTTAAGCATATTAAAATATGCAATATTTTAATGCATGTACACTTACCGGTCATGTTATTAGGTACACCTTACTAGTGCCGGGTTGGACGCCCTTTGCCTTTAGAACTGCCTTAATCCTTAATCCCAGATTCAACAAGGTACTGGAAATATTCCTGAGATTTTGGTCCATATTGGCATGATGGCATCAAGCAGTTGCTGCAGATTTTTCAACTGCACATCCATAATGCAAATGTCCCTTTCCACCACATCCCAAAGTGCTCTATTGGATTGATATCTGATGACTGTGGAGGCCATTTGAGTACAGCGAATTTATTGTTATGTTCAAGAAACCAGTCTGAGGTGATTCTTTGATTCTGAGAAGATTTGAGAGATATCCTGCTGGATGTAGGCATCAAAAGATGGGTACACTGTGGTCATAAAGGGATGAACATGGTCAGCAACAATACTCGGGTAGGCTGAGGCGTTGACACAATGCTCAATTGGTACTAACGGGCCCAAAGTTTGCCAAGAAAATATCCCACACACCATGACACCACCATCAGCAACCTGAACCGTTGATACAAGGCACGATGGATCCATGTTTTTGTGTCGCTGACGCCAAATTCAGACCCTACCATACAAAAGTTGCAGCAGAAATCGAGTCTCATCAGACTAGGCAACGTTTTTCCAATCTTTCATTGTCCAATTCTGGTGAGCCTGTGTGAATTGTAGCCTCAGTTTCCTGTTCTTAGCTGACAGGAGTGGCACCCAGTGTGGTCTTCTGCTGCTGTAGCCCATCTGCCTCAAGTTTAGACATGTTATGTGTTCAGAGATGCTCTTCTGCATACCACAGCTGTATCGAGTGGTTATCTAAGTTACTTTTGCCTTTCCATCAGCTCAAACCAGTCTAGCCATTCTCCTCTGACCTCTGGCATCAACAAGGCATGTGCGTCCACAGAACTGCCGCTCGCTGGATATTTCATCTTTTTCGGACCATTCTCTGTAAACCCTAAAGATGGACATGCATGAAAATACCAGTAGATCAGCATTTTCTAAAATACTCAGACCAGTCCATCTGGCATTAACAACCGTGGCCCGTTGAAAGTCACTTAAATCTCCTTTCTTTCCCATTCTGAAACTTGGTTTGAACTGCATCAGATTTGCCTTGACCATGTCTACATGCCTAAATGCACTGAGTTGCTGCCATGTGATTGGTTGATTTGAAATTTGCGTTAACAAGCAGTTAGACAGGTGTCCCTAATAAAGTGGCCAGTGAGTGTATATAAAACATATATAATTATCAGTAATTTGTGTGTGTGTGTGTGTGTGTGTTTAACAGAAGAAAGAAACTCAAAGGATTTTAACGACTTGAGAGTGAGTTACTAATGACAGAATTTTCCATTTTGGATGAGCTAACTTTTTAAATCTGAAAAGGCATTTGGTGACAGCACAGAATTTGGCTTCGCATCAGAAACTGCACTTGTTTTTATCACATGTTCACGAGAGCCTCCCAACATAGTTTGGCTGAATGGATTTATGGGACCTGTTCTTGTAATAAAAATGCCTTATTCAATAAAGGAGAACCAACTCAAAGAGAGAACATGGTTTATCTCGGCTGCTCCTTGAATAGGGTTTCCCCCAGACATATAAAGTCAATGGTGACGGTAATCATTCAGGATTACGACTTCATAAATCCAATCCAATCCAAACCATAACATTAAAATGACACAAGGCATCTCGGCAGCAGCACAGCGCATAAGCAAAAGCGCTAACTGAATTTTTCATGTGGCATTAGTTGTCTTGTTTCTCATTCTGAAGGGTTTTGCTGTTCATTTCGTCCATGATCCTAAAGAAGACCTCAAGCTGTTTTAATATTGCTCCCACCTAAAAGAATATCTAGGGGCTTGGCAGAACTATAATTTGTTATTGATTCAGTGATACTATATTCACTGGAGATGCACACTGCACTCCCAGAGTCTTAAACCAACACATTCCTACAAAGGAGAAGTTAGCACTTTAGCGATGTGCTAAACAAGTTAACACATCACGTTGTAGGAATTGCATTTAGAGTCAAGATTCAATGTGATATATTCATTTATTGTTAAACGAACACAAATGTGAGTTGACAGACTAAGCGTGATCGTATCCACTAAGAGCACCAGACGTTCACAATTAAGACCTTGAAACGTTCCCCTGAGAAGCGCAGACGCCTACATTCGCCACACACAAGCTAGCGTTCACAAAACAAACAAGTGGAAATTGGTTTTCAGTGAACAAACATCTACACTTGAAAAATTCAAGTAGTAAATACGCTTAAGATCTACATGTTTCTTTCTCAGCTAATGATATCAGATTGATGCGCTGTCACTGAAGACGACGTTTGTGGATAAGTTAGTACAACATCCATGTCTCTTTCCATCTATCTTTAATTAACACAGATGCAGGTGTCTGCGAAGACATTAGCGAATCGTAACACAGAGGGCCTGAGGGAAATCTGAGGCGCTGGAGACATGGAGGAGGAATGAGCTGTAATCGTCATCTTAAACCCTATAATACTTGCGAAAATTGGCTCAGTGATTTGTTTTCTCTGCAATTATGTTTTTCCAATTCCTGCGTGTGAGGAATGGAGAAGAAAAGGGTAAAAGACGTTATCGTTGTTGTTAATTGATTTGTGTGTATTCCCATGACGCAGAAAGCTTCAATTCGGAGACGAACAGAGACATCACTGTTGCAGTGGAGACACAGTGATGCATCACTGCAGCAAATGGGGCTATGGGGAAATAGTGAGCTCAGACAATAGCGCTCGATGGTACACAAGCAGAAAAATCTATTGATGCTGACAATGAGATTCGATTGTATTCAAATCCGATGCTGTACTGTGCTGTACTGTGCCGTGTCCAAAGGTTTCTGCATGTATGTCCCCATAAAACTCCATATTATTACTTTATTTTAATTCATTTTTTTACATTGTAGGATTGAAAATCTTTGATACTTCACAATCTGATCCCATTGGAAGTCATGATCCGATTCCAAAAGAATCCTTAACCTAATTTTCTCCCCCGTTTTATCATCTCTGCAAATCTCTCCATTAGTTGGGCGATGTCGATCAATTTGGCATCGTACGATGTCTAACGTGAAACATTGCAATGGACCATGGCATTGTCATCATTGGCTGCAGTGAATTAATTAATTCATTCATTTTCTTTTCAGCTTTGTCACTTTATTAATCTGGGATCGCCACAGCGGAATGAACCGCCAACTTATCCACATTTGTTTTATGCAGCGGATGCCCTTCCAGCTGTAACCCATCTCTGGGAAACATCCATACACACTCATTCACACTCATACACTATGGACAATTTAGCCTTACCCAATTCACCTATAGCACGTCTTTGGACTTGTGGGGGAAACCGGAGCACCCAGAGGAAACCCACACAAACACGGGGAGAACATGAGAACTCCACACAGAAATGCCAACTGACCCAGCCGAGGCTCGAACCAGCGACCTTCTTGCTGTGAGGCGAACGTTTTACTCACTATGCCACCATGGCGCCCTAAATAAATTATTCATGACTAATTAATTAAATCATAACAAAAGACCGCATAGTCTTTGTTTTAGCCATAACCAAATCATAAATAAATAAAGTTACACACAAATTACCACCTGTCAATCACTTTTTCTGCAGGACTTTGGCATGAACAGGCAGAGTGATCTGTGCCGTTATAATGGCATCAACAAACTTGGTTGGTAAAAAAAAGTGCACAACCAACAGGACCCAACCAACAGTATCTGAGGTTTTTGCTAAGATTACTAAGAACAAGCTTGAAAGCGAAAGATTGAAGCAGTGTACTCAAACTATCACACATTACCTAGTAGATTCAAAAGACAGAAGAGTCGTTAGATAGAGACAACATTTACAAGATGTTCGTTTTCAGCGGTATAGTGTGGACAAAGGGCTTGTCATAAATGCTAGATGAAATGCCATTTTAAAATGCGAGGATTGCGATGCTGGCTGAGCATTGTGATGTCTATCGACCATTGGCGATGGATGATAGCATCGTCTATGGACCCATTGCCACTTTCCATTTTGAAATTTTAACCAGAACTGTAGTTTCTAAGCTTTCTTTAATATGATTTTGTTTAAAAACACATATTTTTATCAAAGCTTTGGCCTTCCTTCCCCACTGAGATAGCATTTTTAGGAAACAAAAACGTGTGTGTGTGTATGTATATATATATATATATATATATATAAAGTCCTTTAAAGTCCTTAATTATATTGCCAAATGAATAAAGTGGCAAAGCTTGACAAGATTATATTTCTTCAATTTTATTGCACCAACAAAACAACATTTTTTTAAACAAGTGAGCAAGCAGCCTATTTCGACTTTAAAAGTACTTGCTCTTGTTGTGCGAGTCATTGCAATAATTATTAGTTTGTGAAGGTATTGTACCTCACACCAAATAAAGCCATTATTCAGTGTTTCTGTTTTGCCAATACATAATTACCTTTAGCAAACATTTGGTTTCTATCCAAAAACATTTGCTTATTAGTTTCACACAATCCAAAAAAAAGGTCTGAGTTTAATCAGGTGTTAATCTCTCTGAGTGGACAGAGGCTTTCGGGCTGTGTTTGTACCACTTTAGAGAGAGACCATGACAAATGTACAAATCATTCTGCAGTTCTACTAAAAGATCTCTATCTATCAGAGTGGGAAAGAGTTTGGACTTTGCTCTGAGGATTTGGGATAGGTGTAGGATACATTCGGTTCAATCTGTCCAGTCTCTAAGCACAGGGATGCAAAGGGAAAAAAAAGAAAAGAAAAAGAAAAAGAAAAGCACAGCATCCAAGGCAGCCCTCTAGCAGAGATCTGCAGTGGGCTTCAAAAGTTTTGTAGCTTTTTTGTGCTGAACTTCCAAAAGTTTTAAATGATTTTTATTTATTTATTTTTTTGTATGTGGGGAAGATATAGATAAGGGGGACACAGTGGCTCAGTGGTTAGCACTGTCTCCACACAGAAATGCCAACTGGCCTAGCCGGGACTTGAACCAGTGACATTTTTGCTGTAAGGAGTTTGCATGTTCTCCCCTTGTTGGTGTGGGTTTCCTCCTGGTGCTCCGGTTTCCCCCACAGTCCAAAGACATGTAGTATAGGTGAATGTATGTGTTGTATTTGCGTGAATTAGTATGTATGGGTGTTTCCCAGTACTGGGTTGCAACTGTGTAAAACACATGCAGGATAAGTTGGCGATTCATTCCGCTGTGACAACCCCTGATGAACAAAGGGACTAAGTCGAAAGAAAACGAATAACTGAAGATGTAGATATGCTGAGGTTCTATGGCAAAATTGAGATAAAATAATAGTCAAATAAATAATTAATAATCACATGAAACATATTTTTATTGGTTTAGTAATCAAGCAGAACAAGAAGACATTTTGAAAAATGTTTCCAACAAAAATGTTAATGTTGATTTGTTTTGCAGAAACATAAAGTACACTAAAAATTGATTCATTGGATTTACTAAATTTATTAAGGTAAGTGGTTTCAAAACATTTTTGTGGGCTGAATTTAAACATTAAGTTAAACATTATTACATTTTATTTGGTTCTTTAAATTCTGCCTATATAAATTATTTGCAACCACTTACCTTTAAAATGTAGTAAATCCAGTAGTAAATCCAGAATCTTTTTTTCAGTGCAACTGTTATGATTGTCAGCGACCTAGTGGCTACAGATCACTGATGGACAACCAATCTGCCACTACATGGACTACAACTCTAAGCATGCACCACAAACACCGGTTCCTGATCCAGACTGATTACAAACTCACACAGCTCAAGCTGCTTTTAAGCACTCATTACATAGACTGTTTATACAGCTCACACATACACACAGACATTGCTGAGTCTTGATGTTACCTGTACATATTACGAAGCGTTTCTCCTTGCCTTGCTCTGCTGTGTTTGATTCTTTGCCTTGTTTATTGTTTTCTGATGCTAGCTGCCTGGACCGACGTCTTTGCCTGTTTTTAACTTCACTTTTGAATTGTCCACATATACTGTTTGCTCCTGTGATCAACCCTTGCCTGCCTGATCATGCCTTGTGTAATAAAGACTCTGCTATTAGATCCTCACCTTCGTTGTTCCATCCGTATGGTTACATAAACACGAAGAAACATGAACTAATGAAGTTAATCAACTGTTTGATTTCCAACATTATTTTCAGAAATTCTTTGTGTTCAGATAAATATAATTAAAATAATTTTTTTTAAAAAGGTTAAGAGCAAGTGGAGGGTGAGTAAATGATGACCGAATTTTTTATTTTGTGGTGAAATATCCATTTAAGATGATTGACTGGTAACGGTAACAAAACTCCTTTAAGTCAGTCTTCCAAAACTTTTTCTTTTTAGTTCATCTAATTCCATCCTAACACTAAGGCTTAAAAGTGTTTATATATTCATACACAGTAGATCATTCCGCATGTCAATCTCTTTAATAAGACACCAGAGCTTGTTTGTCTTTCAGAACTTAAAGACTTTCTGGAAGGAATCATGGAAAAACTTTCTAAAGAAATACCTAAAGGCTACTTCATTCATCAAATTCGCATGGGACATTTAATAAAAGTCATTTACACATATCGTATATGGAACTTCAAGTGAAATTACTGTGAAATAATCACCCATGAGAATGATCATTATTTGAACACATTTCTGTCAAACCGCTGAGATGCAATAATAAATGAAAGCAATTTTTTTTTTTGTCTTTGTTTGTCTTTTCCTATAGTACATTGTGAAATATTGCAACTGTAATAGAGGGCTGTTCACTTTCAGAAGTTGCAACAATGCTTCCATTTCCCTGAAAAAAAATAATAATAATTTGCATCTTTTCTGCTACATGCAAGAGTTAAAGCATTTAGAGCCTTGTAGCATTACCTGTTTGGGAATGGGGGAATTTAAATTGCAATATTTAATTTTTCTGTGTTACATATCAAGATACTGAGTATAATTTCACCAGAAAAAATTAACAGCTGTATTTGGAAATAATTCATAATTTTCTAGAGTGCATCTGCATCAAAATAAACCAACCACAAGCATTCATAAATACAGTACAGCAAAGTTACAAAAAGAAAACAACAGCAACAACAGTGCTCTATGGTTTTCTGAGAGTTTAGCAGTATTCTGGTACACAAAGTGAATAATTAAATGTAAAAATACACTATATGGTCTTCATCGTATACATAAATACATGTAACCTTTCTTAAAGTTACAAACATTTTGATTATTTTAAATTATACACTGGCTAGACTAGTTTACTCAGTCACAGCCCTAAAAAACCCTTTTGGGTAAACATTGCAAAGACAAATTATGTGCATTTTCAACTGCTCCTGGTCAACTACAATCTTGATTTGACATTGCCAATCCTTTAATGTGACTATTGCTGATGGCACATTGCAATATTGATTAAATGATATATGGACCCTTTTCACATTTCCAGGTTTCTCAGCAGCGGAAGTCGTCATAGTTGGGTAAACATAGAGTGCATTGAACAGGAGAGTACAAGAAATAATTTTTGTATTCCTGTTTGTTGAAAAAAGGATTTTCTAGATTTTCAAAAAAAGAAAAAAAAATGTGTGAGACTGATAATGGCAGCAGGAAAAGAGAATAACTTTAAATTTACTGTCCTGCCCCATAGATGCTGCGTTAGAAACACCTCAGACAAGCGGTAATTATTTATTATTTTTTTTATTTGATGCAAAGATGCTACAATACATAAATATGTATAAATGAACATGCAGTTTTGTAAAACAAAATAATAATAATAAAAAATAAATAAATAAATAAATTATATATATATATATATATTAAAAACTTTTAAGGATTTAACATGCTGATGACCGTTAAACGTAACCCAGGCTCATTATTGATATGTATCACTATACACATTTCTGTTTTTGTTTTCGCGAAACCACCAGAGGCTACTGTGTACGCTTTTTGAAATATCAAATTCTTCTCATGAGTGCGCATCACACCTGCCCTTCTCGCGGAAATGTACCAGAGGCCTGATGTGAACTGATGGACTGACTAACGGACTGGCTGATAACCTCCCCTAAACCCGATCAACAGCACTTTTAGAAATCCAGAAAAAGAAAAGGCCTCACGACCGTCTGATTTTTACCACAGTTTCAGATCTTACCACGTTTTCACCCTGTTATTTACTTGTTTAATTAATTTTTTTTGCTTTTTTGTTTTACCTGTTTTCTGGAACTGTTCTTTGCCGGACTCGAACCTCATCTTTGTGGTCAACTCCCTTCTGCGTCTCAAGTCCTCCAACGTTCGCAGCAAGCTACTGGGCAAACTGGTAACAGCAGAAAAGCTGTTCACATTGAGGTATGTGGTCAGCTGGTAGTGTAAAAAAAGAAACAGAAGCCGTTGGCGGTGTCATACCGTCCCGTAGTGTTCATTTTAAAATGAAACCCAGTCATACGCAGCTCTGGCTACATAATTTGCACTCTCCAGAAATGTATACGGGGGTACGTTTTCACCAAGAGCCTATGTTGGTTAAACGCATCATAATCGTTGAATCACTGGCACTACCCTGGCACTACCCTTCCTAAACTTCAAGAACTGTACTCTTCCAGAGTGAGTAAAAGGGCTCGCAAAACCATCCTGGACGCCTCGCACCCAGCACACTTCCTGTTTGAACTGTTACCATCTGGCCCACACGAAAACAGCCAGACACAGGAAAAGTTTCTTTCCTCAGGCCATCTACCTCATGAACAGTTAATATTTTTCCTATGGTGCAAAAAACGTGCAATACTTTCTCATACACACTTGAACACAGCACCTTATAACAATATACAATGCAATACTTCTTATGCATCTGTACACAGCACCTTATAACAATATACAATGCAATACTTTTGCATGTGTACACAGCACCTTATAACCTGTATATTTATAACAAATCTGTACATATATTTTAACATCCAGATCTTTTTGGAATGACTGCATCTCTGTTTAATGTCTATCGTCTTTTTTTTCATATTTATTCTGTGTTGTCACTTGTCACTGGAAGCTTCAGTAGCCAAAGCAAATTCCTTGTGTGGAACACACTTGGCAATAAAATTGATTCTGATTCTAATAGTCCTGTAAAAAAGGTCCATTGTGCAACCCAACATGAGTACCATATTGGCACCAGGTTTCTGTAGCTTGGTTGGGAGTCCCGGTCACATGGTAAATCTACTCATTGGGCCTCAAGGGAAAGAAAAACACAGAACGCAGGATCTACTTTTGACATTCAGCAAATAGAGTATGATGGAGTTCTTCATCACACACAACTGATGTTTGATTTATGACCTTACACAGCAAACAGAATATCGAGGAATGATTTTCACATCATTCAAACCTCTGTTTTTCATAACGCATTCAATCAATAGCCAACACTGTGGAAAAGTTGTGGATTTTCATTCTCCCCCTCTCTGCTGCCTCCCCTCTTTTTCTTTTTTGCAAGTTCTGTGTACCCAAGGGCACAGGAAGGTCTGCTGTACCGTCTGCTTTTTGGAATAATGCCTCACTTTTGAAATGCAGCTTGAGTGTGTCTGAGGCGTACCTGTCAGTCACACACCTAAGCACAGAGGTGCAATTCTCCTCTCTCCTTCTTTACCTTCTCCGCCTTTCTCTCTCCTTGGCTTTTTTATCATCTCTTTCGGATGAAACGAGTACCAGAGTGGAGTCAAATGAAGCCACGAGAGCTCATCAGTAAGACACATTGCAGGAGCTTTTGCTGATTACCACTCCCTTGTAATCCCACTACCATGATTCCCAGGGAAGAGGGAAATGCAGATCGTATTCACAGACGTCACAGATCAACAGACCATGATAATAAATTCATACATTTGGGAGAAAGACAGCATTGGAGAAGCTGCTGTAGCATGTCAAGCTTTCCACACACTAGTGGTCTTATTTACTTTTTTGTTGAAGATTTAGAACTTGGGCCCTGACTGTTCACACTTGGTATTTAAGATATTATTTAAGACATTATTGTAAATACGATTGATGTGGAGCACAAGAACATAAAATATGGGTAACAAGATGCATGAGCACATAATGGCAGGTGGAAACCATGTTGCAGTGAACACAACGGAATCAATTGGAGGCATAGTATGGCATAAGCCTTGTATTTTGCATCACTGTGGTACTATAACAAAATACAACAATTAAATATTATACATACAAGTATATATAATTAATTAATATACTTAAATATGATACATACAAGCATATATAATAAATTAATATACTTAAATATAATACATACAAGGAACTATGTACTTTCTGTGTTCATAATGTATCCCTTGAGTTTGGTGGTATGGGTAGGTTTGAGGGTGGTTTAAGGTGCAAGGGATGGTCAACAGTGTAATTACAAATGTAACTACGTAAATTAATTACAGATGTAATGACAGAGGTATTTAACCAATAATTAATGCAATGTAAAACAAGTAGGACTAACTTGGCCTTTGATGTAAAGGTAATTTATTTAAAATGGCTGGGGGAAATAATTTAAAAAGAGTTACTTTCTTCCTTTTATCCTAAAGGTAGGAAACTACAACACCCATAATGCAATGAGCAGGCTGTCATTGAAAGCCTGTCCCAATATGCTGTGAATGAATAGACATGAGTTACTTTTGTAAGTTTAATTCACAATGGTATAGACTTGTTTTGTTCCCTGGTGAACGAACCGAAAAACTAATGATTAGATTTTAATAGGGTATCAAAAGTCAGTCTGCAAAGAATTGCATATTTAAAAGAACATGACGATGTAAATCTGAGTAAAAACTCCAACTTCACTATCAACCGTGTTCAGGGCAAATTTACATTCTGTTCCTTAACTTGAAACTAGAAAAATAGAAAGCAAAAATATAATAAAAGGTAAGAACATTTAGTGCTTTATTTGAACAATCTCGGTGCAAAGTCTAAAAGCAAGGGGCAAAAGCATTAAAATAGTTTTCAAATCCACTTTTGCTTCTTTTAAGGATGGAAAAATATGCTCTGCGCCCCAGCGTATGGTTTAACAGGGTTGTGCTTATTCTCTTAAAGAGCTATGGGTGTGTTTTGAACATAATGTGCATTAAACCAATTAGAGTCTCATGTTTCTTTTAAGAGTCAGATGCATTGCACCATGGTGCATTTGATATTTACACGGTGGACTTTGTAAGTGGAAAAAAACTGTTAAACAGACAATCTGCAGCACAAGGATAAAGAACGAGCCTCCTTCATTCTGCCTCTTTACTTTACTTATACACTTTATTTTACTCCTTTCGTGGAGTGAGGAAACGGTGAAAACTCACTCCACCGAAGACATCTACATATTAGCCTACATATTTAACTTCACAAAGATTTGATAGCGCAAAGATTTGTTTCTAAATTCACTATTTCTAAATTCTAATTTCCAGCAAACAAATAAAATGAACAATAATAAAGAAGTGTGGTAAAAAAACTGAGTTATATTCAAACACACGTCCTATTCTTATGCCCCATATCATGATGCACACGTCTCCAAAACCCGACAGGTTTTTAATAAAACAAATATAATTACGCATATAATAAATAATACTGCTAATATTAATAATAATAATAACAACAACAACAACAACAACAACATTATACAAATGCAAATTGTCATGAATAAACTGAAAAAGCCTCTCGAGATGAAGAGGGCATAATCAATAATGAATTTTGGTTTTTTTTGTTTTTTCATTTGTAAAGATATTTGTGTATCGCTGCATATACTGTGTGCATTAAGCAATGTGTAAGTATTTGGACCTGCATATGCGCACAACTAACGCAATCTGCGCTGTACTTTAGACCAGCTTGTCCACTTTGTCTATGGTGTAGTCTATTTCAGTCATCTCAAAATAGCGAGTGTGCCTTAACAAACATCCTTTTCAGACCAGACTTTTAGACCCATGAGTCCACAAAGTGGAGCAAATGGATTTGCTATTAAGCAACGTGGTGCAAAACGTGAAAATTACTGTTGTGCTGGTCTAAAAAAAATAGCAACAAATCATGACCGAACATGTCTTGTACCTTATTGTGCCAGGTGTATGATAGGGCTCCTATCCACAATCCAACAGAACAATCCCAATTCTACCCCTTAGCCCTTACCCTTACCCCTACCCCTCGTTTTGCACGTTCACGTCAAGGGGTAGGAGTGTCCCAATTCTCTTTAGCTTGAAGGGGTAGGGCTAAGGGCAAGGGGTATACACCCCTTCGAACGAAGATTTTTCAGGACCACACAAAACGGAGGGGTAAGAAATTATCCCAGAATGCACCTGCCTCAGAGGCAGGATAGCTGAACCCGAAAGTAAGGAGATCCACAAATTAGTATTTTTTGTCATTATTACGAATTTTTACGACAAACAAACATATGTTTTAATATATTCATAACCGTGTTCATGTTTTACCGCCATGCTTTAAAAAAAATAATTTAAAAAATCAATAAATAAAATAAATAAATAATTTTTTTTTTAAAAACGCAAAATTTTGCAATCTATAATCCATAATCATAACTCCAGTACAGCGGTCCTAGAACATTCTGACACTTGATGACACTCGAATACCCTGTCAGTAATGTCTAGTGGCTGGGAATGAGCTTTTACAGTGTCTGCTGTAATGTTAATGTTGTTTTCGTGCGTTTACATAGATGAGTATGGCCACGGAGTAAATGCACAGTACAGTTCCGATGTTATTGCTACATTAGATTGTTATGATAACATAATATACGCCTTCAGTCATTTCCTGAAGATAAACACCAAAAAATAACACAACTGGAATAACTACAGCAGTCGTGATCGTCTGATTTCATATGAAGCAAGAGATCGCGATGACATATGATGACGTGTGTAGATGTTGAATTGCTGTCCCAATTCTTAGGGGTAAGTTTTGAAGCCCTTCCCCTTAACCCTCGATTGTAAGGGCCAAGGGGAAGGGGAAAGGCCAAGAGGTAGGGGTACAAAAATAGAATTGGGATTGGGCCTTAATACCTATTAAAAAGTTAAACCATTAAAATATGAAAAAACAAAACAAGCAATCAAACAAAAATGCTACTATCTGCACATTAATATTTTTTATTATCAAAGATTTTAATGTTGTTAGAAGCTGCATTTAGACACAATTGCAAAACCCTACAGCTTGCATTCCGCTCAATAACAAAGCTTAAAAAAACAAAAATGACAGTAGTAAGACGCCAACAGTCAATTTATCTGACTATAGTGTGTAATGTGGATTTGTTGCACATTTCAAATTGTCAGTCATGTATCCTGTCTTTATACATAAATAAGAACAGATGCCTGGCAAACAAACTAAATTAATCATATTGTCACAACAATTTGTAAGTGGCAGACATACAACAACAGAAAAAGCACTGGTTATTGTTAAGTCATCTGTATGAAACAAAATGACAAAAACAGTAGGGTTGTATCCCATTGCATGATGCTTGTAGGGAAGAAATAGCTACTGGAAATGCTACTTTAAAAATAGATGAACTGCTGACATGCTAAAAAAAAAGCATTAGCATTGTTGCTACTTTTAGCAGTTCCTCCCAAACACATCATCTTCAGAAACGTGAAGTCTCCTACTTACACGCGCATCAGGATGTTCTGAATAGCATAATTGACTCTGAGGAGGCGAACGATACAAATCTAATGAGGAAGAAGAAACAAACATATTGTGCAGTGTGTGTTTGTGCGTGGGAAGCTGCCGTTTCTGTAATGGATGTGTTTATTTGTGGCATAAGCAGGGGGAACATGTTATGCAACTGCGCATAAAATGTGGCGCAGATGTCTGGGCCGAGCTTCATGCTTAAATTAAGAGAAGAATCCGATGACAGATATAGGGCTCTGGAAACATGACAGAACCACACGCAAACACAAATCTCGGCAAATAGTATTTATTGTAGTAATTATTAACAACTACCTCGGTTGTGATAACAGCAGCAGAACTGGTGTGTAAACGGAGGTGCTCGTCTTCATCTTGGCTTTCGCCTCAATTGTGCGTTTTGAAACAAAAGCAGCCAAGTGGAAAACAAGAACAAGAAGGGGAGAGATTTTTGAATAATAAGGGCAAATTAGACTCCTGCCTGTGTGCATTTATCTGTAATCAGAGAGAGCTGAGCGTGGAGCTGTTCGGGATGTAAGAGTCGCTGCTGATTGCGGAGACTGGGGCCGCTTAAATGAGAGCTATTGTTTCTCTTGCACAAATCTAGAGCTTCTTTCTCTACCTTAATATACATCACATTAGCACCAGTGTTGAGGGTAACATTTTACACATAACACTTATTGTTTTCTTTTTTCTTCTTCTTTTTACGTAACGTGTTTGTGTCCCTATTCTACGAGTTTAAAACCTTCTAATCTTGTTTTGGAGGTCTTCTACAATGTGATTACATACAAGCATTCATTCATTCATCTTCTTTTCGGCTTAGTCCCTTTATTAATCTGGGGTCGCCACAGCGGAATGAACCGCCAACTTATCCAGCATATGTTTTATGCAGCGGATGCCCTTCCAGCTGCAACCCATCACTGGGAAACATCCATACACACCCAATCACACTCATAAACTTACACTTTACCCAATTCACCTATACCACATGTCTTTGGACTTGTGGGGGAAACCGGAGCACCCGAAGAAAACCCACGCCAACATGGGGAGAACATGCAAACTCCACACACAAATCCCAACTGACCCAGCCGAGGCTCGAACCAGCGGCCTTCTTGCTGTGAGGCGATTGTGCTACCCACTGCGCCACCATACCATGACGCCCTACATACAAGCAAATATTAGTAAAAATTAAAGCTGCAAGCAGCGATGAAAGGGACCTCACACTCAGGCTCACCACCACCCAGTGTCCTTAGGATTACAGAAAACAGTGGACAAGAATAAGTTAAGCTGATGTCTATAAAAAAAAAAAAGAGAGGTAGATATCTTTAGGAGAGCAATCTCATTGATCATGTAAATTTTCAGGGGGCTCGGAAATTGTGTATAAGTTAAGTAAGTTATAAGTAGGGCCACATGGAATCTGCGCGTGCAGAATTCCGCAGATTTTTAGCCCGTCATTGATTCTGTTTATTTAATTGTGTAAATGTGTGTAAATGTATATTTAATCAGTTTTCAAATTAATTTTAGTAATAATATTGACTAATATAAAAATACTCATGTGATTTATTGACAATACAGTTTGTAAAGTACTATTTTCTGTCTTTTAGTAGACATTTTTATATGAGAGACTTGCTTTGTTTACCAAATAAAGTGGATCTAATTAGATTTGCATTGTAAACATTAAATAACAGTTAAAAAGGTATTACTTTTATATATTAAGGTTTTAGTTATGATTCTCCCAAAATCATTCCGCATGGATCCGCAGATTTTTAACAAAATACTTAGCAGAAATGGCAAAAAATGTCCACATATTCCGTCTGACCCTAGTTATAAGCACTTTCTCCCCCAATACAAAACACTCAACTCTGGAAAACTCTAGATCTTCACAATTTAACATCGCAAAGGCCTTTGGATTAAACTGACAAAACTTGCATTCAATCTTATAAAAATTGAGTTTGAAACAATATAGTGTAAGGCCCAATCCCAATTAATAAATAAAATAAAATAAAATAATAAAAACATCGTGTTCCTAAAGGTGCTTCATTATATAATTTTGTAACGATTCAGAGATCTGTCTTTTTTTTAGTGTATGGGTCAGGCTAGACCTCAATCTGTAATAATGACTTGCTAAACATTCATGCATTTAAGGGTTAAGCAACACAATTGCTTTCAATCTAACACAAAAATCATAACCATAATATGCTTGAATTTTTCCTAGGCTTTCCAACAGATATCCTAGATACGTATACGTATGCTTGAGTGAACTGTCATTTTTATTTACTGAATATGCTAGCAATGCATTTGTCAAGATAAAAATCACGCAATCACATCTAGATAATTTTCCAAGAGATTAAAAATGACAGATAAAAAAAATAGAGCACGACAGAAACTTTACAACCCAGTCCATCAAAGTGACATTAATGATTATTTCCAGAATAACCTCTGGTCTAAAGCAAACATTAATTCTTTTTTTTCACAGGCATGTAGGCCAGTGCTCTTCCTGAAGGGGATTACAATAGTGAGTGTTCTGTTACTGCCGCCCAGAGCTGCTGAGATTATGTTCGATTAGTGTTCCATCCCCCCTTTGAATGAGAATCTATAAAAAGCAACATGTTCTTGTCTCAACTTCACGTTTAATTAATATCATAAAAATTGATTTGCTTTAGAGAGTCAATAAGGCATGAATGGAACATCTGGGAATGGCTTGCTGAATGACTGTTACAATCTCAACGATTGTGGAAGCATATTAAAAAATGCTAATGAAACAAATCAAAGTATTACTTTCATTATGATTTATTTAGAGTTCATCCATTGACTGCGTTGAGCGTGACAGAGTCTTAATAAATGCTTTAAGATTCTCTCTCTCAAGTGCTTAAATAGATAATCCTGCCCTTTTGTGTATTCTTAAATTAATTCTCTTTTTTATGGTCCTTCTGGTAGTACACATTCACAACTGCATTTGACTTTCTTTTCAGTTTAAATAAATTATGCATATTTTGACCAATCCTGCATGCAATATATACACGGTCACATGATTGAGCATCCAATAATATATACACTCACCGGTCACTTTATTAGGTACACCTGTCCAACTGCTCGTTGATGCAAATTTCTGATCAGCAAATTACATGGGAACAACTAGGCAACAATTAGGCATGTAGACATGGTCAAGATGAACATTAAGCATCAGAATGGGTAAGAAAAGCTGATTTACGTGACTTTGAACATGGCATGGTTGTTAGTGCCAGACGGGCTGGTCTAAGTATTTCAGAAACTACAGATCTACTGGGATTTTCACGCACAACCATCTCTAGGGGTTTCAGAGAATGGTCTGAAAAAGAGAAAATATCCAGTGAGTGGCATTTCTGGGGGCGCAAATGCCTTGTTGAGCTGTAACACAAACAACCACTCGATACAACTGAGGCAACCGAGGTTACAACCGACAACAAACACATCGAACCTTGAGGCAGATGGGCTACAGCAGCAGAAGACCACACCGGGTGCCGCTCCTGTCAGCTAAGAACAGGAAACTGAGGCTACAGTTCGCACAGGCTCACCAAAATTGGACAATAGAGGATTTGAATAGCATTGCTTTGTCTGATGAGACTTTTGCTGAAAAATTCTGATTGTAGGGTCAGAATTTGGCATCAACAACATGAAAGCATAGATCCATCCTGCATTGTATCAACGGATCAGCTTGGTGTGGGTAGTGTAATGTTGTGGGGGATACAAAATCTCTAAAGAATATTTCCAGTACTTTGTTAAATCTCTGCCACAAAGGATTAAGTTCTGAAGGCAAAAGGGGGTCCAACCTGGTACTAGTATGGTATACCTAATAAAGTGGCCAGTGAGTGTATATTCAGATCGCAGTTCCCAATATAACGACACTTCACATCTACAAAACTGATACAAAGCTGTACGCCTATTATTATTTTAAAAAAATGTTTTGTAGGTCTATTATGTCACTAGTCAGTATTTGATTCATCTTACTATTTAAAAAGACAGTACACTTTTTTTTATTTCCTCAAACTTTTATTATACTGATTAAAAGTCTGACAACTTGATAGCAAATAGCTAAATTTGTGATGGTCCTTATGTAATATGATTATGAAATATGTTGAATTGGGATCATAAAATGCGTATCCAACCATTGCTCTCAGTCTGAAATAGCAGCAGAATCCTTATGTTTCTCCTGAACCAACAACACTCAACTCACTTGCTTGAAACTGCATAACGTAGCTTTAATATTTAAATCCCTTCTGCATGATTGGCCTGTTTCTGCAAGAATAAAACAGAGAATGAACTGTCAAAGAGCTGAACAGACTAGCTCTTTAAAAGATTTTGTGGCCTTATATGAATTCGTTTGTCACAGTGTGTGATCATTCAAACTCCAATTTCTTGAAAAAAAAAAAGAGGTGAAACACACAGCAGAGTTCCTCTTGAAGAATCTGAAACACAATTTTACACAGTATTCCTACGCACTCTGAAGAAAATGACAAAAATCATTTAATTCAATGGTTTCTCTCTGTGACATGTACAAGTTATCTACAACTTGTGTTTTGAGTCTCTTATACACCGAGTGAAAACAGCAACATTATGAAATGTCTGTACAATATAAAATAAGTGCCTTCAATGTTGAAATACTTACAATTGCTATTTATTTCTGCAATGTGTAACTGAATGCTTACATCTTTACTAATTATGTAAATTACTTTCTATAAACATAAAACCTTACTGACCCCAAACCTTTGAACAGTAGTGTACATACATTCAAAACCTTTTTCATAATGTAATTTTTTTAATGTATTTATTCTCGATGTACAGTAAGCTAAATGTTAAATCTGTGACGAAAACTGAGAAAAAAATAACATAAATACATAATGACCTTATTAACAGAGCCTATTAATGGAGTAAACATTTATTTTTAATGTAGAAAATCGTGGCTCTATGTAATATTCTTTGAAATTATTATTTTTTACATAACACAGTGACTAATAAAAACAACAATTTACTAGATTTTTTTGCTGATTTTGAAAATGGTTTCGTTTTTAACAATAATAAGAATACAATGTCCATGCTTATTGCCAAGATGCCTTTTTTCCCTTTTCTTTCTAAAGTTTTTGACTCTTCTAAAGCGTAAAAATATGTTTGCAGATATTTAAGAAACATGCCAAGTAAACATTCTTGTTTATTTCAAAAACAGTGAAGTCAGATGTGCTGCTTTAAAAATGTGTTTTCTGTGCTGAACCGCTCTCTTTGTTTTGGTAATTTAACCTGCCCAATGCCAGTTTAGCCAATTATATTTCAGCTCCCCGGGTTGCTTTGGTGGAAAACCGTGTATTTCTTTCATTCATTTAGAAAGGCTCTGAAAGCATGCATCCGTGACTGAAATGTGACCTCCGGTGGACAGTAACAGACTCCAAAATGAGACAGATTCAGTTCCACATGAGGTTATTAATTAGCAAATGATACAAATATTATGAGCGTAAACATTAGGTGAGCAGGTTAAATTGTAACAGTGTGTCCTAACAACACGCTTTGTGAGGAGATACGCAGTGATAAACAGTTTGGCTGTTTGCACCAGACAAAACACGAAATAAATTTAAATACAGCCATTCAGAAACACAGATTATGCACTCACTCATGAAATGGTAAGGTTTATGATCTAATTAATACATATTAACCCTCTTTGGCATGATTAAATATACATACTGAATCACTCATATGTGTTTAGGTATTTTATTTTCAAGATCTGAGGTGAACTATCTGCTGCTGCTTTCAGTATATGGCAATAAATGTCAAGTAAAATGACATTCAAACTCACATTGTTAGCATTTAACACCGAATAAAGCACATGAGGTTTACCTGAGGTAAACATTGTCATAGTTTTCTGTTGTTCATCTGTGAGAAATACAAGCTGTTTCTAATATATCAATTTGAGGTGTTGGTTAAGACAAAAACTCCTTTTAATATGGGAAAAAAAAAAGTTGCTTTTATTTAGAACGCGGTTTAAATCATCCACTCCTGTCCTCAACCTGGCAACCTGCACTTGGGTTTGTTTTTATCCAGGAGTGTAATACCTAGTTCAACCACTGGGTGTCAAACTTACATACTGCACTTTTAAAGGCTCAGTGAAATGCTTAGAAAAGTGCATTTTTTTATTCGATGCTTGACGTGATCTCAACCGAAATATGAAGAAGAGGGTGGGGCATATGGTAGCTCCTCCCTTTTTAAAAGAGACAGCCAATAGCATTTTTTATCATAGCTCGGCCAGGGAAAGTGGTTGAGCTCAAGCACATCAAATGAAAAGCTATTGAGAAGGGGTTTTTCAAGGGGGTGGGGCATGTCAGATACTAGAGAGCATTTGATTGGTCAAGATTTGATGAAAAAAACTGAAGTATGAGGTGATGTCAAAAAAAAAACAACAAAAAAAAAACACTGATCTATTTAGAAGGAAGTGACAAACTGCAAGCTTTGGGTTTCTATATCAGGTTTATATTGTCTAAATGCAAATTTTGTCCCTGTTTTAGAGCACACTAGCTTAAAGATATCCTTAAAACTAACGTACTGAACATCACGGGGCCTTTGAGTCAAATATTTGGGACCCAATGCACTGTATACTTTATGCAAAACATAGTTGAGGTCTCAAGTCCGGTTAAATGAAAGCCTTTCATTTTTATGAGGATGATTTTTGATGATATTTTTAATTGGATAAAGGGTATTTCACCATTAAGCATATTGATCTGAAACACTATCAATCTGGAGCTTCATTAAGCAGTTAATTCACAGAAGTGTTATTGATTTCGTGTATCACAGTCTACAAGGCTAAATGTGAGCAAATGCAAATCCAAATGTCTTTTTCACATCCCTTGCGGACAGACATTTCCTATTAACATTACAGGAAGATGAATATCATAACGCAAAGCTAACTTCAGCTTGACTATTACAGAGTTACTTATAATTTTCTCTGATTGCTTTTGTTATAGTTTCCAGCTTTATTACGGTACATTGCTAAAGCTGCAATTTAGCCATTACTACAGTTGAAATCAAATAGCATCAGGTAGAGTACTGAAAGAGAAATGAATTAGTCAAACGCCTACAGATATTGGCAGCTAAAGAAAGAGGCATTTAATACCAACACCTGTTGCGCACGGTTCCGCATGTTTCATCACAAGTAACACAAAGCCATTAGTGATTCGAGTGGTTTTTACAACAACATTCGGAAAAGCTGTTCACATGCAACTGACAATGTTTCAACACAGGGAAAATGTGCTCAGGGTTACATTTTTAAGAGCTGACAAATATGTACTCACTGGTACATATCGCTGCATTTTATATGTAAAATGAAATTTACAGGGGCAGATTTGTGAAAACCAAAACAGAAAGATGACGTGGTACATTACACTCCCTGACAAAAGACTATCCAAGTTTTAGGAACAACAAATAATAACTTGACTTCCAGTTGATCATTTGGTATCAGAAATGACTAATAGGAAAGGCACCGGCCTCTAGATTATGCTTATTTTATCAAAATAAATTATGATCATGCCTTGACCTTCAATTATTAAATTAGGACAGTAAAGTCTGACTTTGCTTAGATAAAAGTCTTGTCACTCAACAGAAATAATGTACAGTATAGACTCATGGTGCAGTGGAAGAAGAATTAGTATTGTGTATGACTCCCATGAGCTTGGAGGACTGCATCCATACATCTCTGCAATGACTCAAATAACTTATCAAACAACAACAACAACAACAGCAACAGCAACAGCAACAGCAACAACAACAACAACAACAACAACAACAACAACAACAATAATAAATATGTTTTATTTGTATAGCACTATTGTATATATCTTCACAAAAAACAAACAAACAAACAAACAAACAAACAAAGCATTGTAACAAACCAAATAAATAAATGTATAGTCAAATAAAGCAAAATAAACAACAAAAAAAAACTCATAAAAGCATACATGCACACACATATATGCATATATCTACACAATCACACACACAATAGTCCTTACATATGGATATACATGCACTGTACATGCATACATACATGCACCTACACAATATACATATATAAAAATATAAAATTAAAATATACTTCTATTAGGCATGGGCATAAGAATCTGATGGTATAATAACCTTGGATATACCTCCTAAACTAACATTTTAACAATTTTTAAAAGTTTTGTCTTAACATGCTTTTTAAAAACGTAAATGCTGGGGGATTCTTTCACTTTATTTGAGAGACAATTCCAAATTTTTGAGCAGAGTGACAAAAAGAGGTGCTGCCAGATCGCAGATAACTTTATGATCTTTATCAGATGACTTCACCGCCAGATAATGTCATCTGGAATGAAGAAAGTGTTCTTGCAGGACTCATTGAGATGCTTTGGATTCATCTTCAATGCCTCCTCTTTCATCTTACCCTAGACATGCTCAATAATGTTCAAGTCTGATGACTAGTCTGACCAATCCTGGAGCACCTTGACCTTCTTTGCTTCCAGGAGCTTTGATGTGGAGGCTGAAGTATGAGAAGGAGCGCTATCCTGCTGAAGAATTTGCCCTCTCCTGGGGTTTGTGATGTAATGGGCAGCACAACTGTCTTAATACCTCAGGCTGCTGATGTTGCCATCCACTCTGCAGATCTCTTGCATGCCTCCATACTGAATGTAACCCCAAACCATGAATTTTTCCTTCACCAAACTTGACTGATTTCTGTGAGAATCTTGGGTCCATGTGGGTTCCAGTAGGTCTTCTGCAGTATTTGTGATGATTGGGATGCAACAGATGCTTGATCTGAAAAATCTACCTTCTGCCACTTTTCCAAATGATCAACTAGGAGTCAAGTTATTATTTGTTGCTCGTACAACTGGGATCGACGACAAGACTTTTGTCAGGTAGTGTACATACGTCTATCTTAAAAATGCACCCCTGGCACATATTTCTCTTGGGTCTGGATTGGAGTGTTTCCTTCTAATATCTTATTTGGAACTGGATGTGTGTAGCTATTTGACAGTTTGATATTATATGTGATTCGGTGACATGAAGAGTCATATCGGAGTCAGCTCTTGTGCTTTGGCAGATTACAGTACGCTTGGCACATGGTGATGGTGAACACATGGTCAGCATCTCCAGCTCCAGTGATCTGAGTCCAGAGTCACACAGATAACAGGTGCAGCAGGGTTTGAGTGCTGTATTTCCTCCTGACATGTCAGTCTCAATCACACCTCTCAGCGGCTCTACACATCAGCCACTGTCATTCAGCAAACTTTCCTTCTGTGTCAATCAATCTTTTTTCTTTCTTTTTTTTTTTACTTTAGACAGAGAGCTCATTGCTTCACACGTATGACTTTGACACTGTAAAATGTTGATGGATGTTCAACAGCACACTGACCACAAAAAAATGTATCATTTGGGTGCTTAAAAAAAACATGTTCCGGGTTCATTGTTGCATGTTGGTCCATCGAAATCATGACTTCTGTGGATTTTGAATCCTTCATAGCAACAATATGAAACATTCATCCATTAATTTTTATTCGACTTAGTTCCTTATTTTTCAGGCGTCTCCACAGCAGAATGAACTGTCAACTATTTCAGCATATGTTTTACACAGCGAAGGCCCTTCAAGTCGCAACCCAGTACTGGGAAACACCCATACACATATACACTATGGCCGATTTAGTTTATTCAATTCACTTATAGTGCATGTCTTTGGACTGTACCCAGAGGAAACCAATGCGAACACAGGAAGAACATGCAAACTCTACACAGAAATGCCAACCGACCCGGCTGGGACTCCAACCAGCGACCTTCTGGCTGTGAGGCGACAGAGCTAACCACTGAGCCACAGTGCCACCTAATATGAAACATATAGAATGCAAATACACTCATATACTGTGCTTTACTTCTTGTGAAAATTATCTTAAATATAAAAAAAACATGTTTAATTCATAATTTTTATTCTCCAAAAACTCGTTAAAGAAGCCCATTTGATTTCTGTTTAATTATTAAAACCGACAATATTTTATACAATTAAATTTGTATTTATAATGTGATTAAAATTGTGTGTTTGTGTGTGTCATTGTAATTCAAAACTTCTACTTCACTGGATCTTTTTACAATCAAGGATTCCTGCGAGGTTTTTTAATGTTTATCTTACTCCTGTTTATGTACATACTTGTAATTAGTATTAGGTATGAAATGTGTTATATAAATAAACCTGCCTTGGGTTTAGGGGGAGGTGTAGGATAAAGCCCTGTAAAATGCATTACGCCTATAAAAAAAAGTCTGGGTGTGTCTGTGTAGGTGTTTAATGTTTAAAAATGAAACCCTTTTCAAATTTACCAAGCTTTTGTTATGTTTATGGATGATTTTGCCCCATTGACTTCCATTATAACCACATTTTTTGATTGCAAAGCCATGACATTATATAATCATGCATTCTTGATTGTTGGTTTTTTCCTGATATGAAGAGGTAAAACCTTAATTTTTACTGACAATCATTGGTTGGCACTATAAACCCTTTACATAGGCCTTTGCAAAAAAAAAAGTTTCCGTTTTGTACAATATACTGCAGGCTCATTCTGAAAACGTACACCTATATGCATTTCTGGGGATCGTGAATTATGTTGCCAGAAGTACTGTATGTATGGCTGCAATTCATCTTTAAAACGAATGCTATGGGGCAGCATGATGTGGCAGAATGTGATAAAATCTGAAAAACGAAAATAAATAAATAAATAAATAAATAAATAAAAAACAGGCTTTTCTTTTTCTGGATTCCTTTTTAAAACTGTCGGTTAGGTTTAGGGAAGTGGGTGGATGGGTGGATCAATCAGTGCTTTAAAAAAAAAAAAAAACACTATTGGTTGGGTAGGGAAGGAGTCCAGAAAATACGGCATTTTTATTTTCTCAATCATATCAAGGTAAGTGTACAAAGGTCTCTCTCACACGCTCGCACACACACTATACTCTATATATCCATATAATTTTAAGCTTTTCTTTACACTGCAACTGATGATCAACAGTAAAAATGAAAAATTTTAGCTCTTTCTAACAGGGAAAGCCAGTAACAATGAAATTTGATCAAAAACATTGCAATCAAAAAATGCCTTTATAATCCAATTAAATGGGGTAAAAACAGCCATGAATATAACGAAAGTGTAGTACATTTGTATTGTTGAATTTTTCAAAGCATTTTCACAAAATGTGTCAAAATAAGATTTGTCAACAAAAACCATTCCATTTACTGATACACAGAGAAATTGTGGCCAAATTACATCTTAAAATCACCTTAAAGTGGATGGAAACAGTACATAAGGGTTAAAAACACAAAAAAAGACTTTTGGCACATAAAAGTGCTTGTAGTTGAAGAAACACTCCATTATGTCCTTGAGTAAGTGTGCAGTGTAAGTGAAGAGCGGCTGAATGGAGTCAGGCTTGACTGGACTGTAGATGTGTCAAGTACAGACGAAATGCTGACAGGAGAGTCGGTCCACCCTGGGTGACCCACAGCCACAACACTCATGTAAAACACAGAATCAAAACAAATCAGCCTAAATGGATGCTGTGAGAGGGGAGAACATGAATAACCAAAGTCCCTCCTGACCTCGCAGCTGGCCAGACTAAAACCGCATGCAAACATCACACACCACCAGAGAGTTGAAGGCCTTGTTGTGAAACGGATTTCAATCGCAAACATAAAACTACACTAAAAGCTTTCTTGTATCCGGAGTGCATGGCCTCTCAGCCCCGGCAAAAGTAATTTTCCTCAGCTCTGACCCCGAGGGTTGGGTTACAGATGTAAAGACGGGCTCTGGAATCAGGTTTTCTATCATCACAGATGGAGGGTTGGGAAATGGTGGCGGTGAGAGGGAGAGATTACTGTACGCAGTTCTGTGGCTTGTCACAGACCTCAGTGTTGGAATGGTGTCACAGCTCATGGGAGAATGAGGGCAATCTTTTAAAGGTTCACAAGTCACTCCATCAGTAGGATTTAAAGGGAGTGATATGTATAAATTTTCTTTTTTTCTTTTTTTTTTCTTTGAATTTTGTTAGAAGCTTGTAAGAAATCTAAAAATATATATTTTTTAAAAATGTTCACCGCTTTAAGTTGTTTTTTTAACGGAGCCTGTTTTTATTTGCTGATAAATGGGTAGGACGTGATCCTACCGAGAGCCTTTCTTCTCTTCTGCAATAGTAAAGTTCACTTGACATTATATTTTTTTTAAATTGCATAGGCAGTTGCTTCATGTGTGTATCCTAGGGTTGAGCGATGTTGACTAATTTTGCATCATACGATGTCTAATGTGAAACATTACGATGGATAATGGCATCATCGTCATAGGTGGCGGTGAATTAATTATTTAACAAATGAATTATTAGTAGCCTACCGTTTCAACTACTGGACAAACATGGTCTTCGTTTTACCCATAACCAAATCACAAATAAATAAAGTTACAAACAAATTACCACCTGTCAATCACTTCTTTCCTCAGGACTCTGGCATGAATAGGCAGAGTGATCTGTGTCGTTATAATGGCGTTGACAAACTTGGCTGGTAAAAAGGAACACAACCAACAGGACCAACCAACAGTATCTGAGGTTTTCATTAAAATTACTAAGTACAAGAATGGATGTGAAAGATTGAAGCAGTGTACTGATGCTGTGACACGTTACCTGATAGATTCAAGACAGAAGAGTCGTTAGATAGAGACAAGATTATTAAATATCTTGTTTAACAGTGAGACGCGATCCAGCGGGACATCCTTGATAAACTGTCAGACGTCCACTGCTCTCTTGGGTTTTGTGCTCAAAGCACCTGCTGACTGCGTGGAGCTCAGACGTGAGCATATGCTAGAGCGCATAACAGATAGTGTATCAGTGTGTGTGGTCAAGTGATGTGAGTTTTCAGCAGTATAGTGTGGACGGAGGGCTGTTCAGAAATGCTAGATGAAACGTCAGTGTGGATGTGGATCGTTTTTGTTCTAAAATGCCATTTTAAATCTAAGACGTGTCAGTGTAAACGGGGCCTGAGTGTGTATGTTTTGTGAGCGGGTTGCTGCTGCGACTCAGCTACTGCTGCGGCTCAGCATCGTGATGTCTATCAGCCATCGGCTATGGATGATGGCATCGTCTATCGACCCAACAATAGTGTATTCTGACATAGTCATATCTATATAGTCTATAGTCTCAACTAAACTTTTATAGCAGTATATTGTTAATGACCTCATTATGACTGGAATTGAATGACTAGAGTTGAATGACTTCTGGATTCAGAAAACTTCAAAATTACTTTTGCTGCTTGTTTAAACTACTTATTAAATATAAGTTGAACCATCACAAATCTTAAGTTTTTCTGTGGGACAACTTAGATTTTTTTCTACAAATAACGGATTTGACAAAAACAATTAAGTTAACTTAGCCAATTTGTGTTAAGACAACAAGAAAGATTTGAGTGTAACGCAGCACTTTTTACAGTGGCATTGAGGGTTGCCTCCGCTATGACACACTATACAAGATAAAACTAGTCAGTCTTACTTCCCAGTTAATAGTCATGACACCCTATGTTTTGTGCCACAATTGTGCTCATATACAGTAACCTCCAAACTCGGCATTAGTAGCTGCAGAGAATGTTTTCCTGTTTCGTCATTAAAAATAGTTCAAAAGAAGAACATTTGCTGGTCTCAAAGCAACACTTTCACTTGCTATGTTTCTAAATGAATCAGCTATTTTGAACGAATCATTTAAACAAATGACTTACTGTATCACTCAAAAGGAATTAAAACATTGAATTAGTTTTCTTACCCTCAGATCATTCAAGACATTCATTATTTTCCTTCAACTCAGTCTCCATTTCAGAGGTTGCCACAGTGAAATGAACTGCCAACTATCCCAGCATATATTTTACAAAGTCCTTCCAGCTGCAACCCAGTACTGTAAAACGCCCATACACACTCATTCTCACACAAGCTCATACACTATGGACAATTTAGTTTCTCCAATTCATTTAAACCACATCTATAGACCACCAACAACCACAGTTTCCCTGTCTTCTTAATCAAACACACCTGATTCAGATCATCGGCTCATTATCAGAGACTTAAAGACCTGTAATGGCCGTGCCAGACCAAGGAGATATCCAAATCATGCAGTGTTGGCAGTGCCCCAGGAACATGGTTGAGAACCACTGTTATAAAGCGAAACAATCCCTCTTTTTTATTTCTTGTTTGTAAATCTAAAAATAAAACTGCATTCAAACCAAAAAAAAAAAAATTCATCAGTTCTGGTGTTTTCATAAAAGCAGACATCAAGTCAACTCATGAGAAACATGTAGCATTTCACACACTAGTCAGGTCTCATCATGTGTTGTCGGTCTATTCTGCCTCTTGCTTCTCTGGCAATCCCATTTGCATCAATGTCTCGCTTTTAACTTGAATAGAGATATCAAAGCAGAAACCCTGCAAATCCTGGCATTATACCGTCATCCAGCATCTAAATCAAATTTTCAGAAAATGTTATGCGTGTGATTACACGTTTTGCCATGCTGAGCAGTTATCTACGCGAGTTTGAGAGCACACGTTTGCACAAGTGAACAAGCACATAAACAAGACTTTCAGTGGTAGGTATGGGACAATCACCGTTTTCGAGGTAAACCGCGGTTTGAAAAACTTAAGGTTTTAAAACTGCCAAAATCTTCTGTTATACCGTCCCTAAGGCATGTGTTTTGAGATTATTTATTTACATTTTTCTTTGTCATATGACTGCGTTTTGGTTCTTTTTAATTGGTTCGGACCAAAGCAATCAGTGTGGTGTGAAAAGGACCCAAAAACCACAGAAAAATGCTACAATGTGTCATTTGTTGCCCTTGGTCTGGACCAAATGAACCGAACCACAGATGTGAATGCTCCCTAAAACTTTTTCCCTGTGAACACAATGTATTTTATTTTGAGAAACATTTAAACTATTTTGGGACGGTAAACATGTAAACTTCAGCTTTACTTCATCACCACAGCCGCGTCCCAGTTTGTGGATGTTAAATCAGGTTTATTTTGGACCTTAACATAACAGATATCCGTACAGCAGTGGATATTAACGTGTATCCTGTCACATTGCGTGCAAAAACAGTGCAAAGTTAAATGCATGCGCTGTGTGTGTGTGTGTGTGAACTCTGTAACGTCATTATGTGTGACTAATCATTCTCATCGACTCATTAACTCCACAACAAATACATCAGATAATCATTGGGAAAGTTCTTACTGAAGTATTTCTCACAAACGTAATGTGAGATCTGCTTCCTTCATGTCTGTCACTGTGCAGCTTATCTGACACATCTGAGGCGGAGATTGAGGAACACTCAGACAGGCACGTAGGAACGGTGGGCGGGGAAAACTAGCATTAAAGGAACAGGTCACAATAACAACTACACTCAAAAAAATAACTCATTGGATGAACTCAATTTAATTGAGGGCAGGATTTCCATCCAATAAATTTGCTATGCGCCAACTAAAAAAAATATTTACACAATTAAATGCAGTTGAGTTGGTCCAACATGATTTTATCAATTAAAAGTTTAAATACATTTGTATTTTTATTTAACTTAAACTCAAAGGTCTGATAATATCATGCATGTCTATTATGTGTCGTACATTTCAAAGTCTCTTAGTTTGTTTTTTTGATGTTATTCTAAATAAAATAAAAGCCATTTTGAGCATATTTCATGTGTTACATATTCAGTTGATTGAGACTGATCTCAGAACTAATTGTAGGACAGTTATTGCTCACTCAGAAAACCAACAATCTGCATTTTTGCTAATTAAGCAGCCAACACCCCAAAGCATGGGGTCTTCTGCAAGGTGGTAATCTCAAAACTCAAAGCATTACATGAAAATTTTCTAAATCTTCAAACTGTGAAGATTAAACTATAAACAAGTCTTTCTATTCACTTTAAACTCCTAAGATGACTTTTATTGTCAATGTTTCGCTCTATTAATCCAATCCCACGCAAAGCATGCTGGCATCTACAAATCCCCTAACCAGGTAGTTGGACCATCACAATCCTTTCATGTTGTCTGAACACAAAAACGTTTAAGTTAACTTAATGGTTTACAAATTTAAATGGAGTAAACATAAAACAAATAAATTGGCCAAAGAAAAGACAAGAATTGTGTTGTTTTAGCTCATTTTAAATAAGTAGTTTGAACAAGCAGCAGTGATCCTTATTTTGAGTGTACAAGAAGCTCAGAGCTGAAAATGACAAACTTCTGAAAGGTATAATAAATAATCTGATGGGTGTTTTGAGTTAACGGACACATTCTGGAGACACAAAAGACTTATTTTAAATCTTGAAAAGGTGTAAAATAGGTGGTCTTTAAAATCAGAGTTTTGGTGTCAATGTGAGTGGCTTCTCGCACCATGGCAAATTGCACTTTATGTAAAAAATTTGGCACCGGTTTATCAGTAAGCATTGATTTTGTTCTCTTTGACTCACTGTATGGAAACGGTGCTTTATTTGCCAGTGTTTTATGTAATATTCCAGTCCAATTTGCATCTTTGAATAAAAAAATATAGCTTCTGCCTTTGGATTCAACTCCATGTGTTATTTCTGGTAAATTTCATGCCCCCTGCTGCACCTTTCATACCACCTGCCTTGACTGACAGCCGATGTCACTTTGATGCAGCACATATTTAGCCCATCATGATCACAATAAGAAAAAAATGTGGGTGTGCGATGTCACTTGATGAAGTCACTGGAGCTTCTTGCCTGGCGAGAATGAAATTGACAGGCAAAGCGGCGTAGACACAAGAGGGGGAAAAACACCGGAAGCGAGATGGCATGGACTCAAGCTCATCTAGTAAATCCTATTAATTTACAATGCGCACCTCCTGCCTCTCACCTATTAGATATTCTGATTAAAATCAAGGCTGTGAGCAAGATAGGGCAAGAGAGGATTTGGCGCTCCACCGAGCTGCGAGTTTGAGCTCTGAACTCAGCTCTGAAAACAGATGCTGGGCATTGCAGGTTCAGTTATTATCTGCCGCTATATGCAAGCGCACACTGGGGTGTGTGTTATCGTTCTAGCGCCAGGCAGGAGAGCCATTTACCTCATGGTATTTGTGGACCCGCTGCCACGTCTATTTTATGTTCATTTTTTAATCAACGCTTCAAGAGGGAAAACAAGTTTCCTTACAGGTAGTCAAAGATCCAACTGTGACCTAAAATTAAGGTTTGACATGCTTTAAATAGAATAAAAAGTTTGTTCAGCAGAGTACAGTCTTCATTAAATGTCCGTAAAGGGGTAGTTCATCTAAAAAATTAGGGGTGTAATGGATCATGTACGAATCACAACCCACAGTTCGGAACACGCGTGACCCGCAGATTAATAACTTTTTTGACCTTGTAGATTAATACAACATTTATAATGTTACAATGTTAGAGATTGCCTCACGCGTCATTCAAATCATGTGTACTGTATGAAAGCATTTTGGCTTCCCTGTAAAATATAATAATGATGGAAAAAGTTGTGGTGGGACCTACCTAAAGTCTTTCTTAGGTTAGTGTCTTAGTGTTTTCTGTCAATGTTTGTTTATCCTGCATTAATGCATTCAGTGTAAAGCTGCACGATTAAACATGAAAAGATCGTGATCTCAATTCAAACCCACGCAACGAATGATAAATGATGATTATTTGCATACGGTTATTATTCCTTCGAATCGCTGCATTCATATCTGCGCAGATCGAGAGAGATTCTGTTTTTACACTTTTCAGTTAGTTACAAATAATTAAATAAGACAAAAGTACTAGGAGAACAGTTTATAGTTCAGATATGAACACTGATGTTTATGGTAAAGATTAAAATCGCTGTTTAATGCAACTTGACAGTGGTGAATTTATTTTTAGCAATTGCATTATGTAACCAACAAGTGTGTAACCAACAACCATCAAAATGATGTCACTGAATATGTGTTCAGAAAAAGATTCACCTATAATGAAAAAAGTTTAATGAAATAGTTTAATGAAGTTTAATGAAGTATAATGAAAGTTTAATGTGTGAATTGTTGAATCATTAATTGAAAATAAATATGATCTGCTGTACAAGATGTTAGATTTCTATATTTAGCATTATCAGCAACAGCAGCAAAGATCATTTTTCGTATTAAATATTTTCCTTTTTTTCAGCTGCTTCTTTTTTTTTTTTTTTTTTTATTAAAGTTACAGGTTCTAAGTTCTTTTTTTAAACCAGGCATGTCTAAACACAGTCCTGGAGGGCTGGTGTCCTGCAGATTTTAACTCCAACTTGACTCAACACACCTGCAAGGATGTAGTAGCAAGCAAGGATCTAGTAAGAGCTTGATTAGCTAGCCCAGTGTCTGATTGGGGTTGGAACTAAGATTTGCAGGACACTGGCACCTCAAGGACCGAGTTTGGACAACCCTGGTTTAAACCAATGGTTTTTGCAATATTTTTATTATTATTATTATTATTATTATTATTTGTCTGTTTGTCTGTTTGTTTGTTTGTTTAGTTTTTTTTGGATAAATGGAAAGCAAATTACATTTTTCTTCTCCCTTTTTTGCTGATCCGAAAAATGGTCCAATCCGTGACTCAAAGACCTTAGTGTGTTCCAAACTGGAGATCTGTGATCTGTTACACCACTTTAAAAAATGATAAGCTTTATTCTTTATTCATAAAAAAAATCATAAAAAATTAGGAGTTTGCGAACTTTGAAAACCAAATATGATGGTCACAAAATATGAGGATCACAAAGAATACATTAATATATGACCATACATTTTCTAAAAAGCAGCCATTTTCTGTGTCTCTACATTTAAAGCATGTAAATTCAGAAATTATGTCATCATTTACTGAGGCTCCGCTTGTTTTAAACCCATGAATGTTTTTTTTTTCCTTTTCTAATCTCTCTTGTTCATTATTTAACATAATGGTTATAGAACAGTTGAACTGCTTTATTTGCAATATTCGTAAAATTATGTTGTGTTTAAATGTAAAAAAACGTAAATGAGTAAAGTCTAATTCTTAAATTTAATCATATCAACCATGGGTGTGCAATATTTTTATCTATGACTATCACAAATGCCACTCAAATAGAAAGCTTTATTAAGAGTGCAAAGATATTATTGAACATATTATGAAATCTGTTACAATTCAGGCAGAATGACCATATAATTCAAGTTATGAAAGCAATAAAAGTAGAGGATGTTCAAAAAAGTACAACAGTCCAACCAACAAGATGTTCATATAAAGCATTTTAAACAAAATATTTTCTTGTTGTGTCACCGAAAATAGTTTAAAAGTCAGAAAAGAGCATTTGCTTGTCTCAAAGCAACACTTTCACCTACTGTTTCCAAATGAATCAGCGGTTTGAATTAATCATTTAAATTGTCCAAGACGTAGGTGAATTTTTTTGCTCAATATTTTGTTTAATAATATGATTTTACAATATGATATAAATATGTTGTTTTCTGGTATTCATATATTGGAGATCAGTGGATGCCATCACTTTGAAATTTAAAAAAATACCACATGCATGCGAAATATAATTGATATTCGAGACGATGTATTAAGGCCCCGTTTACACTGCCAATGTCAATACTGACAATACTTCTCCAGGGTTTAATGACGTAGAAGGAAGAGCATGTGTGGAGACGCCAACACAGAAAACAACAACAACAGTGGAAACATGGAGGAGGAAAGTGGTCGACAGCAGAAGTTACCTGCCTTGCACCATATATTAACCATAGGTGCAAGCTGGGATGACGGCCTTCCACTTCAAAATCATTTAAAAGTTGGGTGAACTTTGCATATTTCGCAGAGCTAAAAGCAAGACAATTTCATCCATCGTGGCTAGTGTGGCGTGGATACGAGAACCCGCTGTTACGCATGCGCGTCATTGTAAATTACATAGCAAGTGTAAACACATGAATCATATATGGGTCACAATTAACTGAACGTGTAAATGGACAATCCAAAAAATATAGATACAGATATAGGCAACAAATCAGAATCACCCTGAGCAACAACAAATTGAACATTATTTACAATTTTATAACCGGTCATCCACATCTAGGTCAAATGCATGTGTACTGAAGCTCTACAAAGCGTTTCATCGCAAAATCATATACTTAGCAAAGTTAATATACTTTGTTACCGTGCATCCACAAATAACATATTATGCAACAAGTATGCATTAAGTATTTCAGTGTTATAGTGTTCTCTTTAAAAATTTGCGTCTGTACAGTATACTCTAATTTCTTGAAGTTAATGGCTAGTGCCTAAGCAGAAAGAGTTTTTGAACATGGTTTGATGCTTGCCTCTGTAATGGACTTGGGTATATTGTTGATCTCAAATTGCTCCTTTTTAACCTCAGTGAATGGATCTAAACATTCTTTTTTTTTTTTTTTTGCAGAACTCAGCTTCATACTGAAAGCAATTTGAAAACGACATAAAAAGTTGCATGTAGTCTCTTACCATCAAGCTGTAATTACCCACAATAGAAACAGCGCATTTTCTACTGCATTTTCAAGGCACTTGTGATACTTGAAAGGCCAAGGACCCCATCGCTGGAGACTACGGCATTTGCACTGGAATGACTTAAAGCATTTTATGTGCAAATGGTTAAGGGAGGGCAGAGGGCATCAGCTGGATCCATTCATATGTCGCATCTTCTAAAAATAGCTTCATAACCGCAGAGACTGGGGAAATGCAGGCAGAACAGTTTTCCACATTTATGGATGCATGGATAGTTAATATATATTTTTCAAGACCTATATATATTTTCAGACAGAATAGGGCAATTGTGTTTTATTTATCTCCCCAAATTAATGAAAGCACATTAATGTTTTATTACAACTCTTTTTCTTTTGAGAATATTTGGAAAATTCACTTCAAATTTTAACTTTGATTTAAGCGATAATTTCAGAAATAACAAACCTTACGTTTAAGATTTAAGATATGCAATATTGACTTTTTTTATCATTATTTATTATTTGCATGTATTTTTGATGCCTGTGATTGCAAAATGGTTTTAAAAGCATACAGGTACAGTATAAGAAATTGTACCATTTGTGACCTTAACTACGATCAATTTTATTGAATTATTTTTATCATTCAGTTACTGTACTTAAACAAAGTTAAACTTAGAAAAGGATAAAACACTTTAAAGTAGCACAATTAATCAAAAAAAGATCGTCATCTCAATTCGACCCACTAGACAATCTTAATCTAGCATTTCTACGATTCTGTCAATCATATTTTCGAGTTCAGGAGAAAAGCAAAGGTGGCCGCAAAAGTCTTGACGTAGTTTTACATACATTGTTCAGCAATGTGGACACCTCCAAATGGTGTTGAAAGAGTCACATACTGTATTTATAAGGTATAATTCACCCAAAAATGTAATTTCTGTCTTCATGTACATGTAATGATGTATTCGCGGCTGCAAAATCACGTGTGACGCAAGCTAACCGTGAGCTGTTAGCACAGAGAGGGCGGGCGCACGCCTGTCAATGACGTCTACTTTAGTGAACAGAACTGGCATAGGCTGTGAATAACAGCTAATAAAGTTCTAAATAACATTCAGTTTGTGGCACAGAGTGATCGTTTGAGCAATGCGTGGTAAGTATGAACCGCGCAGTAAAAATTAAACCGAAAGCCCACATCATTTAAATGATCATATCGCAATTTAGAGTAATGATTACTCTACTCTACTCAATTTAGAGTAATGATTATTTAACAGTGTCATTACAACTCCTCTAGCCTATATAACGTTGAATATAATGCAGGAGGGAATCGAATAATGACAAATCTTTAATTTTAATAGTAGAAAAACTGGTCTAATAATGTTGTCAAAGACAGATTGCAAGCATACGTCTCAAACATACTAATTCAATATTAGAATTATGAATAGTTGTATTCTGAAATAACAATAATAATAGCCTCCTCATATCAACCTTTATTTTACATCTACAGAATCGTGAGAAAATCGTGATCTTTATTTTAAGTAAAAAAATTACAAATTTTAAAAAAAGAAAAGAAAAAAAAGAAAAATTGCGATTCTCATTTTAGCCAGAATCATTCAGCTCTAAAACTATGCATGAAAATATTCACAACACATGCAAATACAGAAATGCACTGCAAATAGCACAGACCACAAAGAAAAATGTGTTGGATGACCCCAAAAAGGTCGATTTATCGATTGTTTATTAGATTTTATGAAGATGATAGAAAAAAAAAAGATATTGCTTTTGTCTCAATTTATGGACCCAAGACTTTTGAGAATTTTTTTTTTGCTCAAATCACCAAAACTCTTTTACAGTTTTGCAGCTTCAAATTGATAATAGACGCTGATTTTATTACTGTCCTTGATTGTTCTGTGGATAGGTCTAGTCATTCTTAACATTGACAAAAAAATATGCTATACAGGCCTATGATTTTTGATTAGTGACACCGGGGTGATGGACCTTTGGTGCATACTTAATCCGAATGTTAAAGATTACTCCCATTTATCTTCTAGACACAAAACTTTTTTTCTCAAATTGATTTTTATTTTTCCTTCTAGAGGTTTATTTCACAATGTTGTAAGTGCTAGTTTGTTGCTGGCAGCATTTTCAGATCACAAAGCAGTGATTGCTTCAGTTTTGTTAAGATTTTATGGAGATGGGAATATATTAATAAATACGTATTTAATGTTTTTACAATTAATATTTTAAATTATTTAGAGAGCTTAAATTTTTATAATGAAGTAATCACTTTATAATCATTTTAAAATATTGAAATGGAATACTAATATCCATTCATTCATTTTCTTTTCGGCTTAGTCCCTTTACTAGTCTAGGGTCACCACAGCAGAATGAACCGCCAATAGGCATGGGCTGGTATAAGATTGTGATGGTATGATAACCTTGGATAAAAATATCACGGTTTCACGGTATGACGGTATTTTGATTTCTGCTCTAAAATAGATTCTTTTTAAATGTCTGGCTAAAAACAAAAAACTTTTTCCCTTTTGAACACAATATATTTTATTCTGAGAAACATTTAAAATATTTTGGGGCAGTAAACATGTCAGGCTAAACAATTCAAGTGAATCATTGACTTCTGTGGTCTTCATTTGTTTCAAAAACACAGATTTCTTTACAATTTACACCTAAAAAACTTTTTTTTTTAAATGTAAATGAAAAAATATTGCAGATGCCTTAGAAACGCTATAGCAGAAACACATCAAGCATATGTTTTACGCAGCAGATGCCCTTTCAGTAGCAACCCATCGCTGGGAAACATCCATACACAATCATTCACACTCTTACACTTCGGACAATTTACAGTAGCTTACCCATTTCACCTATACTACGTCTTTGGACTTGTGGTGGAAACCGGAGCACAGGGAGGAATGCTAATATGATTAAAAAGTTATTATTTATTCAATATTTAATAAAAAATTTAAAAAGACAATCTTTGTAGTAAAAATATTTCGTGCTGAGAAAAATGTTTTGGCACTATTCTGTACTACCACGTTACCACATTGTTAAATTATTGAAAAAACATGGCAGCAAAAAGTGAGCTCTCACAAAGGTCAATCCACCCACACCGTCCCTTGCACTTGTTGAATTAACTGAAATCTTACTACAGCGATATGTATGGATTCATGACTGAGGGTATGTCAATATTTGGAAATTTGAATGTTAAAATGGAAAAGAAGATGAATGATGATTAAACAGATTTAATAAATCCCACATCGACAGCATGCTAAATATTTATGTCAGGAGTGGATAAAGGGTGTCATCACAAAAGTCCTTTCTTACCCGTCACTTTCTTACTGTGTGTGAATAAAAATACACCAAAAGACACCATCTTCACCTCTCCGAGCGGTTGGCTATCCGGTATGAAACCAGAAAGATTGCTGCAGAGGTAAAATCCTGATTGAATTTTGAGAAATTAATTAAAAGCCATTATGCTGCAATCTCTGCCCGTGGGTATTACCGCCCAAAGCATATGGTGTTTAATTATCTTTAGAGCGATTGAATGACATTGTTCCTCTTCACTAAATGTTTACGCTCTCAATATGATCACATTGTCTGTCTCAGAGAAAACTTCACATCCATCATGCACCACACCTGTCAAGTTTGTCATTAGCTCACATTGTCTCTCCATTCCCAAAAACCACACCGCATTGAGAGTGAAGAGCGTTTGTTTGAATTATGTTCTGCAATGTATCTTAATGAATCACATACAAGTGCACAGAAAACATATGCCCATTTACATCTGTGAATGAGTCATGTGTTGAGTCATGAATGAAGAAGTTCAATTTTACAATGGTTCCGGGATGATGTGTATTTAATTATTCAGACTTCATGACATCACTACAATTTAGACACAACTCATTTGATTTAGAAATGTTGTAGTTATTTGTAAACATCTGAGAAAATTAGAGTGCATGAATTTTAATTTAGGGTGGCTCGATGGCTCAGTGGTTAGCACTGTTGCCTCACAGCAAGACGGTCACTGGTTCGAGTCCCGGCTGGACTCGAACATGTTGGCGTGGGTTCCCGCTGGGTGCTCTGATTTCCCCCTCAGTCCAAAAAGATGCGGTATAAGTGAATTAGGTAAACAAGATTGGCCAGTGTTTGAGTGTATGTGTGAATGAGAGTGTATGGACGTTTCCCAGTACTGGGTTGCAGCTGGAAGGGTAATCTGCTGTCTAAAACACGCGCCGGAATGGTTAGTTATTCCGCTGTGGCGACCCCTGATTAATGAGGGCGTACTCGCACTATGAGCAGTGGCCTTGAACCGGTCGAAGCATGCTTGTCCCCACTCCTGTGTCCCCCGACGGACCGCACTCACATTGCATTCGAGCCTGAGCACACTTATGTCATCGATGATACGCTGTTCAGTTTTAGATGCTGAGCACAATTCAGATAGCATAGCATAGTGTGAGTGTGCCCTAAGGGTCGAACCAGAAGAAAAATAAATTAATGAGTTTTAAGTTATCAATTTATACTTAATTGTAAAAAATATACAAAATGAATAAATATTTACAGTACTGTGCAAAAGGCCACTAGTATTTTCACCAAAATAAAAGGTTTAAAGTCTGTTATTTCTATATTTGTCTATAGTATGTCAGTTTGAAATATGAATTTATATAATTTCTATATAATTTCCGAAAAAAAAATTGCCATTAATTGTAATTCTACAGTAAGATTATTGTCTGCCAACAGCCAGTTCTCCACACAGAGATCTGATCTGATCATCATCCAGTCTGTATGGAATGACATGAAGAAACAGAGCAAACTCAAACTAAATCCAGAGGAACTTCTGGTAACATATTTAAGATGCTTCAAAAAAACCTATACCTGCAAAGCTACCTGGAAAACTATGGCCATGTGTACCAGGAGTTTTAAATGCAAAGTGTGGTCATACCAAATGTTGATTTGATTTAGTTAATATAAGTCAATTAACATCAACTAATAATATTTGATAAATAAAAAATATTTTTGCTGTTTTATTTATATTTTTAAAAGCATTCTCATTTTACAGCATTTTTACACAAGTGCCTAAAACATTGAACAGTACTGAAAAAGCAACACAGGCTCATTGTGAAAATGTAACCCCTATACATTTCTGGAGAGGACGAATTATAGAGCCAAAGCTATGTATGGCTGCATGTCATCTTTACAATGAACAGTATGACGTTTTCGACGGCTTCTGTTTCTTTCACACTACCAGTTGGTCGCTTAACTTCGCATGGACTGCTTTTCCACTGCTATCAGTTTACCTAGTAGCTCACCATGTATGTCAACGGACTTGAGACGAAAAGTGGAGTTGACAGCGACGATGGGGTTACCATGAAAACATGGTAAAAATAAGGCACCCATGAGGGCTTTTCTTTCTCTAGATTGCTTTTTTCAAAACAGTTTAGGGGTTGGGTTTTGCGAATTGGGTGATTGGGTCAATCACTGTTTTTGAAAAGCGGTTGGGCTTAGGGATAAGGGTGGGTGGGATTATCGATTAGTCGGTCAGTCGACAGCACCCTCTGGTGGATTTACGCGAGAACAGCAGCCGTGAATGGCAGAAAAACACTAGAGAAATTTAATGTTGTCCCAACACAATGTGGCTTACATGTTGTCCCGACATGAATCGATTAATGGAACCGAATCGATTTTACAACTTACAAAAATCTCAAGAATCGTGATGTGTCAGCTTGTTTTAAATACGTTATTTGAGCAAGTGCCAAACATATTTTTTTACAGTGCACAACAATACAATTTAACATTTGATATTTGATTTGCATTCCAAAATAATAATAATAATAATAATAAAATAATAAAATATAATAGTAATAATAATAATAATTATTATTATTATTATTATTATTAATGTTATTTATATTGCACTTTTCTCTGATTCAAAGCACTAACAAGAGCCTCAAAATGAACCATTAGTGAACAAGAAATGTGGATTACACCCATTCCTTCCTCCTGTATCCCACTGAACCCAGCCAAACCACTGCTGCACTAAAAACCCTTCCCGTTTCTCATCGACTCTGTGTTATTCTGACCCTTCCATCTGCCATTGTATAAACACATAAAGCACACAGGTCCTTTCTGCCTGCTTTACCCGCCTCACGATTATCATTTACAGTCCAGCTGGACATTCGTCTCTATGTTTCTTCCAGGGTCATGGCCAATGCTTCCCACCCACACAGAAATAAGCTGGCTACTTCATGTAACAATGACGACTGGAGAAAAAAAATGAAGCCCATTGGTACTTACAGATGGAAATTTGGTTAAAGGAGAGAGGCAATTTCACAGGAAGGTAATTTTATCCTGGCTCACACTTCAGCCGAACGCATCAGAGCCACCATCAGTGATCCTTCATGCTATTGTTAGAATGCTGAGTGAAAAGTTACACAAAGGTTACTCCATCAACCATTACAGCCCGGCAAGAAAATGAAGCACGCCATGAGAGACTGTGAAAGAGAGCTACTGATTATAATAATCATTATGAAGATGATGAAAGAGAGCATCGTGACAGGTCTTAATTCTAGCTTCATTCATATATTCCATAAAGGCTTTATCAGATGATCATTTTTAAAGATGCGAGATGGGGGCTGTGAGTTTTCAGCAGTTTTTTTTTTTTTTTTTTTTGTTACGGCTGCTTTTGAAAAGAGAGGTAATATGCTTTTAATGAACAATTTCGATAGCGTAGGTGTATCAATAAATCTGGCCAGTCTTTAAAAGGCCAGCTTTTGTAGTTTTTTTGTACTTTTTAAATGACTTCCCTGAAATCACTGCATTAGCATTACCCAGAAGTACTTCGTTTATTTATTTACTGTTTTTATAGTGACATTTTTACTCGGTCCGTAAAAAACGTGGCTTACTTCCGCTAACTCTTTCAATTTTGCGAATGGATGACTTACTGAAATCTTCATTAGGATAGGCGGCAACGATCCGTCTGATCACAGGTCAACATGAGCTATTTAAATGCAAGATATGAAAGAATGTATGATGATTTACCTTTACTTAAATGATAAATGAGAAATCGAATGATTCCTTGATCACGGTTTAACTCTCACACTCATTGTTCCATCCTTATTTAAAATAATAATTGGTCAAAAATGAAAGTTTTTATCCCAAAAATGTATATAATAATAATAATAAATAAATAAATACAAAAACCTTAATTTGGTATTTTAGCCCACAGAATGCAAATCAATATGGCATAATGGTTTATTTTCAACCCTACTGGCCTTTGTTGCTAAGCAAATACACTTGTTGTTGTTTTTTTTGTTGTTGGTTTTTTCAAAATTCTTTTATTTTGAATAGATTTTGACCTTCAACTTCACTATCACTGACAGGTGTCTATATTACCTGAAACACCTACAAACAAATGCATTCGTGCAGCCATGAGTTGCATTGGAGTGACGTCATCTCCCTATTCATCTGATGTCAATCTTTACTAGTGGACCAATGATGATGCTGAAGGCTGCCTGTGTTTTAAATGAAACTTGAATTGCATCTTATAGAAACACAAGCGCAGAATGTGGGAACAAGAGCGAAGAGAGAAAGCCGTAAGCAGACAAAAACTTTAAACGCAGAATAAGAAACAACGAGGTCACGTTTAGTTTTAATTTGTGTGTTATAGTTTTATACGCAATGTCAACTTTTTGATTTAAGCATATTATTTTACTTAAGGCTGGAATTTGATCCCATACAACACTGCATCTTGAGAGTGCAAAAGAAGCATATTTGAATGCAGTTAGACATAGTCTTTATAATTCAAGATACAAAATCAAAAATTATAATCTAGCTAATAGTTATGTGTGTAAATATCACACAAATATTAACATTTTTGTCAATTTGATTTTACACCACATTTCAATAAACAATTATTATTACTGGCGATTTTATTTTAGGGATTTTATAAACAATAATCATCAGTTTTCTTCTTTTTTTCTCTTAGTTTAAAACAAATCAGAGTGGAATGTGTATCTTAGTGTAATATCCCAGTAATTTGTTCCTTATTGAAACACAATCATTGACTCAAACGATTTGTTTGTAAATTAATAAAGATTGCCTTTAGCTTCATTTTTAAATGAATCAGTCATTTTGAACAAATTGCACGAATACATGATTCAGTGAGTTCAGACTTTCTACCACCTCCATATCACACCTTCAAAAAAAAGAAAAAACATGGTTATTAACCAAAATGATACACATAAAAATCTTACAAACCACAGATTTTTGAACTTTAGTGTACTTGGGGCCAAGTAAGTCTAATGAATTAAATACGTTCCTACAAAGTCATGACAGACAACCAACATGTGAATGTGGATGTTAGTATTTGGATTTTAATGTATTCACTGACAGTCATGGTGATTCGAAGTTGCCGGATTAGCCTGGGTTGTTTAGCAGTTTTTATCTTGGAATAACAAACCTTGGAATGTTGCGACTGACCAATCAGAATTGAGTGTTCCAAACATAAGTGTAATAATAAATAATAACATTAATAATAATTGCATATACCCCACACAGCGAAGGGGCATGGCCAGAGGTGCTGCTGTAATGTTAGAACAAAGAAAGCTAAAATGCCATTAAAAAGCTGCTATTTCCACAGAGCTTCTTCTGTTTCTGCATTTGAGCTTCCAAAGGACACGACACAAAGAGAGAAGTGCTTTGAATCATATTCCAGAGAATTATATTATATAGCTAGCATTTGACAAAGGAGACCTTCCAGAACCTCTCCCAGTTCAGTGCTGTGAGTATTTTTATTTGTTAAAATTAATCAACTACAGGCACAGTTTCTAGCATTGGTATGCTGTAGCGAGGACTTAAACATGGATGTAAACAATGGCAAATGTTGTTTGGCACCATTAACAATTTAGCTGCAAATTCATATTTATCAGTCAAACCACTGTAAACAGCCACAATCTTCAGCAGCACTCCAGTGTCTCTCTATGCGGCTGCTTTTCCTGCGTTCTACATCTCAAATATCAAACTCGCAAATGATATGTGAACGTTTCATATTACTTACACATTCTTATTCCCAATATATGTGAAAGACGCTTGTCAGATGTTATTTTAGAAAGCAGGCGTGAGGTTTAACTATGTCCTCTGTGGCATTTTCTGTCTGATTTAGGCACAAACTGATACGGCTAACGGCTACTCTGACTGACAATGTTTACGCAGCTAAAGAGAGGCGCAAAAGAGTCGTGGTGCTTTTCCTGGTGACATGGAGCCGATCCGCGAATCACAGCACATTATGTTAACTGACCAATCAGAGCCTCTTGAGGGCAGGCCTTTCAGAGGAACTAGGAAATATGATGTTAGCGGAGTAGCTGTATATAATCAAAGTAAGACATATGAAAAAATAACACGATTTTATACAATTAAAGCATGAGCACACATTGCTTTGCATCTTATAAATACAACCAAGCCTTAAAAAAGCCACCCCTTTTACAAAAAAGTTATACGTAAAAATCTTCCAAACCCCAGACCTTTAAACTTTAGTGTACTTGGGGCCCAGTCAGTCTAATAAGTTAAATCCATTCCCACAAAGTCACTTGCCCTATGAATAACCTCCAATAAATGCCACATGCAAACAATTTCATTTACTTTATGTTTTCAATCAGAGATTGCCATTGAGCTGGCTGGAGGGCTCTTTTCAAATAAAGCTTTATTTGAGGAAAAAAAAAAAGTCCTACGCACAGCTCAAAGACAATCTTGAGCGTCCTTGCTGGACCTTCAAGATGTGAAAATGGTACATGAGGCCACAAAGATGGTGTTCTTAAAGTATGTATTCATCCCAGAACAATCCTGGTCAAACATACATAGGCCCATTCAGCTATGTATAAAAGCAGGCCATGCAACAAGCCGGAGAAACACCTCTATCAGTGCCTGGACATGTTTTTTTTCTTCTTCTTTCTTTGCACCCTTTTCCTTTGTAACTCTACATTAATAATGCAAACCACATTTATCACAAGGAGCCCAAGAGACAGTAGTCTTTCCAGGATGCAGAGGAAGTACTTAACAGAGACATCACCTGGGAAATAAAAGAGCACTTCCAAGGGCTTACTAGATCAAAGAGAAATGCAAAAGTGGCAAAGAAGTTCTAAACCTGGCTCTAAACTCATGTGAAATATGTATGTTTTGCTTTACGTGCATGTCAGTATAACATATGTGAGTGTATTTGAAGTCTAAAGGGACTTGAGAGTGGATACGAACTGAAACGTGAACTTAATATACTACAGTACCACATCCTCACAGCCCCATCTTGACTCTCTCTTGCGCATCTACTCTCTGGAGGCCGAGAAGTCTGATATATGGCATAATCCACGGCAGGATTTGATTAAAATCTAAAATATCACCTTGCTAGCCTTCTGACTCACTCGGGTGGATGTAAGGGCGTTTGGAGCAGGCGAACAGCTGGGCACACAGGCTCTGGCTCCGGGGGGGGTCCTTCACGGTCGGGAGGAGGGAAATTAGAAGCGACTAACACCACTTGCTACAAACACCACCAAATGTCTCTGACTGTGGTCCCTCACAGTGAGTTAGAAAAGTGAACAGCACACGGAACTTAAAACCATGGCTCTAAAGTGACCTATTTGCCATATCTGTGAATTGAATAGGGAAAATTAAAATATACAACACAACCTAACATATACAAATCCATTACGGATGATGAATTAAAAAATCTGGAGCCATATAAACACAAGATGAGTAACTAAACCAGGCACAGGTGAGCACAATCAATGAAGCGATACCAAAACCAAAGAAACTGGGAAACTACGGAAGTAAAAACAACAAAACAAAACAAAGAAGCACTATTCAACACTTTAAGATGATGCCATTTTTTATGTCATATTTTAAAGGCATGGAGGGGGGAAATGGAATTTAATCCAGTGCTTCTTGTCCGGTTGAAGACCCACTTTATATCGTATATCTATCAGGCTGAGAAGATTACAGATTTTTAAAGAAATTAGACCTTAAACATGGCAATTTTATAATGAAAAGACAGTTCAGCGGAAGCGCTGAGGCTGGCTGGCTGAAATTAAAAGCCAGTGTAAATATACTCCATTCAGCATTATTCAATGTTTAATCAGTGTGGGTAAGACTGTGATTTTTAATTCATACTGTATAATGTTGTGATTCCTTACTGTTACTATCTGTTTATTTTGCTTGAAGCCAGGTAAACAGAAACAAAAAAAAAAGTTTGATTTAAAAGTTTTTATCCCACAACATGACCTAACAAAGTTTTTTTTTCTCTCTACAAAATTTCTGATTCCTAAGCCGGTAAGATTGTGTGAACAAACAATGCAGTGATATTTTGCATACTTTTTGTTTCAAAGAAGCACATGGCCTTTTTTTAATGTCTCTTTACCTTGGCACAGTTTTGCGTTTACTATGCGTCTTGCTGTAGGCAGTTTCTATCAAAGGGGAAACAGTTCTCTGCCTACACAGTGTTTAGGAAGCATCTGTATGTGTATAGCTGCAGAAAGAAGCCTGATCTATATTCTAATCGTATTCCCACATACGCTGGAACCAATCATACAGAAATTCCTCAGATATGAATATGAATATAAATACGAGAATCAGAATGAAAATCATGTTTCCACATTTTTTCTCTTCTCTTTTATCTATCACTCCTGTCGATTTTTCAGAAGCATGAAGGCTATCGTAAATTATTTAGTGCAAGCCAGACCAAAGACAAATAGAAGCAATACTGTCTATTGCAAACTGATTTGATTACATGCTGGTTTCTTATTAACTCTGACTTAAATGCTGGTAAATGTTTTATGTTTAGGATTTTATGGGATTCTATATGAAATATATATTTCTGTATATATTTCTGTATATCTATATTTATGTATAGGATTTTATAGGATTCTATATGAAATATATATTTCTTATTGCAAAACGAATTGTATTTTACAGTATATTATATAGTATTATTGTTGCATCGGCAAAAATAAATAAAAAAAATCATATAAGTTAAATTACAGACACACCAAAAATATTTGTCCTTTTTTTATTTACAATCTCCTCACTGCTTTACGGCACTCATTTTCGCATGTGTTGTTATTCTGACCTGAAGTGACAAGCGTGTGCCAGTGGATTCCTTCACCATTTACAAAGGACTTTGCACTTGTTCTTGGTGTCTCTCATAACTAAGTCATAACCAATCAACTGTTTTCTCAGAGGATGACAAGCGAACAAATCATGGCTCCGATGCGAGTTTATGGAGAAAAGTAAAAAGCCCTGCAGTGTTTGGGTGCTCGGTGTTTGTCTGAGGTAATTAGTCTGCCATTACTGAAATGTGTATACAGTATACCAGTGTTTCTCAACTGGTGGGTCGCGGGAACATTTTTAGTGGGTCGCGGAGTGTGTGTAAAACATTTATTTTTTTACTTATTTTGCTTATACAGCTTTTATTTTGAAATGCTCATTCCGGACTTTTATTTTGAAATGTGCAATTGTACTTCGTAATATTTCTATAATTTGATACATTTTGTCAAATGACATAAAAAAATTGTTTATTTGTAAGTCTTGGTGATTTTCTTATGATTTATCTGTCACTACTTGTGTATGTTAACAAATAATCACAAATTAATTAATAATAATTCATAAAATTAAAATATAGTTCCTAAAAATTTGGGTCGCGGCTTGATGACCAAGTAAAAATGTGGGTCCCATGGCCAAACCAGTTGAGAACCACTGCAGTATATCATACAAAGTGTGAAGCCGATTGGTGAGTTTTACTTGCATGAATCACGGTGCGCTCGGGGTTCAGATGTTCAGCTCAGATGTTTAAGTAGATGCGGCTGGAAAAGTGCACTGTTAACGTGTGCATCGTTTGCACAACATGTGCATGTCGTTCCGATAAGTGCGTCGTGCAAGTAACGCGCATCCATAAAACGACAAACTTATACCCCAAGCTTGTTGGCACTGCTTCCAAGACACACGTTCTGCAGACACATTTTTTAAAAAACCTATAGCGCTTCATACTTAAACTGCATACCTATTTTTTTTTTTTTTTTTTTTTTATAAATATCGATACCAATTTTATTGCCCAGCCCTAGTCTTGCATTAGAAGGAACCGAGAGCCAACCGCACCGCCATATGGTCCCATAAGGGGTCTGAGGATCTTTTTATACTTTGTAACATAAAATTTTTATTATTATACTAATATCATTTAATATTAGTTTGACGTTTTATCAAATAGTATGAAATATTATTCAAAGTGTGATACTTTAACTGGGAAATATTGAATAAATACAATAATAATTTACTGATGTGGCTCATTTTTGCAGTGCTGGATTCCTCCCATTCTTATTTATCTGAACCCTCTCATGCTATTTACACATTTTGTGTTGAATATTTCACACCACAGAGCATGCTGAAATAATTGGGGCATATGAACTGTACTTCTGGTGACCTATATGTATTTACTCTGACAGGCTATTTGTATTTGCTGTACTCTCCTGAGTCAATGAACCCGTTTGGATGCGTTATATGCCATGAAAAGGGCAGCTGCTAAAAACGGAAGTAGATATCGCCGCTCCAGTCAACCTGTTATGTACACAATGACAAAAAATATGATATTTACCTTTCAGATAATTTATTTTGTTTGTCGTAAAATCATGAACGCGGATAACAAACGGCACTCAAGTCACTGTAAATCTCCATTTGAACTCCTGCCATTGAATAAGAGAGGCCAGCAGGGTAAAAATAACAATAAAAAGCCATTGATCGTCTGGGTCTGATGGATATTTTGGAGCTTAAAGTAATGAGAGGGGCACCTTGCCATGGACACTCAAGGACTTGAACACGAAACGGCGTCTGATGAGGTTTTATTGCTCATAATGGGAACACAAAGCCAGCACTTGGTCAGCGACACTAAGTGGGGACAGTTTAGCCATTCAGTGAGCCTGTCAGAGCTGTAGAGATTGCTTTCCCCCCGGTAACCTTTAATAGAGGTATGTGTCTTTTTGCTCCACTGAGAATGACTGTAATCTTTGGGTTTCGTTGTCACTGTCTTTCAATCTTCGGGGGCTGTGTGCGCTCTAGTCAATTAGCAGCATCAGATCCATCTGGGATTTCCCTCTCCAGACTGACACACACACGCAGAGAGAGAGAGACAGATGAAAATGTCTGATTGCTGTGGGCACAGATGCATCACAGGCTACAGGTCTTTATAATGGAAGAGAATCCACTGGACTGCATCTTCCACCTGTGAACGCCATTATACTAGACTCAGAGATTTAGTTGCTTGAATATTCAACTTCTGTCATCATGAGTAGTTTAAAAACTTCAAACCTTCATTAAAACATTGCTGACAAATGCAGGTCTTAAAGCAATTTCTTACATCTTCCATTGCTTCTTTGTCTTTATTACCTCCTACAGTGCTTTTGTTTTCTTTTTCTTCCTCCTTACCTCCTTTTCTCTCTTTCCTCATTCAATCTTTCTTTTCCTGTTTTTTCCCTTCAATGTTTCATTTTCTTTTTGACCTTTATTTATTCTTTCCATCCTTCTTTCATTCTCTTTCTTCCTTTTCTTCCCTCTTATTTTCCACTTCTTTCTTTGACTTCTTTCTTTTTCTCTTTCCTTGCTTTCAGTTCCTGTTCTTTTTCCCTCTTCCTTTTCTTGTTCATTCCTTCTTTAATTTTCCTTTTTTGCTTTTTCTTTCTTTTTTCTCTTTCTTTCTATCTATCTTTCTCGTTTCTTTCTGTTTTCTTCCTTTCTTCTTTATCCTGTTCCTTTTTATCCTACATTCCTGTTCATTCTTTCCTTCCATCCTTCCTTATTGCCTGTTCCTTCCTTCCATTCTTTCCTCTTTGCTTTTTCCTTCTTTCTTTCTCCCTTTCATTTTTTTCTTCCTGATTTCTATTCTTTCATTCTTTCTTTTTATCAATCATTTATTTTCCTTTTTCATTTCTATCTATATAGATTATATATTGTATTTCTCTTTTCCTTCCCTACTTCTTTTATTCTTTCCTTTTCTGATTATTATTTTTCCTCTTTATTTTATTTATTTTTTATTTTTTTATATATTTTTTTTGCTTTACATTTCTCATTTTCTCTACAGTAATTCAAAGCAAAGATAAGTTACTCTGGACCCACATTACTATTATTCTATGGACAAAATTAAGACAGAGTTGTCATATTTAGGTGAAATATTACAAAAAGCATTTGAAAAAGTTCCCTATTATTTTTCCATCATTTCGTTTTATGGCCACTGCATTTCGGTCGGTCTTGAATCTTTGAGCGCCGTTATGAATCATCTTATCTCATCATGACCGCATTATGCATAATAGCTTAGCCTGTAAATAAATCTCTGAGGTATTAATTAGAGATTGTCCATTTTCTTGCCCCCTTCATCCAAGGTTTTATAAACACCCACATCATCTCGGGGCTGGAATGTACTTATTGAGTTTTCCCACGTTACTGCTGCCTTCTGATAAAGCCCATTACTAGTTCATTTCTACAATCCTCTCAAATGATGATAGTGGGTGGAAGACCTAAACATTTTTTTGTTTAAATATTTTCATTAAATTTAATTTCTATTTTTAAAACTATAAGATATTCTTTAACATCCCATCAGTTTGCAATACAAACTCAGACTTTTCTTCCCAATAATCTAAAAACAAATAGCAACTAAATGTTTAGTTGGGCTCTGTAGTTAAAGAGCCCCTATTTTACGTAAAAAAGGGTGATATTTTGGTTTTGGGGGTCTCCAACAACAGGCTGATATGCATGCAAGTGAAAAAACCCATTCATTGTCTTATAATATGCATTTATTTTTACCTCATCATCCCAGCGACTCCCATATGAATCGTTCAGCAATTCATTTTTTCACAAACTCCTCCTTAGAGCGATGCTAAACTGTGGTGATTGAACCGATGACCCGCAGAATGCCCACCAGGGCTTATCAATATTAAAGTAGTCAGAGTGCATAGTGTAAGCGTGAGCATACCTTCCAACACTCCCCTTTTCCCCGGGAGTCGCCCGTATTTCAGACCCATCTAACGGCACCTTCCTGATTTGTTATTTCTCCCGGAAAACCGCTACTGTGTTTGTGGGCAGGGCCGGGGGGTTCAAATTCTCCCAGGTTTGCGTATGCACAAATGGGCGAGGCTTAAGTTTTGTATCCACGTCATGCCGAAACAGCTGAAGGCTCGTTATGAAGACAATTCATTTGAAGCACCATGAGTCGACTCTTTTTTTTTTTTTTTTTTTTTTAGATGAATCAATAGTTTTTAACACTGTGCACTTTCAGATTTAAGCCTTAGCTGGATATTTCACTTCACTTAGAGATGTGTTACACACTGTATGCAAGATCATTTTCAAAAACCCACAACAGAGGGTCTTTAATACAGTGCTTTCCACACATACACATTAGTTGGGGCCGCCCAGGTATATTAACGGCCTGCCAATATGTTGAGTGACATTTTTTTTTTTTTTTTACTATTTGCCCAAATATAACCAAACATCCATGTTTATTAAGTAGTGGAAACTTCTCACATTCACCCATTTTGTTCTGTGTGCGTGTGAACTGTCAACACTCACACAGGTAATCTCATGTGCTCTGCGGAGAGACCCACATGGACGCACCTTTTTGGCCCAGCCAGGGTTTCTAAAGCCCCTAAAAATGTGTGTGATTCTGTTTTTGATTTAGCTTTTTAAAAGCTGTCGTTATGCATTTTCACTTGGCTTCACAGCTGACTGCTCGCGCAAAGACACGAGAGTGAGAGCAACATAAAATAATAAATTCTTTAATCTAAACGAATCAGATAAATTGTACTACATACTCAGAGTGGATGAAATTGGATGAAACTGGTCTAAACTTGCTGCAAAATACATGTACACCATTAATAACGATTAATCAACACATTTGTACGGTGGCCGAGAAAGGTTAACGCGCTGCAATTTAAGAAAGCACATGCAATAACAGAAAACACTGGCAGATTAAGAAACAATCCTCATCAATTTGACAGCACACCTGTTACAAATTCTCACAACACAAAGAACATAAGAAACGTGCAGCAAGTTATTGAAAACACAACGGAAGAAAACGCGCAGCAACTTGGTGAAAACACAACGGAAATGTTTCAAGAGGACCCAAAAACATGACGGACCCAGCTGAGAAACGGACCCGCCGTGACTTGTTCAGTGAAGTGATTGGTGGTCTTTGAAAGGGTGTAATATCCTGTTTTTTGTTATTGCATGTGCTTTCTGAAATTGTAGCGCGTTAACCTTTCTCGGCCACCGTACATTTGCCTTATTTAAATAATCTACACATTTTAATATTAGAATTTTTAAAGATATTGTCCATTTGTATTGCATTTTCTTGCAAAGCATAAAAGTAAGAAAAATAGTGGATTACTTTTGTTTATTTCAACAGTATTTTTAATTAATTTAATCTATTGAAAAGAAACAGTGTATAACAGTATCACAATAAATAAAATTACTTTTATAAATTAAATAATGATTGTTTGTTGCATATAGTTAACTATTTATGTCGTGGGTAAATGGTGTGTTTCAATCCAGCCACCACGGCCACCAGGAGAGAGCCCTGAGCTCAGAATATCCTTGAGCCCGGGGCTCCCTCCCGTTTAAAGGGCGAGAGAAGAATTTGAGCTCAGATGAGTCTCGAGAACTCCCCCCGCTTGTGAACGTGCTGAGAAATATCTGACTAGAATTGCCTTAAGAGGCCATTTAAAGTAGTCGATTTACTTTGTATGTTTTTAGATGGTGGGAGGAAACCGGAGGACCCAGTGAAAACCCACGCGAGCACGGGGAGAACATGCAAACTCCGGACAGAAAGGCTAAACCATCGGCGTTCTTGCTGTGAGACAACAGTGCTAACCACTGGGCCACCGTGCCACCCTATCAGAGAAGGTAAGGAGTTGAGGTGGAAGGGGGGATTCTTCAAGGCGAAGATGACTGGAGTAGAAAGCTTTGGTAATTTATAGGGTATCAGGATTCATCTGATTGGTGTATTGTGCTGAGCTGATACCAGTGCTGAGTGGTGAGTGGTACCAGCTGTGTTCAATCATAAGCATGTGATCCTCTCTAAATTTTGTTTATAAATAAACCTCACTAAAAGTACAGTCCTAAAAAAGCATCAGTTTTAAATGAACACTCAAAATGGCACGGAAGATCTTGACAAGAGGCTTCTAAACCACATCACGATGTCAAATTAGTGAGTCGGAGGCTCTTTATAAATTAGATATGAAAGCAGCTGCTTTAGAGGTTTTAGAGTAACCTTTCGCGAAAATAATACAGCATTGGTAAAGGTCTAGTGCTTCTGGCATCTGTATGTAAATGTCATACGATGTGCCTCACTCTCTTTTTATTGCTTTATCCTATCTCTTTCACTTTTGTCTGAAAGATTGTTGCACGATGCTGTCAACCTATACTTGGAAAGGCAATTTTGTTTATCTGGATCATCCAATAAGCTGTCCAGGGAGTACACCGTGACCCTATAAAGTAAGGGAGTTTAATTCCCTCTCTTTGTGTTGAGGTACAGGGTGAGGAGAGACGGTGTGACGCGAGAGGAGATGCTGACAGGTGATAATGTGCCACATGCCAGGTCTTGTGGGAGGGACAGTATGATACACCTATCCCAGCACCGTCAGCTGGTGTTAATGAGAAATGACAGATCACACCCCCACAGCCCCTTCGTTTCGCACATGCTTCACACTCTTTGCTCTTCCTTTCCCATGTGCGGTTCAAAACTACTCATTCAAGCCCATCTGTAAAGCTGACTTGATGGAATCAGTTCATCTTGCAAAAAGTTTGTATAAAAAGCAGACGAAGATCCTTCACTTCAAAAAGTTATTCATTAAAGTAGTCATAATAAAGGAATTGTGGGTCTTAACTATTATGTACCGCATCAAAAAATAAATACAATGTACTGCGTTCATAATGTATTCAGAACACTTCTGCTGCTATTGGGGTGGGATACAGGTAGGTTAAGGAACAGGTTTGGTGGTATAGCTGGGTTTAAGGATAGGTTAAAGTGTAAGAGACGGTCAACGGTGTAATTAAAGATGTATTTGCCGAAATTAATTACAGATGTAATTACATGCATGTATTTAATCTAGCATAAGTACAGTGTTAAAACTTGTTACACTGTACCAAATTATTACACTGTAACAAATTATTAATTGCAGTGTAAGTACATATTAGTTAAGGCCACTTAATATAAAGTGTGACTGGAATTGTTTACTAAAAATACATTTCCCTATAGTTTATATATTCTCAAGCAAATCTAGGTGTACACAATGCAAGTTCAATCAGAATTCACACAGAATGCATTTTTCCCTCTCCAACACTTTACTTTTCTATTGTTTTTAATGTAAACATGCTTGACCGATGTGTGGGACTGTTATGCTTGCACCTTTCGAGGCACAGCACATGTGAGCACCAAGATCTTCAACTTTCACATGTAGTGCAGTTCATCACTGTCAGTTCCAAAAGCAGTGGACCAATCAGAAGAGGTCAGAAGTGGGGTAAGCATTGCAAGCTTCTGTTTATAGCAGAGCCAGAGAGAGTTGACTCCAATGGAACATTTTTCAACATCAATGGTGGCTCATGGAGTCTCTCTCTAGTTATAGAATTTAGCACTTATGGATTACACTGTAAAACCCAACAGTCAACTTTATTAAATGAAATGAGTGTAGGTAACTCAAAATAAAAGTAATGAAAGTTAATTCTACTCATTTGAAAAGAGTTTTGAACAAGAGTTGAAAGTAATGAGTTAATTAAATACCTCATTACTTCAACTTTAATAGAGTAAGATCACAGTACTTGAATAGATTAGTTTATTTATTTATTTATTTTTAACTAAAATGGTTTGTAGCACTCGGTTTCCTCAAATGGTCTGAGTTGCGTTAACTTGTTGGGTTTTACAGTACTCAGTTGGTTTGAGTTATCTTCATTTATCTCATTTTACTGTGCTCAAATTGCTTCGTTTACTCAAATTGATTAAGTTCACAGTACTCAGTTGGATTCGTTTTTGAACAGTTTGTTGCAGTCAATTTCCTCAAATGGTTTGAGATATCTTAACTTATTGGGTTTTAGTACTTGAAAGGTATAATGTTTCTAAAAATAAGACTGTATGTTTTAACGTTATCTAACATTATTTAAAATTAACTGTGAAGCACCTCTTGGAACTATTTGAGTCTACATAAGTCTAACAATTGGACTTTTGGACCGTTGTCACAACTCTCCCTGTCTATGGCTCGTTTATAGTAGCAAGTTGGCATGACAACTGTTTATTTATCAATCTATCAATGGAGAAGAGGCACTCATTTTGGTTTTGTACAGATATCCTGAGTTATATAATGTATGTTTAAGCGCTTATCATAACATATAGTTTTCCTACTTCTAATGGGTTCGTTATTATTAGATCACATTCATAATATTGCACCATGCAAATCATGCGTTATGCTTCGCTTTTTTTAAACCCGTTCCTAAGCACAGCATCTCACGTTCTAAAAGCAAAGAGGGGTTCAGTGAGAATGAGACCCTGTGTGTGTTCAAGGGATTAAAAGTGTGGATTTAAGTTGATAAAGACATGTTAAACTTCTAGTCTTAAGTTTTTTTGTTTTTTTTTACTGTTTTCAGCAAAGGTATGAAATAAAAATTGATCATTTTCCAGCGTGATGCTGTTGTCATGACAACCAGTCAGCATATAATATTTGGCATAATTGGGGAACATTCTTCACCACCATTGAATTGCTGAGGATGTCAGTTTCCAGAACTGAAAAGTATAAAATACAACTGTATTCAAAGATGACTGGACAGAAAGATGCGTTCATTTTGCTCCAATCCAACACAAACTGCTCTGTTTGATTTGTAATAAGATTTGTGAAGAGTTGTGAAGAGTGGAAATGTCAATCGCTCCTATGAAACAAATGTTTATGCAGCTGATACAATCTATTTGTCACATTAGACGTCTCTGTATTTTGCACCATATCATTTTTGACTTACAAGTCTTGGTGACTTGGTGTTTTTTTTTTTTTTTTTTTTAACAAAAATTTACTTTAAGTGTCACTTGTCATTTTGCCACTTTTTCACTTGCTATTAATATAGTTTTAAAGACAAAAGGCAAAAGGCAATGTTTGTTTAAATCAAGATCTCTTATAATATTTTTCCCAACCTTTAACATTGATGAAAATTCGGATTTGGACCTTGAATTGAGCATTCAGTGTTCAAACAAATAATGCAATAATAAATTATATATATATATATAATTAATTGTAATAATTACAGCATCATTCAATCCAAAAAAAAGTCATGGGGTGTGTCCCAAATTGCATACGTATGCATTATTCTACGCCATTTTGTAATGTAAATAGGGCAAGTAGTGCATTCACACTGAAATTCTGAAAGAAATAAAATACCCAGATGATGCACTCATTCAACCGTAAAAATAAAGAGTCGAATGTTGGACACTTTACACACTCAACGGCCGCTGCTTTGCTCAAGTAGCAGAAGGGCTGGAGCTATCAGGCAAAGATGTTGGATTACTTTATTCATTTTGGATTGCGAAAGCAAAACTCTCCTACGAAAGTGATTACACCACCTCCTGATGGTGAATGCCGTTATACTTATGGCAGGTATTATTTGGTAATCTGGTCATTTATTTCACTACCTTGGCAACAGTCAAACGTAATCCGTTTTGAAATGGTTTGAATTTCCGCTTAGTAAAGAAACAGTGATCCATTTGAGATGACACTACATTCATATACTATGCTGTTGAATGTGTAAGTGAATAAGTGCAAAGTGTATAGTGTGCCAACTGGGATGCAGCTAGGACCAATCTGAACATACAATACCAGAAGTGAAACCCATTCACAATTACTCAGATTTTCTCTGAGCTTTAATAAGCATTCTTCTGCCTTCCATTATTTAGAAAAGCTGGTCGTTCCTTTCCAAAATTCAGATGCTCCTCAGACAAACAGATCAAAGGTTCACCAGCACCACAAAACCAAACTGACTTATGAACACAGCAAAACACCATCAATTTTAAATTATACAATGATAAAAATAATCAGAAAACGAAGCTCCGAGGCACCATGGGTTCAATTTTCTGATTAAAATTCTACACTGTGAAAACAGGGATAAAAAATTCTTCGAACCGTCACTGAGGTGTAAAGAGAACATTGAATGTCCGCTATTAGGAATCAGTTCAAAGCAGTAATCTTGAGTTTCTGGGGAAAGGGCCTGTCATATCAATCGCTAAATGGCCAATTAAATCACCATGAACTCTGACCATTTTCTCCCAGTCAAGGCACTGAAGGAGTAAGTTTGCCTGCCAATAAAGTCTGCCAGTTCCCCACAATCCTAATTACAGCACATTAATCAAATCCAAAATAAGCAGTAAATAAATACAGCGGAAGTCACAAGCTGATCAAGAGGAAGAAGACCTCTCCAATAAATCCTTCTCTGTCAAAACAAACTCGTAGTGTTGGGTTTCACTTCATTGAGGTTGGCGAAGATAAGGCAATAGCTACACAAAGGCTCTGTCATGGGCTTTGTAATGGAGCTCTAATGTAATTGCCTTTACCACTTCATCATAGCTGGTCCATAGTCTGCTTTTATCAGCTCTGTCAACACAGTCTGTGTGCTGAGCATTTTTATGTCTCACCATCCAGTGGCTGCAAAAACAGGCAATGGATCAAACTGTCAAGCGGCACGCACTGATTTTTGTGATAGAGCGTACATAAAAGAGGACCTCCAAATTCTCTGTTGTAAAACAGTCGGGGGGGGAAGGGTGTGAGAAGAAGAAAATCTCAAAGATCTGCACTTGAATAAAGGTTGAAATGAGTGCGTGAGAGATCAGGCTTCGAACAGGGAAGCAGAGCTCAGAGATCAGCCAGAAGAGGATGTAAACAGATGTCTGTGATGTATGAAGAATACAGAGCGCTCACAACAGCTCCAGCCTCAGAAATCCTATTTACCACTGGCACAGTGAGCAACGTGCCACATTGTCTCTGAGAGCACGGCACGTTGTGTGTGTTTGTGCGTGCGCGTGTTTGTGTGGAGGAGGACAGATAACGAGGTGCTGGTTGAGTGGTCTCGCCTGCGCGGGTGCATTGCTCAGACCTCTATCAGTAATGACTTTCTCCTCACCTCCTATCGGCACAAGTGTTCACAGTGTGTAAAGAACAGGGAGACAGCAGCAGAAAGACGTGCTGGAGGACGCCTTTATTTAACAAGCCTTTAAAGCATTATGAAACTGTCTTTATGTGAAAGTGTGAGTAGGGTCCTCATGGTTCGGTTCAATTACAATTATCATGTCATCATTTTTGGCTCAAATCGATATATCAATGCATTAACGATGCTTTTAATCCATCCATAATTTTATACCATTTTATATTTTAATGCAAGCAGTCAGATATTAGAGTTATACCTTTAATTTGACCAAGAAAACTCTTTTTGAATGCATCAAACACAACTCATGCACAGAAGACAACATGAGCATTTATAGCAAATAAACAAATGTAAATATTAATCTTGATTGCTTTTTGAGTGTTGTTAAGTGAGTTCTTAAACACCTATGATTGGTAATTGTGTTCACACGCTCAAAAGGAAGAGCTGCAATTGGCTCTAATATTCAGTGCTGTTCGCCGAGCAGCGACATGAAAACTGAAGAACAGCCGCGGATAGCACCGATGATTCATGATTGACAGGGTGGAGAAAACTTGCTCCTCAGACACGTTGTCTGGACATCTAGACATTGTGTCTGGATCCACAAGTATCACTGTAGCAGCTGAGAGAGGAGAGGAAATGTTACCACACGAAACACGCCAGCAGGTCAAAAGGTCCACAGTGAGAGAGAAAGATGGAGCTTTACAGCTTTCATTTCCTCCCTTGCAATAAAATCGGGGCTCATGGGTTCTACTGTACATTCAGTGTCAGTCAAAGACTGTGCCAGCAAACTCAAAAGAAGACAAACATGCAGAGATCACTGCTTTTAAGTAGTTTTTAGTGTTTTAATTGACCTCCCTCACCATAGTAAGCTACAGTGACAGGTTATGATCTATTACTGAACCATTAACAAACTTGCATCACGTTATATCAAAGAAGCAAATAATTTTGACACCCCAGCATAGGGGTATTAAAAAAAATTAAAAAAAAAGGAAATCAGGACCAATAGTTTTTAAAAAATATGTTATTTTATGTGTCATAAGAAACAGTTATATAGCTTCTGATTGACAAGAAGGTGATGAATCACTGACTGAATTTTTGTTGTTAGGTGAACTCTTTATAATTGTGTGGTTGAAAAATAAATAATGTTAATATGCCACATCCCATCACGACACAATCCAAAAACAGGTGAACTGAATAAACTAAGTTGGCCTTTGTGTGTGATTGAGTGTGTATGTGGATGAGTGTGTATGGGTGTTTCCCAGGGCTTAATTTGTGCCGGAACACGCCGGATCCGGAACTTCTGAAATCTAATCCAGCACCTCAGTTCACCGATCCCCCTCCTCAACCACCCTCCTCCCCCGTTCGTTGTTCACTTTCACTATCTTCCGCGACTCCCTAACTCTCTTCACTTTCGTCTGCAACACCCACCCCAGATTACCTCAGATTAATAAAGGGATTAAGCCGAAAAGAAAATTAATCAATGAATTGACTCGTTACAGTAATGAAATAGTTTGATAACAAGCTGTAAATGTTCATGAGCCAATGACATAAATACATTGAAATGGTCTATAATCATTTAGTTTAAATATTTTAAAAAGTTTTTAACATTTGACCTAGAGTAAAGTGTATTATACTACATACATTAATATCTACAATGACCCTAGATTGATAAAGGGACCGAAAAGAAAATGAATGAATGAACGAAAAGAACAATGCACTGAATTATTGGGACAGTAAATAAATAAATAAATAAATAATTAAATAAATAAAAAGATAAATAAAACATTACCCAAAGAACACTGCATGTTAAACAATTTAAAGCAATTTTATAAAGACATAATAATAGTTGCTTAAAATGATACCCGCATCCATCCATCCATGAAGTTCAATAAATGCTGAATGAAATAATATACAATTATGGATGGGTAAATTGTTACTGCCATATATATTAACACACAAACAACTAAATGTAATTCTTTATACATTGGTATCAGTGTGAAAGTCCTGTCGATAGTACTGAAATGGCCAACAGATTGTGAGTCATTTGGTCCAGGTTTGTGATTTCACACCGAAAGTGGATAAGGATCAGTACTGTATGTCACTCAAAACACAAAATTCAGATCAGTATCAGAGGCACTATCAGGGTCTTCTCTCTAACCTCCAATAAACTTGACTATCTATGCATCGGTTTCTTACTTCCACCACAAGAACAAGCCTCTCTGACAACAGCAATAAATATGCCTTCGTTTATGAATGCAGGCAATATGAATTCATCACATTTTATGAAGTCATTCTTGATTTTACAGAGACGACATTTACAAAAGTCGATATAATAATAAAACATAAATAAAGATGAACTTAAAATGATCTATTTTGCTAATAGCTCTGTATTACGCAACAGGTTTCATTATAAATACTGCAAGCAACTTCCAGCTTCGCATTAAGACTATATTAAACATTAAATGTGTGACGCACGACTGCTCCGAGTCTGCTTAACCGTCCATGAGTCAAGACCTGACAACCTTTTATTTGACTGCATTGACAAAAGCATTTGTGGAAACGGTGCTCTCTTGTATGTGCCATCAGCGCTGCTTTAATAAAGAGCTCAGATGCTATCAGCGCAGACCCCGCTACAGCTTAGCAGAAGATTGACAGGGATGAGGAACAAAGACACCATCTCTCATAACGTAAACACACAGGCTGACATTAATCACAAGAAGTGTCTGTGCCTGAAACGGTGGGGAGATAACGTGGGAGCACAAACTGGGGAAGGTCTACTGAAGTGATTTATCTGTAGGGGTAGTTCACCAAAATAATAATAATAATAATAATCCTGTCATCATTACCTTTTTTCTGTTTTTGTTTGGATTTATTCAGCAAACACTTAATATGGCAAAATCTGCAAACCAGATGTCAACAGAGAACCTACATGTTGAAGTGCAGAAGTGTCAAAATACTGTCCCTTGAAGGGTTGTCAAAAGTATCGAAATCGGTACCAATTAATCCTGCACTTTTAAAAATGTCCACCTCTCACTAACATTTGAGCACTCTTACGCATTCTTAAATAAAGCTGATTGGCTTAATGTCTTCATATGCTCAACATATATGACTGTATGCACTATTCTATGCCATTTTGTAGTATGTGAATAGTGCATTCACATCGAAAATTCTCAAACCAATAAGTGCACTTTAAATACCTGAATGTTGCACTTAATGTACCATTAAATATAAGGGTGGAAAGTTCACGCACTCAACACTTACAGTGTTGCTCATGTAGCAGAAGGGAAGGAGCTATCAGGCGCCAAGGTATTTCTTATTTTGGATTGTGAAAGCGAAATTCTCTCACGTAAGTGATAATCAGGAGAGGTATTATTTGGTAGTTTGTTTATTTATTTCTCTAATTTGGCAACCGTTAAACAACACCTAGGAAACAGTTTGAATTTTCGCATTAGTGTTTTATTTGAGATGACACTAAACTCTACAGTACACAATTGAGTGTATTTGTGCATAGTGGGTCATCTGGGATGCAATTTGTGTTTGGCTCTAAAGATCATTGTTTCACCACGGTTTAAAATTTGGTGTTTGAAAGCCGCGTATGTCAGCTGATCTGTCAGCTCAAAAAATGGTAGATGCATATTTTTAATGGTACCGGTCCGTGGATCAATTGGTACTGGGCCGCACAAGAAATCATTAATCATTTCCGTTTTATTTATTATCTGAGTCTGAACAATCTTTTATTTTAAAAGTCTTTTATTTTGAAAAAAGACCATATTCTTTTGATTACATCTCGGTCACTTGAGCGCCCAAATTTAACCCACAGGCAGCAAAATGAGCAAGAAACAGATGTCTTTGGAAAATTTCTTTGCTAAGGGGAAAAGGCCCAATAAAGGACCCTCGAAGTGCCAAGGAATAGATCCGCTACACATCTGTCGACAAATCAGATGAATCCACCATGGCTGTGCAAGAAGATCAACTGATGGAAATCCAAATCAAAGGGTGGCCTTTTAGGGGCTATTCGCATATCTCATCTTTTCTAGAGCTTGCACTAGTTCAGGGGTGCTCAACCCTGTTCCTGGAGAGCCACCCTCCTGCAGATTTCAGTTGCAACCCTGATCAAACACACCTGAACCAATTAATTAGGACCTGAACAGCACTTGATAATTACAGGCAGTTGTGTTTGATATGGGTTGCAACTGAAATCTGCAGGAGGGTGGTTCTCCAGGAACAGGGTTGAGCACCCATGCACTAGTTCATTGTTTCCAGTGGAGTGATACGCTCATGCCTTTCAGACTAGTTGAATGAACAGCGAGTGCACCAATCAGCCTCAGTATGGAATTTACACATTTCGGTAGACTTATTATATTAGACAAACACGGAAGTCTCAAACACAGCAGTGCTTTTTCATTTTTTTCCATAAATAAAACTTGTATCAGAGTGACAGCAATGTTTAAAAAACCTTAAAAACCGTTGATTGTTGCCTAGCAACCTACAAACCACGAAACACGGCCCCTAGTCAGGACCACTGAAATAAAGCCAAAGGATTAAATCATATTAAAATCATTGTAATAAAAATAAGAAATGTCTAGCTTTAGATTATTCAATAACTTTCTTTTTTTCAGTAAAACAGGTAATGAGTCAAATTGAAGAAAATATAATTTTCGTTATTATGCAAATAAATGAATCTGAGTCATAAGTAGTACAAAGCTTTTTCTATGCTTTATAAGTTTGTTTGGTCACACTTTATTTTGATGGTCCGTTTGTTGAATTTAAGTTACACTGCATCTACATGCCAACTAATTCTCATTAAATTAAAAGTAGACTGTAAGGTCTGGGTTAGGGTTGGTGTAAGTTGGCATGTACTTGCAAAGATTCTTATAGTCAGTTAAATGTCTGTTGAAGGTGCAGTATCAGCAGATATTAAGCAGACAGTCTACTGATACAAAAATGGACAACCAAAATAAAATGATACCGATTGTTTTACAAAAAAATGCTACTCAGTCTTAGACTAATTGTATGTTTAGTTAGCTACTTGCCGATTTCTTTGTAATTAATAGCATTTGACTTTCGTTAAAAAAATTAATAAATAAATAAAAAACAGGACAATAAACCATTTTTGACCTTTTATTAAATAAAAATAAAAAATATATAAAAAAAGAATCTATAGCTTTGGGTACAAATGTGCGCCATGAGACTATTCAGTTTCATCAAATGCACTGGAATTTGGATTTTTTAGTAATTAGTAACCAAGAGCCACAGTCCAAGCTTGTGAATGCAAAGAGACGGTGCATCAGCTAAGATATGATTCTAGATATACTTTATAGAATGCGACATGTTAGACATGTGATCAGGTCATACAGAGTCACCATTACATATTCTCTCTGCGCCTTCAGAGTCTTGATGTGATTGACAGGACCAGTGATAATGGATTTCAGCCATGTCATTGTGCTTTAGCATGATATTACAGATCTATAATTTATCAGTAAGTTCCGTGCAAGTTTGATTATTACCCAATGCTTCTCTTTGTTACTTAGCATGCTTTTCGAAAGCGTCATGCGAGCATGAACATATGGTCATATCAGACAAGCTCGCACGGTCTGCGTAACCAAGCAATTATAGAGATAACCAAGCTAATAAGTCACGGTGGCTCTATTTCAAATGTACAGGAAATGCACCTGCAGCATGAATGAGAGATATGAAATATGCACAGCTTCTAAAATACAGAAATATGTTCTGCGGATTATGATCATCTGTGAAAGATTTACGTTGACCTTGCATCTCTGTAAATGCTATAAAGCATTAATGCAATTAGGTACAGTAATCCGTGTTCATGCATGGTGGCACTAAGTGCTTTGTCAGAGCTGTTTCTAATGTCATTCACTTTAAGACGAGCACTTACTGTCTTTTCTTCATTGTCAGCATGCATATCTTCAATCTAAAGCCTCTTTTCTGTGTTCTCGGCTCTCCTGATTAGAAACTTCTTGGCAGCCTACCATTATCTTTTCCAGATGTTCCTTGAACCGCAAATCTGCTTTGCCTAAATTGTCGATTCAATGCTGAAATGCTAAACAGTGTATGTGAATGTGTCTATCTGCTCTCACTGCAAAAAAAAGGCTTTTTTTACTTTAAGGTTTGGTCTTGTTTCTAGACAAGTAAAAAAATATTGTATTATTCTCAGAAATAAAATACCCAAATTTAGTGAGTTTTTCCTTTAAAACCAGCAAAATATTCTGCCAACAGGGTAAGCAAAATATAGTTTTTACTTTTGACATGAGATTATTTTGTTTATCCCATTGGCAGATCATTTAGCTTGTTTTATGGAAAAACTCACTTAATTTTGACATATTATTTCTCAAAACGACAAGAAGCTAGTTTAAATGCCATTTTAAAGACATGTATTGCATTATACTGAAAGCAGCAGCAGACAGTTCACCTCAGATCTGGAAAATAAAATAAACTGTTTAAAACTGAACTTTAGGACTAAACACATATGAATAATTCAGCATGTACATTTAATCATGCTAAAGAGGGTTAATATGTATTAATTAGATCATAAACCTTACCATGGGCGCCACGGTGGCCGAGTGGTTAGCACGTTCGCCTCACAGCAAGAAGGTCGCTGGTTCGATCCCCGGCTGGGCCAGTTGGCATTTCTGTGTGGAGTTTGCATGTTCTCCCCGTGGTTGCGTGGGTTTCCTCCGGGTGCTCCGGTTTCCCCCACAGTCCAAAGACATGCGGTACAGGTGAATTGGGTAAGCTAAATTGTCCGTAGTGTATGAGTGTGAATGAGAATGTATGGATGTGTTTCCCAGAGATGGGTTGTGGCTGGAAGGGCATCCGCTGCGTGAAACAAATGCTGGATAAGTTGGCGGTTCGTTCCGCTGTGGCGACCCCGGATTAATGAAGGGACTAAGCCGAAAAGAAAATGAATGAATGAATGAAACCTTACCATTTCGTGAGTGAGTGCATATAATGTGTTTCTGAATGGCTGTATTTAAATTTCTGTCATGTTTCGTCTGGTGCAAACAGCCAAATCACTTTGTATCCCGTCACAAAGCATGTTGTTAGGACACACAGTTACCTGCTCACCTAATGTTTACGTTTGTAATATTTATATAATTTGCTGATTAATAACCTTAAGTGGAACTGAATCTGCATCTCATTTCGTAATCTGATACTGTCCACCGGAGGTCGCATTTTGGTCACAGACGCATGCTTTCAGAGTCTTTCTGAATTAATGAATGGTCTACGTGGTTTTCCACCAAAGCAACATGGGGTGCTGAAATATAATTGGTTAAACTGGCATTGGGCAGGTTAAAATTACCAAAACAAAGACAGCATTCCGGAACGGATAACAAATTTTCAATGCAGAATATCTGACTTCAGCATAGTTTTGTATCTGCAAACATATTATGGTATTTTAATTCTTTAAAAGAGTCAAAAATGTATATACAGCACCTTCAAGAATTGTAAGATATTTGCACTAGGAACAAGACAAAAACTCTATGGGATAAAAGCATTGTTTGCAGTGCTTTGTTAGTTTTTATTTGAGTATGTGGTTTGTTTTGTTTTGTCTTTATTAAAGTGATGCCCCCCACCCCAGTTCTACAAAATGAAAAACAGAAAATTATGCAGCCCAAGGGCAATACAAACAAACACAGGTGTTTCTTAGCAATCGTGACAATGTAGGTGAACCTCTGCTGTTATCCACATCTGGTGAGCTTGACTACAAGAAAACTGTTGTGAGGCTAATGCTTCGTTAACCATGAAGAATTGTATTTATTTATTTATTTTGCTCAGTCAATTATCATCCCTCAAAATCTGGCTAAAATAGTTGGCAAAAACACTGATCCAAATGACTAAACACAGCAATATAAATAGACAAGAAATCACAACGTTATTCTGAATGTTATTGGAAACAATGTAAATGTACTGAAATAATATGACAGCGCATAAATACAATCAATATGCACATGGGTTGTGCATCAAGCTTTACACAACTTCATCAAAACTTCACTAGCGAGACACTGATTTGTTTTAGAGCTGCACAATATTGGAAAAATATGATGATATTCTGTGGTTTAAATTGCAATATGAATACTATTTCAACAGATAGCCTATATAGCTCTATTTGGAAATAATGCATTAAGTTAGATTGATTGGGATGATTCTGTATAGAAGTAAATCACGCATGAAGTAAAATAGACAAAATTAAAGCAGAGATAAATAAAGTAGAGCGCAGACAAAAGTGAAATAGACAGTGTTTTATGTTTTGTTTTGTTTTATTACTGGAAGTCTAATAACATTCATGTGCAGAAATGTAATAATCAGTTGTAAAAACACTCTTCATTGTAAAAATTATTTAATACAACTTATCTTTATTGAAGATACAAATGCTACAATTTCTTGTGCCTGAATGTTTACGCTTTAAAACCAAATGCAACTGATAAACTTTAACTCTGGTTCAATTCTGCAGTGACTCCAAAAATTGTATGTTGTGACCCTGGATTAATAAAGGGACTAAGCCGACAAGAAAATGAATAAATGAATGAACGATAACCGTTTTCAAGGTATACCGCAGTTTGGAAAAGTCAAGGTTTTCATACCGCCAAAATTTTCTGTAATACCGTCCCTAAGGTATTATTTTATTCTTTTTTTAAATAATTTTATTTTAGTTGTTTAGGACAACAGCATCTCCAGCAGAAAAAAAAATATCCAAAGACGTCTTTTTAAATTGTAAAGAAATCTGTTATTGAAACTAATGAAGACAGCAGAAGTCAATGATTCATTGTAATTATTTAGCCTGACATGTTTACTGCTCCAAAATATTATAAATCTTTCAAAAAATTTAATGTATTGTCTTCAAAGAGGAAAAAAGGTTTCAGTTATTTAGCCAGACATTTAAAAAATATATAATTTAAAACAGTAATCACAATATCGTGAAATATTTTTATCCAAGTTTATCATACCGTCAGAATCTTATACCGGCTGTCACATGGGTCTAACGGACAACAAACAAAAAAAAACAATTGACAGTTAACAGTTAACATGAATCACACATTGACAAACTATTCAAAACATCTAAAAGCCTGTGGTTTAATTTCTAAATCATTTATCCTCTTTTTAAAAGCATTTAGTGAAATCAATTCTTTAAACTGCAACTGTGTTTGTAAATTATTCTATGCAAACGGTGCTGCATATTTAAAACCCTTTTTCCCCATCTCAGTCTGCACTTTAGGAATAGACAGTAAATAAATATTCTGTGACCGAAGGCTATAGTTAAGGACATGCTTTTTACAAATGTAGTTCTGTAGATATGATGGGAGTAAACCAAGTATAGACTTGGTGAGATGTTTTGACTTTCTGTTCAATCCATAATGCATAAGGGCTCACTCTCTCTTTAGTAACAATCGCATACCATGAGACTTATTTCAAAGAAAAGCACACACTGTAATGGACAATTCACTGAAAACTGGCAGAAAGTCGCATCTAATCAGTCTGGTTTTCTTTACATTTGAGCTGTTATGGAGCTACTGTTTGAATGCATCTGCTTACTGGATCATTGCACCTCCTGGCCTTTACCATTTCTGTATGGTAATTTAAAGCAACATTACTTTATATTTATTAATTTATATTAAAAATTGTGTTTGATATTGAATTAATTAATCAATCACTATAGCAAACGATATTTTCCTTCACAACATCCATATTTTACAGGTAAACATGATAGAAACTTCAATGTTAAAGAAGTGTACAGATAAAGCAATTTACGTTGACCGTTTCAGGAAAGCCATTGTAGTAAAAACACATACTATGGAAGTCAATGGTTACAGGTTTCCAGCTTTTTTCAAAATATCTTCCTGTGTGTTTAACAGAAGATAGAAAGTCCAACAGGTTTTGAAAACACATGTAGGGTGTGTAAATGATAGCAGAATTCTCAGTTTTGGGTGAACAATCCCTTTAACCAGCGCTTAATCAATTTTACAGATTTTTTTTTGTTTGTTTGTTTGTTTTATGAGCTTAATTTGGGATTGATTTCAGTGTTTATTACAATTAAAAATAAATAGAATTGTTCTGTATGTAGACTTCCAGATTTAAGATTCACCAAATGATCTCCCTCTCTACAAGAACCTCTTAGATCTGTTCAGCCAAAAGACGCTATTGAGAACAATTTTCTCCCAGTGTGTCTTTTACTTATTGGTAAGAGCTTCTCTTCTACCGTTGCACTTAAACTCTCAGTCTCAGCAAGCAGCACTCTGTCTCATCTGTTGTAGTGCATTGTCAGCTTACCCGCTTCCATTTGGAAACATGTCAATACAGCCGAGAACAGGCCTGGCAAGGCACGCAGTCCATTTGGAGCAATTCCTAAGCCATAAACAGTGGGGGGAAAAAAATCAAAATGAAAAACAGACAAATTCTACTGAAACATGAAGGCAAGGCAGCAGGCCCTGCCATTTCTGTCAGCTTGGCTGAAGTGATATGACTAAAAGTGTGAAACGACAATAAGTGCAATATTTCTGCTTGGCCCATATTGGTAAGCGAAGCAGTAAACATGAGACTGTGAAAGTAGTCATTCATTTTGAACTCAAGAGCAGATTGTTAATCTTGTAAGTACTTAAAGAAGGATGTAAGGCCATGAATGTGGCAAATTACATTCACTCAGACACACAAAATCACTCACAAACATGCAGCTTTGGCTCAAGGGCCAGATTGCAGCTTTTAGACTGTGTTAAGGACAGTGTCATGGATGTGGGCTTGCCTGGATTAAGGCCTGAAGCTGGACAGTATGTCCTTATAAGAGAAAGCTCATGGGTTTCCAAACCGATCAATACTCAAAAGACAGCGTGCCGAAGAATGTCTAAGTGTAGTTTGGGAAATTGGGCTTGCATCCAGCTGGGAGGAACAGCCACAGTAATTTCGAGACTTTTTTTTGCACTGAAAGTGGCAATTTCATACAGACCCAGGGGATCTGGAGCTCCTGGGAAAACCCAAATTTTACACCAGCTTTTGCTGTTTTCAGCTTTAGTGAAAATATGTACGGCGAGTCGATCAATAGAGTAAATCTTACCTCAGGCAAATAACATTTTCACTGCCATTCAGGAGGGAGGTCAGAAGTTTCCTATTGTGCAGTAACAGTGATTAATCACAGCCACATATAATGCATCTCTTCATACAAGTGAGCGTGTGCAAAGTAAAAGCATAAGGAATGCACACACATATGACTCTTTTTTAGACCAAGTGAACCCTAGAGATGGTTGTATATGAAGGTCCCAGTAGATCACGCCACATTGGGAGTAGGCATGGGACGATAACCGTTTTCAAGGTATACCGCGGTAAGGAAAAGTCAAGGTTTTCATACCGGCAAAATTTTCTGCTACACCGTTCCTAAGGTATGAGTACGATTTTTTATTTACATTTTTATTTTATTTTTTTTAGGTGTAAATTGTAAAGACATCTGTGTTTTTGAAACAAATGAAGACAGCAGAAGTCAAGGATTCAATTGAATTATTTAGCCTGACATGTTTACTGACCCAAAACATGTTAAATGTTTCTCAAAATAAAATATATTGTGTTCAAAGGGGAAAAGGGTTTTGTTTTTTTGCCAGACATTTAAAAAGAATATATTTTAGAGCAGTAATTACAATACCATCATACCGTGAAACAATGATATTTTTATCCAAGGTTATCATACCACCAGAATCCTTTACAGGCCCATGCCTAATTGGGAGTGACTTAAACCACCTTTCGTCTTCAATCTGATGCTTAGGTGACTTGATGATACTGAAAACTCTATAAAAATGTTTAAAAGCGTTCAATTAAAAAAAACTATTTAAGTTGTAACCCTGTTTTTTTTTCTTCTTTTTTTGTTTTTCTGATAAAATAGACACAACCTTGGTGAACATAAAGGACGTTTTTACAAACACTTACAAAAATGCAGAATCTTACAACAACTAGCTTAGTCAATTTCTGGTTGGATGCATGCATTTGTCCTGAGTTTTTGAATGCTGTTCACTGAGAGGTGCTGAAGTGAGCTGTGGAGTTCATTAACTGTACTGATGGAGCTGTCCACCATTCTAGTGCTGAAATAGGAGCTGTATTGAGCTGCATGGGAACACATGAAGGAGGAGAAGATTTTTCTACAGCCTATACAGACCACTCTGAATTCTTCTTAGAAGACTTCAGGTCCCCAATATCAGGACACATAGATCAATGTTTTGAATTGATTTTGTATGTATGTATGCATGTATGTATTTATTTATTTATTTATTGTATTATTATTACTTTTTGTTCAGATTTTTTTAATTAAGGCCTGTTTAAACTGTGGAAACCTATGGCACTTTTATACCTTGTGTAAACAAACTTGTCAGTAAACCAGCTTTTCTCAATCCTGGAGCTCCCCGCACTGCTTATAGACCTTTTTCACAAGACGTCTCGTGGTGTCCGGTTTGACATTGGTTTGATGAAACTGATTGCATTTATAAACAGCATACTTACCTTTAATATGAGATGATTTAATATAGAAATGTACTCATGCTGGGACATTTACATACAGTATAATAGATAATGTAAGCAGAATCAAAGTAAAAATTAATTATTGAGAAAATAGACTGAATTAATAAGTAAAAAGTTTGCAAATATATCCTTTCCTTAATGAACAATAGCTTACTCCTGTTCTCAATGACTTAATCATTTGCAAACTCAGAAAGCAGTTCAGTATTAAAAGAGAAACATTTGGACACATGCCCAATAATTTGATAGTCTTAAAAATTACAACATGCAATGCTAATATTTTCAGTTGTAAATTTTGTAGAGAAGTTTCCCATTCTTTCAAAGGTAAGCCGAAACTACCAATACACTGTGTTGTGGAAGTGAAGTAACATCATTGTGAAAAGGGTTTATTTTGTATATCTCTCATTTAACACACCTGATTTAGATAACCAGCTCATTGGAAGAGATGTGAGGACCAGGATTGAGGTAAACCAACCAAAAGTGCTCAACAAGGATCCATTATCATTTCCACCAAGTATGAACATGCTCAAATTCAGCTTCTGTGGCCACTTCTGTTCAATTCTCGTTAAAAAGCTTTCATCATTTTCACTGGAGCTCGCAGTACAACCGATGAGTACTACTGAATGAAATAACCCATGTAATGTGACTTTTGAGCACACAGAAAACTATGCAAACAACAGTTCTGATAGTAATCTGGATGTTCTGGTACAACACAGAATGGTATAAATACCTTGTATTGCTGTGTTTGTCCCATATCGATTCTTTGTTAGGTCACTAAGCAGAGAGTAAGTCTTTATTGGATGTTTGAATGCATTTAACCACATGAATTTTTTAAAAGATGGAAAAACAGGTTGATTTTGTGTATTTTGAACCTGGCGTACATATAAACTGACCCATGAAGAAACAGCAATGCGACATCTGTTTGAGTTGGCAGTGGGCATCGCTTTTCCTCAGTACCCACAACCCAGTACCAACGCCAGAACCAAATTTTCCATCGTCTGCTTGGCATAATTTTGTTAGGTAAACTGGCAGCAATTAGGCAGGTAATGTGTGCAGAAACCAGCTTTTTTTGTTCTCTGGCACCTGTTGCTTGTTTGTCGGTAGGATCTCAGCGATGCAGCAAGTGTCTTCAAGCATTCCATGAAGAATTAACTGTGCAGCGATAGATTAATATCAGAACGGAACGATTTGCCTGAGGCAGAATACCTCGTGCATGCTGGGATAAGTAAGAGGAAATAGATGGAAGCGATTTAGATACACCATGAAAGATGCAGGGACTGGTGCTGCAGCAGAACTATCCTTTTAAAGAAATAAAGCCCCTAAGAGCTGATAAACAATAGCTGTATTTGTTTAGTGCTCTTGCTATCCGTGCCAATATATCAAGCGATCTGATTGCTTTTCAAGTGGTATATGTTCTCGAATACTGCCAATAAAAAGAGCTGAGAGAGAGAGAGTTCTCCATCTCGCCATGCAGCACCGACTGGGAATCTCAGTAGGAGGTTAATGGTCCATCAGTTTCGATCCACATCCATCTACTATGAGTCAGATCCAGGGAGGGAAGCGGAATTCCGTGTCTGAGTCTAGACATCATCCAAACATCCAGCTATAGATCCCCCTTGCGACTGGCTGAAGGAGAGTTTACACTGGGAAGAGTGTTAGTGATCCATAAAATGTCAAGCTTTTAATAAAACATACGAGCTTTGTTGATTAATAGCCAGAGTTATTTGGTCTTAAGGGCTCTGTTGCAACAAGCACGCTTAACGGCATAAGATCCAGAAGGGAATATAAGGCCTCTGCTTGTCATTGCCTTTCTGTTATTTTTGTACGCTAATTAGTTGTGTGGAAAAAAATAAATAAAATCTTTGTGGTCTGGAAATTGGCTGCTGCTTAAAGGTGTCAGGTCGCAGCATCATTACAGAGAAAACAGCAAACAGCAGTGACAGAGCGGCATGGGAGAAAAAAACTGAATTAAAAATCTGTTCAATATTTCATGCACATTTGTGCCAAGCATAATTTGTTCAACACTTCACAAGCTAAAAGTTCACCAAAAAGTACTCAAACCCTTGTCATTCCTAATCTCTATGCTGTTATTTGCTTCAGTAAAATCCAAATGAGGTATTTTTTAAGAGTCTGCACCAAACAGACAAGAAAATATAATAATAAAAGCACCAATATAAGTCAGAATAAATTAGTTTAAGATGTTTAAAACATCAGATATCTTTGTTTGAGGAACAGGAGGACGTTTTTAATTGTTAAAAATCATAGAAAATATTCTTGGCTATGAATCTCTGCACAACTAATTAGGTAATAGGATCTGTACGGGTTTCTTAATGCTTCTTTCAGCAAGGTTTCACCATTTACTGAACTTTAAGATTGACTGTGAAGAAAACAGTTAAACAATTAAAACAACTAATAAAAATATATCATTTCAATTCTACAGTGTCACTAAATCAATAAAAATCAAAACATTTAAAATTCTGAAGCGTAACAAATCAACGTTGAAATCTTTTTTGTTTTTTTAGAAATCATTGATAAAAAGGAAACATTAAAAAGGAACATTATATTTTCATTAAGTTTCTAAAACTGCAAGAACTAAAAGTCCAATGTCAGTGTAATATCCGAGGGCCTTTTAAAGAGTTTTGATCATTTAATCATTTATTTTTCAGAACTCCATTTTCATTCATTAATTTCATTTTAATAAACACCTATTGTGGGCGCCACGGTGGCCGAGTGGTTAGCACGTTCGCCTCACAGCAAGAAGGTCGCTGGTTCGATCCCCGGCTGGGCCAGTTGGCATTTCTGTGTGGAGTTTGCATGTTCTCCCCGTGGTTGCTTGGGTTTCCTCCGGGTGCTCCGGTTTCCCCCACAGTCCAAAGACATGCGGTACAGGTGAATTGGGTAAGCTAAATTGTCCATAGTGTATGTGTGTGAATGTGTATGTATGGATGTGTTTCCCAGAGATGGGTTGTGGCTGGAAGGGCATCCGCTGCGTAAAACAAAATGCCGGATAAGTTGGCGGTTCATTCCGCTGTGGCGACCCCGGATTAATAAAGGGACTAAGCCGAAAAGAAAATGAATGAATGAATGATAAACACCTATTGTGTCATATCCCACCCACATATCAGCAGTCCACATTCATTATACTCCAAAAAGCCCAATTTCAAGTGGAAATCTGTAAAATCATGCAACATGTCTATTTGGAGCATGGAATATGCTTAATTTATAAAAGTGTGTTAGATTTATTCATGTTTTTGAAACCCTTCTTTGTTATGTGGTAACTGAAAGCTAAAAATTTGGTCATATGGCCTGCTTATCGTTGTAGATTGGCCAAAAAAATTGTGCTAATGTTTTTTTTTTAATAACTGAACTCTAATATGGTGCAGCACTGTGGCTCAGTGGTTAGCACTGTCACCTCACAGCAAAAAGGTCGCTGGCATTTCTTTGGAGTTTGCATGTTCTCCCTATATTGCGTGGGTTTCCTCTGGGTTCTCCGGTTTCCCCCACAGTCCAAAGACATGCGGTTATGGTGAATTTAATAAACTAAATTGGCCGTACAGTATAGTGTATGTGTGTAAATGAGTGTGTATGGATGTTTCCTAGTACTTGGTATCAGCTGGAAGGGCATCCGCTGTGTAAAACATATGCTGGATAAGTTGGCAGTTCATTCCGCTGTGGTAACCCCTGATGAATAAAGGGACTAAACCGAAGGAAAATTAATGAATGAATGAACTCTAAAATGATAACAGTTTTTCTAAAATAAAATAATTTTGAATTATTTGCCCCAAAACAACCAAATTCCACAACATTCTGATTCCATAAATTGTTCAACATTCTCATAAAGAAACCATACAGGCTCCAATTAGGCTGATAAACTATATATAAACGACATTATATATTATAATCTAGAAGTGGGTTTATATTTTCGGTAGCCGAAAATTCTGTACATCTCAAATATGTTATGCCATTTAACAGACCCTCTAACTTTTGCGGCTTCAGTCATTGTTGAGGTATTCTTTTAAATCTGGAAGCATTAACTACTTATATCGAAATGCATATCGTTATCGTTCAATATGAAAAATAATTAGAGATAGCAATTTTTGCCACATCGCCCAGCCCTAGGTCTAATCCACCTCATTTTCCAACACCAAAGTAACCATTTTCCATGAATATATAAAACTTCAGATTCATTATTTGCTATGTGCAATAATGAAGAGAATGACAAAGTGTCGTAAATAGCGGGGAAAATAAGGTTTGTGCTCCACAGCATGTTAACAACTAAGGCACTGCATTAAACTGTATGCTAAGAACTACCACTTTGCAATATCAAGCAGCATAATGAGCTGTTTTGCACAGCTAAAAATAACTGGAACCGGATGACACCAGACACATTATTGTGGCTCTTCTGATTAAAGTGTGCTGCTTTAAACATGGAGGAAGCTAAGCTGAGAAAGTCACATCTGGGGAATCACTTCTAATCAGAATCAGTCACGCTGTACGCCATGGTTGTTTTCCATTTGTTTTCCCGCCTTGCTTTAAATAAGAAGCGTGTCTTCAAGACCCTGTGTGACTTACAGCCCTATGCATTGAAGTGTGGCCTGTTTCTCCTCCCTCTGGCCCTCGCTGAACCCCCGTATCCCGCCACTGAACCCCCTGCCCTCCTCTCTAACAGGCATAGCGTTTGCTCGCCGTGGCTTTATTTCCACTCTTGCCCACCCAGGCCTCAAGGGAAAATCCCTTTAAGGGCTTAGTGAAGGTGGGATCCCAAATTCCAACAATAGCGTTATCTGGCGAGCTGAGCCTGTGCATGACCCGCAGCACAACGCACAAACACACACAAAAATAAACATGTAAATAAATCATGCATTCTCCACGCACGCCAGCTAAGCTGCTTTTCAGACACTCTTCTGAGGGAATACAATAGGAGAGCTACCAAAAGTTACACACACACACACACACGTATATAAAAGAGGTGACATCTGCTGCAGCATTTAAATGGAAAAGACAAGTGTACACGATGAACAGAGCGCCACAATTCAACACACTATAGCACAATATGGCTTTTTGTGCCCTGCAAATGAGCATTTTCATCATGTGTGAATGAGCTGATCGAACGGCGAGCATCGTCACGTAACCTCACAAACGTGAACTCGTGGTGAGAGGCAGCCGGGGGAGCGTTTCATGCCACTGCAGGATAAATCTGATTAATCATTTATTGCTTCTTGCTGCAGCAGATTACTGTAATTTGAGCTTTGTTTGTCTGTACAAACAGAGCATTGAAAACCACAAATCACAGGAGCTGGCGGTATGGAAATGAAGGCTGACATGTTTGTATTATTTAGTTCTGCCTGATAGACAGTTTGTATGAGAAGATTATTACAGGTTTATGGAGCTCGATGTGATAATGTATGCAGAATGAGCAGACCTGGGGATATGGCAAATTACCATCTCTAAAATAGTGTGGTTCACGTATACAGTAACACAATTATTGTCAATAGTTTAATTGGTCCCAATGAATTTTTCCAAGGTCTCATGCAATTAATTGCACTTTTTAAATGTGCTACGTTAAATTAGTGTTGTCTCAGTGGTTAGCACTCTCGCCTAGAAGAATGCTGGTTCTAGCCCCGGTTGGGTCAGTTGGTGTTTCTGTTTGGAGTTTGCATGTTCTCCCTGTGTTGGTGTGGGTTTCCTCCGGGTGCTCTGGTTTCCCCCACAGTCCAAAGACATGTGGTGTGGGTGAATTGAAAAAACTAAATTGGCTGTAGTGTACGAGTGTGAATGCAAGAGTGTATGGGTGTTTCCCAGGCCAGGGTTGCGGCTGGAAGGGCATCAAAGGAAAATGAATAAATGAATGAATGCAAAGTATCAACTTCGTTACTAGTCAGTACTGAAATTTTTAAAACATCCACTTTCCGCTAACATTTGATCGTTGTTGAGTGCATTCCTTAATTCTGTGATTGGCTATTGTGTTCATGTGCCCAACAGAAATGATTGTGATTGGCTGCAAAGGTCATCAGTGCAAGCACAGATATACGGACATGGAGCAGTTTAAAGCTGCGTAGATCAGTCGATCCATCGTTGGATCACTTATATGTCAACTCATAGGCAGACCAGCTGATCAACAAGATTTTAAAAACTCTCCAGTGTCCGTGTATTTGTGTTCGCACTTCATGGACAGCAGTGAAGAGTGGTGAACTGATGACCTTCGCGACCAATCGAAGTCCTTACTGTAGGCTTCATATGCTTCATTCTGCACATTTATTTATTTTTATGCAAATACTTGAAGTCTGCTTGCACCTTTAAAAATAACAATATATCACAAACTACCACACAACCCTTAAAGTGGCCGTGCAATTGAAGTAAAGATTGTTTTTTCTCCTCTATTATGACGTCTAATTGAAGCAGTCCTGAAATTAGAAGCAAATGTAGGGTGGTGCATGATGGTATAGTTAGGGAACCGATAAATTGTTGAAAGATGGCTGTTGCTGACAAAATAAAAGAAATAAAATGAAATGATGAATGGATGGATGAAGAGGGTAAAACAGTGGCTCAGTGGTTAGCACTCTCACCTCACAGCAAGAAGGTCGCTGGTTCAACCCCAGCTGGACTAGTTAACATTTCTGTGTGGAGTTTACATGTTCTCTCATGTTGGTGTGGGATTCCTCCAGGTGCTCCGGGTTTACTCCACAGTCCAAAGACATCCACTATAGTTGAAATGAATGAGCTGAATTGGCCGTAGTGTATGTGTGTGAATGAGAGTGTGTTTGGGTGTTCCCCTGTACTGGGTTGCGGTTGGAAGGGTTTCCGCTGTGTAAAACGTGCTGGACAAGTTGGCGGTTCATTCGGCTGTGGCAATCCATGATGAAAAAAAGGACTAAGCCAAAGATAAATCAATGAATGGATGGATGAAGGTAGAGCAGAAACAAGTCATGCCCCGACAGCCCATTCTAAAAGGTCATTCTATGTAATAAGAAGTGAAAATTCGTTTTTTGAGGCAGAGGGTGATGATATTTGATTAAAAATTTTGAAAGTAAATAGATTTTTACAAAATAATGAAGTGCACAGAAACACATAATTTAAACAAGCACTACTATTTGCATTTATAAACAAGCACTACTATTTGCATTTATAAACAAGAAGAGCAAATCTCTTGTGACTTTAATCACATGCACAAAGTCTAGCATGTTTGGGTCACAGGGACCGAACTACAAGCATGTACAATGTGTTTTTGCTCAGGTCAAACTGTTCTCAAACAGATCCAACCTTTCCACACCAGAAACAGTCATCTTGACAAAAATTGAAGTGCACTTCTAATGTGAGCCGCATTTGTGGAGCTTTGATTAGTTCCGAGAAAAAAAAAAAAAAAAAAAAAAAGTGAAAATGTATTATTATGTTTATACACAAAGGTCTCTGAGACCCAGAAAAAAAAGTCAAGTACATTTCAACACAACACAAGGATTCATTTAAAAATCAGTGCGCCAAAGAAACTATAACTACACTGCCCAAGATTACATGTTTATTGCATACTAACGCATTTCACAAAGCCAATGCCAACTGCACACTCCCCAACCTCCCCGTGTCCACTCTAAAAAACACATCTTGCATCAGGCCTACAGCCTCTGGACTCCTTTCACTCTCCATTACTTCAAACTTCTGTGTGACAGCCTCCAGACTCCAGTAACAAAGCAATTTAGGCTGAGAGGAAGAATGCAGCTCTGAAGATGTAATTGGTGCACTGGGCTCTTGGATCTCTAAAGCACATTGGTGGGGATATTAGCTTTGAGTGTCTGCCCCTCGCAGGCAGGCCTCGTGGTGATGGATTTAGAAGTAATGTGTCCATTCACCTGTGAAATGCAACCAGCCGGTTTACACTGGACCTGCAGATATGACATATTGAGCTGGGCTATACAAACAGCCTGACTCCAGAGAAACAGACTTGCAGGCAGAGTGTTTGCAGTAAGAGGCATTAGATAAATGCTGTGTGGGACAAAATTACCAACTGAGAGTAAAACACAGGAGGGATATTTATGATTTTTTATAATGTGTAATGGAAGTCTCAGGTGTACTCCAGAATGTAGAGGTTTCCATTCAAAATATATCATGGATCATTTAAAGCACCATTTTGTAAATGCAGCTTTGTTTTTTGTGCTTGTTTGGTTTGTTTGTATTATATACACTGTATATAATGCGATATGACTGTGGGACGGCACTGGTGGAAGGCATACGTTGGCTTGAGGCCGCAGGCTCCACCTGTATATGCATTGCAACTTGTGTGATATTGCGTTTTTACAACAGTATATCACAATAATATCGCGAGTCAAAGCAAAGCAAACATATTATATATATATATATATATATATATATATATATATATATATTATAGTACTGTGCAAATTAGTGATTACTGTTTTCCAACATTTTTCAAAATATCTTCTTGAGCAAGGTTGAACTGTACCATTAAACCTCTTTTTTCTGCATTTCTTGTTTTTTTAAAACATTTTTAAAGTTTATGTTGATTTTCTAACAACATATAAAAGCTTTAATAGAATCAAAAGTTTCTACTAAATAATGACTTTAAAAATGTTATGCAATCAAATGTATATTTTTTTATGAAAATATGTGAGTGTAAACACGGTAATCATTAATTACAAAAAGTATGAACTTTCAATATTTCTCTGAGATGCATACATTTTTTACAAGTATCTTAAATAATATATACATGACTTCTGACAGCCTGATCTAACCAGCCGTTCTTTCACAAAAAGATCAAAATATCCAATATTTTAAGATTCTCGACATACAGATGAGGGCCTGCACTGCAGGAGTCCTCTCTATGGTGTAATTTCCTGTTTAATGTTTTTTTTTCTTTCAGCATGTTTTTTTGATTTCCATTTAATCATCCTGTGGTGGTGCTGAGAGTTTATGTACTTCATATAGTACAAATCACCATTCAGTCATGAGTTTGCAAGAGCTGCAGATGTCTGGTCGGACGTTTTAGTGTGATTGCTGTAAACTGCCTCACTTCACGCAAATCTTTTTGCTACTTGAATCATTTCTCATTACAGCTGCATGAACCTTCAGACAAACATGTACCGTTCGCTCACACGTGCACTCGAACACGAAAATCACATGCGCATAGACTAAAATAAACACATAAATCACAAGTCGTCACATTTGTCTGTCCTCCCAAGGCACTGTTCAACACTATTTATCATGTGTTCCGTTTTTGGGTACAAATCAGATGTGGCAAATTGCCACAGTTAGAATTCTGTGCTAACTTGCTCTGGGTCGAGTCGCAGAATTAATAAATCATATTTGTTCATACATAAATAAAACTGGATGCAAATAAGCGGGTCTGGGATCTTTGTAAACCAGCAAGAGATTTGCCCCATCAATATTTAAGCAGCTCATACACATCAGTCAGACTGAGAAGCTGTGATAGAGTTTGTCGGAGAAGACTCGTCAATCAGTAGACTTGTTATACCTGACTGACTGCTGAGGCCGTCTGAAACCCAATCAGCTGCTAAATAAAGACTAGCATATATCATCTTTTAAATGAGTATGCAGCTATTATCTCCTGAGCCACTAAAAGGCACGCACACACACCTCTCTCTTCATGGTCTCTCAGGGCTGTAATCACATACACTTTGCTTTTCCTGAGAGGCGTAATTTATTTCCGATCATACAGACGATTTTATTAGATAAGACTGTTTGGACAGAATCCTTTCAGCAGTGTTTTAAAACTTTAAAATGAGTGTAAGAGATGTGATTTAAAATTCCATAGAGATTGACATTTTATTCATATACAAATTTTCTGATGTAAACAATTTGGCTGTGCTTGAATCAAATGGAAATATAAATCAAGATGGAAAGATTGAGAGTATGTGATGTTTATGCTCCAAAGACGTATTAAAAATTTACTTTTTTTTTTTTCTCATGTATATGAAAAATTTGTCAATACAATCTACTGTACAACAATGACTGAAAATGCTGTATTATGCATGCCCGGCCATTAGATGGCAATGTCACTTTGTAAAGTACTAGTGTTGACACGATACTGGAATTCTGTAGCAATAAAAACTCAAATTTTTTAATCGTCCATTTCCCACTCACATTTGAGAGTCGTGAAGGTCATCAGTTCACTGAACTCACCTTTTACTGAGTGTAACCACAGATACAGGCCCACTGGAGCATTTTTCAAGCTGTGCAGATCAGTCAATTCATCTTCGGATTGCTCATATGTCAGCTCATAAACAGACCAGCTGATCTTCGGGGATTTAAAATGCTCCAGTGTCCATGTATCTGTAGTTAAACTCAGTGGTGAGTTTAGTGAACTGATGACCTACACGGCCAATCACATTTCTGTTGAGCATGTGAACACAATGGGAAATCAGAAAAGTTTAAGAACGTGCTCAACAGTGATCGAATGTTAGCAGGGAATGGACTAGGCATGGGCCGGTATAAGATTCTGACGGTATGATAACCTTGGATAAAAATATCACAGTATGACGGTATTGTGTTTACTGCCCTAAAATATATTACTGTTAAATATCTTGCTAAAAAACAAAACCTTTTTCCCCATGAAGACAAAATGTTTTATTTTGAGAAACATTTAAAATATCTTGGGGCAGAAAACATGTCAGGCTAAATAATTCAAGGGAATCATTGACTTCTGTGGTCTTCATTTGTTTTAAAAACACAGATTTCTTTACAATTTACTCCTAAAAAACAAAAACAAAAAAAAATTAAAAACAAATTAAAAAATTAATAAATAAAAATAAAAAATCTCACACACATCTGAGGAACGATATAGCAGAAAATTTTGGCGGTATGAAAACCTTGACTTTTCCATACCGCGGTATACCTTGAAAACGGTTATCGTCCCATGCCTAGAATGGACGTTTTTAAAATTTTCAGTAAGGATCGGTACCGAATTCCAGTATCGGGACAACACTAAAAGAAACAGAACCTGTGTACATGCAGTCATGCATTTTTGCTATTGTTGTTTTAGTTGTCAAGTACTTCATTAAAATGTTATGTTTATCATTGCCATTATCATCCTGGTGTAAACTATAAAACATTATTTTATTTATTATTTTTTGTAATTATATATTATACTATTATATGTATTATATAAATGTATTATATAAAAATAAAAATTTATGCGCACACATATTACACATCACATTTTTATCTAATCTGCCAAAATATGTATTTTCAAAACATTTTTAACATGCAAGTAAACCCAACAAAAAGCAACCCAATTTCACAGCAATTCATAACTTTTTGATTTAGTGGCTAATTCGTGCAATCTCATTCGTACAGTTTTGTATGATTTGCTTATCCCCCAATGACAGCTGTGTTTAGGGGTGGGGTTGAGTGCCATGTCTCCTTTTAAAATCGTACATTTTTGTATGACTGAACTTGTACGAACTAGCAACTAAACTGACAAAACGCAAAATACTTTCATTTCCTCATAAGATTAGGCTGGTCAAAAGATGAGTTATCTTGTTATTTAGCTGAAAACTGTGATATCGCAAACACACTTTTGAATGGGATAACTGAAAATTCTTTACTCCCCCTTACTTGTTCCAAACCTTTGTGACTTTCTTCTGTTAAACACATAAAAAGAAGATATTTTGAGGAAAACTGCAAACCAAGCATTGACTTCTATGTGTTCCAGTCAATGGTTACAGGTTTTCAGCGTTCTTCAAAATATCTTGTTTAGTGTTTAACAGCATAAAGAAACACACAAGGCTTAGAACTACTTGAAGCTACGGAGACCCGGAAGGGACGTGGTGGTGGGGAAAAAAATTGGGTGGGAGAAAAAAAATAGGTGGGAGGAAAATATATATTTTTAAGTTTTGCGTTCCCTCGCAAAGATGTTTTGCGTTCCCTCGCAAGGTTTTGCGTTCCCTCGCAAAGATGTTTTGCGTTCCCTCGCAAAGTTTTGCGTTCCCTCGCAAAGTTTTGCGTTCCCTCGCAAAGATGTTTTGCGTTCCCTCGCAAAGCTGTTTTTCCACAAACACTTTCTGTTCACTTCATACATGTCAACCCTCCCATTTTTGCTAGAATTATCCCGTATTTTACCATCATATCCTGCTATTATATGATTGAGTATTTTTCCATATTTCTCATGTATTAAAAGCTCGCTGAAATTAATATCAAATGTCTGCATTCACTTTTTTTCCAATAAAGTTGTGCGTCGATCATATGCTGAATGCATAAGCCAATGACTGGTATGAGCGCTGACTGACGCACTTCGTATAATAAACTGATCCCAGATCAGCTTCTGTACACGCCATTTAAAGAGGAGCGAAAGTGCAGGACACTTTGATATTCGGGTGTGTGTTTAAACAGACAAATACTCTTAATAATATATAAACATGTCCATCCTGCGTGTTTAATTTTAAACACAACTAATCTTTTAAATGAGCACAAACAGTTGCTTAAGTAATCGAATGCTTTCATTATAGATCTGCGCATTCTTACAGTCACACCTCTGTTATCAAACAAAAGATGAGAGATTCATCTGCTGCTCTTCGCTTGTTTGATAACAGAGGTGTCACTTCAAATGGTGTGTACAGAGGCTGATCGGGGATTAGTTTATCATACGGAGCGCGTATACATCTGATGCATATTTTTGATGGAAAGAAAGTGAATGCAGAAATTTGATATTAATTTCAGTGAGCTTTCAAGATTAAAAAATACACGAGAAATATGGGAAAATACTTAATGATAGGATGATAGCGGATTAGAATGGTAAAATACGCGAGAATCCCGGCAAAAACGGGGTTGACATGTATGAAGTGAACAGGAAGTGTTTGTGGAAAAACAGCTTTGCGAGGGAACGCAAAACATTTTTGCGAGGGAACGCAAAACATTTTTGCGAGGGAACGCAAAACTTTGCGAGGGAACGCAAAACATCTTTG
>CAIGQQ010000001.1:6014132-6032629 GCA_903798035.1 Danio albolineatus | reverse complement strand
ACTTTGCGAGGGAACGCAAAACATCTTTGCGAGGGAACGCAAAACTTAAAAATATATATTTTCCTCCCACCCATTTTTTTTTCTCCCACTCATTATTTTTTTTTCTCCCACCCAATTTTTTTCCCACCACCACGTCCCTTCCGGGTCTCCGTATGAAGCTGAGTAAATAATCAGTATATTATAATTTGTGCAAAATCATATTTATGTAATTCACAAAGTTTAGAGGTAATTTCAAAGAAAAATGGGACAATATATGATTCCTCGCCTCATTCTCACCAGTTAATCTACGCTTTTCTAAATGCTATGCTAAGCCAAACTGAGTGAGTGCTTATGAAGTGCAAACGTTCAGGTGTTACCCTCAGGAGTGTGTGTGTGTGTGTGTGTGTGTAGCATAACTACAGCCCTGTAATTGAATTTTTTTTCCTGCTGTAATGAAATGCCAACAATTTGCGTTTTTTATTACAGCATTAGGCCTTTCCCCACATGCCTCTAAAACAAACTGTGATAATAAACAGAGGAATGCTACGCTTTTAGCAACAGGTAAACATAAACCTGCAGGTGTAGTCACTGTAGGATTACTGATCATATGTGTGCATGTCTTTTAATGACATTGTCTTATGCAAACAGCTGTTCTTCTAAAGATTAAAATATGTCAATCAAATGCACGTCAGAGCATGGGTTTGAATCTCGAAGTGTTTTGTTTGAGCTCTTGAGAGGTCCCATGCTGGAATAAATAAAGGTTTCCTTTTTTTAGAATCAATCAAGCGAAATTACTACTCTGCAGTGCATTCACATAAGCAGAATCTGGTGATTGATTTTACTGACTGAACTAATTTCACCTCCCTCAAAACATCACAATTCTGCTTTTCTGAATCAGCCATAGCATATTAATATTAGGTAGGCCACAGACTACTAAGCACTTCACTACATGAATTCAAAACAAATTAATAGCAACAATTACATTATTACATCCAAATTGTACTGACTGCAAAGGCAATTACTGTATATGACAATAATATTGCAGAGATGGTGACAAATGAATTTTGAGTACTGAAGGATCAAGGTACAGTAAGTTAAGCCTATGTGATGTTAATATATATTTTTCACACATTCTGACTTTATCCTAAACCCAAACATATTCCTGATTTTGATTTTAGTGTAAAAAAAAAAGAAGAAAGAAAAATGTTAAATGAGAATCTGAAATATTTTATGGCATACTTAAAAAAATAAAGATGATTTAGTATTCAAAAATGTTTTTATTTTGGATATGTTTTTTAAAAAAATGGTCTTGCACTTCACTTTCCTTGCACTTGACTCTTCGTGGTATATGTATGAATTACGGTACTTTTACCATAAACCAACATATTTACTATTTGGAAGAAGTTGATATTGAGCAATTCCAGCGTTATGGATTTGACGTTTGCAGTAAAAGCTCAAAACATGAATTCACGTAGAAAGTATGTTACCAATATATTGAAACAACTGTTTATATTTTCCAAAACTACTCAGCACAGAATTATGGGATCAGAAAAATATCAATATGTAATTATTTTTTAAAATATTTTAAATATAAAAATAGAGCAAAGAGGAAAATAAGCATGCGTTATGAACGAGTTTAGTTATAGTCTGCGAGTGTACAGTTTACAGTATACAACATACTTTGTAGAAATTCTTTGAATTAAACTACACAACCTAAAAGAAATAATGATAATCAAAAGGATAAGAGTCAGATCACTATAAAACAAAAATCGTTAATTTTATTTTATTTGACAAAGCTTTGTTATAATTGTGACAGATGTTAAATTCATGGCAAGGTTCACATTTGCATGGAATTGCTCTATTTTAGAAATTATGTGATGTGTTGAAAGAAAATGCATTGAGTGTTAACTAGCGACATTAGGAGTTAAGAAATGCAATGTGTTTTTTTCTTGGTTGGACAGTTAAACGTTTGATATAATTTCACAAAAGCATTGTTTGCAAACTCTAAATAGGGAAATCATATTAGCAGTCAATAACTATCAAAGGACAACATTGATCAAAGTCAGTCAAACAGTGCTAACTGCTAATGTTTTGAAGTCATATTTACAGGCGATGTCACAACGAATGTTCACAGTACTAGGCTAGCGTGGTAAACAATATGCCCTGTCACAAGTTGTCACTGTTCCAAAATGAGCAAATGAGCGAATATAAAACCAACTTTACCTCAGTTAAATTCCGGTACTATCACCCACTGATTTCAGTCTTACGGGTAATGGCAGAACAGTGTTCAACGTGTATTAATAATACAAAATCCTTTACTATAACGTTACCAACATAGGCTAAACTTCTCATTGCGCGGCGGCAAGTCATAAAACACGTTCCTTACCTTATGTTGATGTAAAGTGTTGTTCAGAGTGTTGTATGTGTCCAGTCAGCTTGTACAGAAAGTGTTTTCGAGTTTTTAAAAACATGTTCCAGGTAAACATTCGTCGGTAATGTCTTCAGCGTCTAGCGTTGCTGTTTGTAATCAATCGTATGTGAGTGACGGTGGGACCGCCTATCAGTTGAATGCTTGAATCTAATTGGTCAGTTGCAAATTTGGCGGCTCTTTCAAACTCGTCATTGCCACCTTCGTACTCACGGGTCTGTATTCACTTAATTTGGTCATGCAACTGTGTTGTTGATTTAAGTCCAATATTACTTTAGAGAAGTCTTCTGTGACTCCAAAAGTAATTTTTTTTGTTTTATACAAATTTTAATGTTTGTTTTATAATAAATATATTTTTATATACATTTTTAATATAATTTTTAATGCAGATTTTTTTATCCATAAATGTATTTATGTATTTATTTATAAACATTTATTGCATTTACAATATCTGAGAGATTAAAAATTATTCACAATTAAAGATTCACTTAACATGAAAGCACTGAAAACATGTACAATTTGCACAAACTTTAATATGTATAATCTATTAAGTCTCTAAATTGTTGTTATCGTCTTATTTTTCCCTCCGCACTCTCAATTTTCTATCTGTTATATATCTATTCACAGATCAGATAACTTATTAATATTTCTTTTTTATTTCTGTTGTTTTTTCTGTTGTTTTTTCTTCTTTTTCATTGTTTCCATTGCAAATAATGATTATTATTATTGTTAATGATGTGTACCAAATGTGTACCAAATCACAGTTTCTCTTAATTTATCATTTAGTCATGCAAGGGGACAGATTGTTTTTATTATTCTGTAGATGATGTTTTTTCCATTTCTGCCAAGATCAAAATAACTATGTTGTTGTATGGATCATCCTTTTTATCAAAATAAAAAGGTGGCATGTTTCTGTCATGTGTATATTAATTTTAGACAGCACAGTAATGTTTTAACACCAGAAGAGAAATCATATTTGGTTGAATAACCCTGATTTTCAATCAAAACAAATGAAAATGTATTTTATAGAATTTCTGGGAAAAAAAGAGGAAAACAAAAACAATTATTATTTGAATAATTAGCATAGGAGAATAAACAAATATAATTTTAACATGACAATGAGTTGAATACATTTAGGCATGCTTTTGGATAATTTTGAAACAAAACGTTTATGCATGACCAAGCCCGTGCATGACTAAACTGAAAAGCAATGGAGGAATGCGAGTATGAATGGAACTTTACTACACCGGCCATATTTGTCATGATCACATGACCTACCCATGTCAGTTTGCTTCAGTCCCTTTCATGAATTCTCTCGTGGTGCATTATGAGATAGTGTAGTCTCCATCTGATGTGCACTTCAGAAACTCACGGAAAGTAGTAGGTCACCTGAGTACTTCTTGCATACTGTTTTTCAGATTCTACCCCAGGTAGCAAATTAATAAAGAAAATGAATGAATGAATGAATGAATGAATGTAATATTTCAATACACAGTCATTTTCAACTTCCTGTTTGCATACTCTAATACATTCATTTTAATCCAGAAAACAATCAAGATTTAATTATTTGAATTATTAATCTATAAATAACTGCGGCATGTGGGCCAAGTAAAAGCTGATTGTGTGGGCCAGAGAAATTTTGCTATGTGGGTTAAATTTAGACATAGGCAACATACAGGAAAGAATAGATTAATAACAACGGCCATTCATGTGCCATATTTTTCCAGGAAAGGGCCAAACATCAACCATATCTGGCCCAGGTCTCAGCCAAGTTTATGTCCCATAACTGGGCCTGAGCTGGGCCAGATATGGTGGATGTTTGGCCCTTTCCTAGAAGCCAGACTTGGTCAGGTCATGTACCGTAATTCACTGTGGCATGTGGGCCAAGTAAAAGCTGATTGTTTTGCTATGTGGGATGAATTCAAACATAGGCTACTACTCGGCTTGCATACTATTTTTAGCGTACTACTGTATATAGTATGGAAGTATGCGATTTCAGACACAGTACAAGCGTCTTTCTGTTAGTCCGAAACTGAAATCAAACTGTAAACAATATACGAGTGCATCGTTAGCTTAGCGACATGCTAATGTTAAAATGCATGGGCTAAAAAAATGCTATCAACATAGGATTAAACAAATATAATTTTAACATGAAAACGAACTGCATATATTTATGCATGCTTTTGGGTATTTTTGAAAAAAAAAGTTTATGCATGACCGAACATGTGCATGACTAAACTGAAAAGCAATGGATATTTCCAAGCCCGGGAGAAACAGCTGCTGAAATGGGAATGCAACCATGACAGAAATGAGCCCTTGAGTGAGCAATAACTGGCAGATCAATAAAGAGCAGGGGAACAGCAGAAGAGAGAAGAAGAAATGTGTTTAGAGTCTCTCCTCTTTAACGGCATCTGTGAGAGCCATCAGATCAAAGTACACATGACTTGTCCCTCAATTGCTCATTTAAGGTGGTGTTAGTGCTTGTCTGGTCTACAGTAAAACACACAAAGCAAGACAACACACAAAAAAAGAATGCACTTGAGCATCAGCTCTTTAATGTTTTCATTCTACTGTCCTGTATATTGTTTTTAAATTACAAAAAAGAAATGCATTAGGAACTCTCCCTAAGGCAGAATTCTAGCTGAAATTGAACTTTACAAGTGAACGGTTTTAGGCAGAGAGTGTAAATAGTGCTTCACAGTTTTATTTGGATGTGAAAATCATCTAATGCCATACTTGCAGAGAGAAATTCACTGTTTTAAAAGTGTGTAGGTTTATTACCACTGCTTCTAATGCAAAGTCAACAATCATGCTGCCTCCAAAAACGCTAACTCAAATTTTGGCTTCATTCTAAGGCAGAATTGCATGTATCATTCATGCTGAAACTATCCCAGACTGCACTACTGTGAAAAAAGTAATTAAGTTGGCTGTTGAGAGAAATATTGATATAAAATTTAAAAAAAGATGTCTTTATTTTTCTTTTGTGGCCAAAAATGTGTGTATTTTTAGCCTGATCTCACCAGGAAGCTTAACTATTTCATGGTTTGTCAGTTTAGTGGCTAATACATATGAATTTGTAGGAGTTCAGTCATACAAAAATGTACGTTTTTAAAAGGAGGCATGGCACCTAACCCCACCGTCACTGGGGGCTGAGCAAATCATACTAAATAGAATGAATTAGATCATGCAAATTCATATGAATTAGCTATTAAATCAAAAAGTTACGAATTTATATGAGATAGCATAGTTATTTTGTGTTTATTGAGGTGTGATCACTTCAGCTCGATCCTATGAGGAAATGTAACTATTTTACATTTGTTCAGTTTTGTTAATTATTTGTATGACTTCATACGATTTCAGACATATAAAAACCAAACCCCGTCCCTAAACCCAACCACCATTGGGAGATGAGCAAATTTTACAAAAATTTATTAAATAGATCTTACAAATTCATGTAAATTAGCCACTAAATCAAAACGTTATCGTTATCGTTAGATCACTTTTGCTGGCAAAGTTTTGCTGAAATTTTTTTTTCTTCAACTGGCAATAAGGAATACATGCAAGCACAGCTCAGATACTTTAAAAACAAAGGTTGTGTCCAAAATCACCAACTATTCAGTAGGTACTGCATTTGAATTCGCTACATGACCATTAGAAAAGTATGTTCTATATAGTATGAATGTGAATAGTAGGAATTTAACTCGGACTTACAACATTGGCCATTTTGTCATGATCATATGACCTACCCGCGTCAGTTTCGTCACTACTCCCAGTCTCCCATTTATGAATTATCTTGCGGTGCATTATGGGATAACGTAGCGTCCATTGAATGCGCACTTCAGAATCTCGCCGGAAAGAGTACATCAGCTGCGTAATTCTTGCATAATGTTTTTCGAATTCTATAAGTTTGGACATACTACTTGGCTGTTTTTAGGAGGTATGCAATTTTGCATACAGCACAAGCATCTTTCTGTTAGTCACAAACTGAAATCGAATTGTAAACAATGAACAAGTGCATTGTTAGCTTAGCGACATGCTAATGTTTAATTGCATGGGGTAAAAATACATATGAAATACATACCCAGTGGTATTCTTAATACATCCTCTGACATTTACATTAATGTAAATATATGCAAATATTTGTTGTTGACTTTTCTTTCAGAAACAAAATTAAAAACAAAAATGACAGCAGTGAAAAAACAGCAATTAAGAAAGCTGATCACACTTATATGATGACTTATATGAACTTTATATGATACCCTTGCAAAATCAACCTTTTTTTATAAATAAAAACGACAACAACAACGAAAAGTAGTAACTGTTGTTAAATTCACTATCGTTTTGTTGCACTAAACGTAGTTAAACCATGATATTTTGATTATACTGTATTTAAAATGTAAAGAGTGATTGATATTAATAAACTTTATTAATAAAAAAATAATTTATAAAAAAATACTTTATTTTTAAAATTTCTTTAGCAAATGTTTTAAATTGAGATAATTTAGCTAAACATGGTACTTGTAGTAAATATGTGGTTGGTAATGTAAAAAAAATGCTTACTATGCTTTATACTGTATTATACGGAAGTCCTAAGAGGCCATTCATTAAAATATTTTTTCTCTCTTGTCATGTCGTGATCATGACTTAATTATCTCGTGACCTCGACATTACAACTCGTTTTCTCGTGATCTCGACATAAAAAGTTATGTCATAATCACGACTTAATTTTCTCCTGATCTCGATATAACAAAAAGTTCTGCTTATTCTGACTTCTGTAAGCAAACGCCTACGAAACATCATGGACTAACACATTTGCTTTTATTTTGACCAGGGGCTGAGTCAAACTGTGATAGTTCTATGGCTTTCAGTGATTGACAACTTCTATATCAGTGTCCGACACTTGAGAAGGAGGCTTTCGGCTCTCCGCCTTTATCGTCGAAGATATAGCAACCCTGAGAGTATCGTCAGTTTCATTGCCAGTCAGCTTGAAGGACCGGGACGTCTGCATGGTTATAGAATGATGCTAGAAAGGTGCCATTTAAATGGTAAGAGATGTGCAGTTAAGTTTGAGAATAAGCAGAACATTTTGTTATATCGAGATCACGAGATAATTAAGTCGTGATCATGACATAACAACTTTTTATTATGTCGAGATCACAAGAAAATGAGTTATGTCGAGATCATGAGATAATTAAGTCGTGATCACGACATAACAAGAGAGAAAAAATATTTTAATGCATGGCCTCTTAGGATTTCCTTAATATTATATAAAACTGGTTGATTTTTAAATAACAATGAGAGTGAAGCCTCAGAGTCACACCCACCTGTTATGTAATCACCACAGAGTAAAATCACGCGTTTATTAGCCAGAGTACTTTCAGACTCCAAAACTAACCCAAAAGAACCTTTTTGATCATTTGTTTCAGCCTGATTTAGTTAAAAATGACATCACAACAGTATGTTCTTATAGGGCCTTTGCTCTTTTTCTCCACTTTTCAGAATCAGTTTCTTCATTTTCCAGGTAAATTCTTCTCTTTTCCTGGCTTTCTCACATTCTGTGTGTTCCCTCGCTGATATGCTGCATTAATAATGGAGTGGGTGTGAAGATCTTCCTGCCGGAACATTCTCCGTCATTAATCCCAATATGTAGTGTGCTGGAGATCTGACAGGATTCATTTCAGCTTTGGACACGCTCGTGCTCCACTCCGCTATACAGCACACGCACACACACACACATTCATAAAACACACACAGGTTAGTTTTCTCAATGGAATGCTAGCTTACTGAACACACTGCTGTATACTGAGCCATGCTTTTTTTTTTTTTTAAATAGTATGTGAAGTAATAAGCAATATGTCGTTACATCAAGTGTCCTCGTTATGCATAAAATGTATTAACAGTTAATTTTCTATAGTTTCTTGATATTGATATTTTGATATGTATAAGGTTGACATTACAGCGGTTAGCACTGTTGTCTCACAGCAAGAAGGTCGCTGGTTCGAGTCTCGGCTGGGCCAGATGGCACTTCTGTGTGGAGTTTGCATGTTCTCCCCGTGTTGGTGTGGGTTTGCACCAGGTGCTCCAATTTGCCCCACAGTCCAAAGACATGTGCTGTAGGTGAATTGGATGAACTAAATTGGCCATTGTGAATGAGTGTGTGAATGTGAGAGTGTACGGGGGTTTCCCAGTGATGGGTTACAGCTGGAAGGGCATCCGCTGCGTAAAACATGTGCTGGATAAATTGGCGGTTCATTCCGCCTTGGCGACCCCAGATTAATAAAAGGACTAAGCCAAAAACAAAATGAATGAAGATTTTGAAATGTGTTGAATTTTTTTTCTCTCTCTTAAACAGAAATAGGGGAAAAAATAAGCAAGGGGGCTAATAATTCAAGGTGGATTCAGATTAATAAAGGGACTAAGTCGAAAATGAATGAATGAATGAATATATAATAAAATCTATATAAAAAAAATTGTAAAAAAAACTGAGAACCTGGAGGAAACCTACGCCAACATGGAGAGAACATGCAAAATCCACACAGAAATGCCAACTGACCCAGCCGAGACTCGAGCAAGTGAGTGAGGCTTCTTGCTGTGAGGCAACAGAGCAAGAGCCACCGTGTTATCTGAAATACAGATTTTTATATATTTATTTTGAAATAAACATGACTGTTATTGACTTTATAAATATGACTATTTACTAATGAATTGTTTTATATTTCTGTCATTTTCAGTCTGATTGTTTGATTCGCAATGCTTTAAATGATTGTAGTTCTTCCTCTCATAAAAACACTCTTGAACTTTGTCGTTTCGTTAACACTGCCAATTAATGTTTGTATTATTGTGATTGACCTTGTAGTTGTTTGGTTTTTATCATGGTTTAAAAGGATAGTTTAGCTCACCCAAAATGGGAAATTTCCATACTATTTTCTCATCCTCAAGTGGTTCCAAACCTTTATGGTTTTCTTTATTCTGTTGCACACTAAAGAAGATATTTTGTAGAAAGCTAAATATCTGTAACCATTGACTTCCATAGTGGGAAAAACAAATTCTAACAAATACTATGGAAGTCAATGGTTACAGGCTTCCATTTTGTTTCAAAATATTGAACATAGTGTTAAAAAAAGAAATAAATTATAACTAATTTATTTGAAGAAAGCTGAAAATCTGTTATTATTAACTTTCACAGTGAGAAAAACAAAATACTATGGAAGTCAATGGTTACAGCTTTCCATTTTTTTTTTCAAAATATCTTCTTTTGTGTTAAAAGAAAGAAAGAAAGAAAAAAAGCAGGTACTTTATTCGAAGAAAGAAAAAAATCTGTAACTATTGACTTCCACTGTAATAAAAACAAATACTATGGAAGTCAATAGTTACAGGTTTTCAGATTTTTTTTTTCAAAATATGTTCTATTGTGTTAAAGACAGAAAAAAGTAAAACAGGTACTTTATTTTAAAAAGATGAAAATCTATAACTATTAACTTCCACAGTGAGAAAAACAAATACTATGGAAGTCAATGGTTACAGGTTTCCATTTTTTTCTCCAAAATATCTTCTATTGTGTTAAAAAAAGAAAGAAAGAAAGACAGAAAAAAAGTAAAACAGGTACTTTATTTGAAGAAAGATGAAAATCTATAAACTTTGACTTCCATGGAAAGAAAAACAAATGCTACGGAAGTCAATGGTTACAGGTTTCCAGATTTGTTTTATTTTTTCGAGATATCTTCTATTGTGTTAAAAAAGAAATAAAGTAAAACAGTATTGGAACAATTTTTTTAAAAATTAAACGATAACAGACTTCAATTTTGGATGAACTATTCCTTATAGGGGCATCAGCAAATATTTCAAGATAGGAATCAATTGAGAAAGGAAAATAAATAAATAAAACAGACTGGCACTAAAGCACTCTATTTTTAGGAGTACAATACTAAGCTATTTCCAAAAAAATTAAAAATAAATAAGTGCATGTTGATTTGCTGACTTCCTTACGGGAAAGTGAAACAGATTGTCTGTTTACCCATGGATGGTTTCCATATATGAGTGATTCTGGAATAATTAATTATGTGTGGAAAGAATTATATGTGATAAAAATGAGTTGGAGGACGACCAAAAGCAAACATTATCATAGCTAACAGGCTGTGTGAACATACCATCATGCTGAAGTTACTCCAGGCAGTCGTCCCATATGCCACTTCAGTCCATTCACATTTATACGCGCACGACTCAGCATGTTGATTAGAGTTTGCATATTTCTAAAATGCTAACGTCAGGGTCAGGGGTAAAGAAATTTAATCATTCATTATGTTTTTGTTTTGGGCGTCACGGTTGCGCAGCGAGTAGCACGATCGCCCCACAGTAAGAAGGTTGACGGTTCGAGACTCGGCTGGGTCACTTGGCATTTTTGTGTGGAGTTTCCTCTGTGTTTTCCCCGTGTGCACGTGGGTTTCTTCCTGGTGCTCCGGTTTTCCCCACAAGTCCAAAGACATGTGGTATAGGTGAATTTGGTAGGCTAAATTGTCTGTGGTTTATGTGTGTAAATGAGTAAATGTAATGTAATGTAATGTAAATGTAATGTAAATGTAAATGATGGCATGCACTGGATAAGTTGGCGGTTCATTCCACTGTGGTGACCCCATAATAAAAAAGGGACTAAGCCGAAATGAAAATGAATGAAAGAATGAATGAATGTTTTTTTTATCTGTTTCTCCATACTCATGCTGCTCATATTGTATAGGAAATGACCTCTGACATTCAGTAACTAATGAAAGAAAACAAGGTGAGGCATGTTTATTTAGATGGAAATGCAATTTGTTATGATTTATTAACTATAATTAAAAGAGGTTGTGAGTTAATGTGTTTGATTAAAATTTTATCATAAATGAGAAGGTGACTTTTCATATTTTTGTTTGTAAATTAATATAATGAATATATTTGCAAATGCTTTAAAACCTGCAAAAATATATCCAGTTCTTTTTAAAGCAATATAGGAAATGCAATAAAAAGTACCACACATGAATGAAGCATCTTATCAATGTTGAAAATCTCTAATCTTTTCTCCATATCTAACACACTTTTGGATAAGATTTGTGATTTATTAGTATAATTTGCCCAAAACTATATGACAAAACACTGCAGCATGAAAAATAAATCTTACAGTGAACAATTGTGAAAGTAAAGATTTGATCAAAGCAATATTTTGGCTGATAGCCGTGCAATATTCTACGATAACAATCGTACAGTCTCTTCAGCCGTGTCTATTACTCCGTCCACAGAGTGACAGCAAATCAGTAATCTCACTATACAGATTGACAAATATTGCAGCTATTGGACAACATAATGTATTTTTGAGGCTTTTTAGTTCAAAATGAAGTTGTTTAGATTGCAACTATGCAGTTTATTTATAAGGACAGTGCCTATTTTAAATATTTATAAGTTTCAACGCCCATCAGCCTGCCATAATGAGCAGATGGTTGAGATTCTGCCACAAGATGTAATAAGTCCTTAGGGGGGGAAAAATCTGCATAATTTCAAACTACAGCTGATCAAATCCTCATAAAACAGGTAAGTGACCTTCTAAGTTGATCTCTCTTTTTTGTATGTTGTAGTGCTGTATTTATAACAAAGTGATCTAGTAGTGTTTGCTTTGCTTCGGCTTTTGATGTCTTGATTGCAACAAAGAAATACTGGGAAATCCCTGTAGACTGATGGTATTTCATGTCGTTCAGCCTCATAATTTTAAAATGTGAGCAAAATCACCTTTCTCATAACTTTAGACATTACGCTAGAAAATCATTAAAATGCTAGCTCTAAAGTGACATTTGTGAAGTAGCAATGGTTTCTGCTGTTCTCACATCAGCTGCAGATGTGAATGAATGGAAAGTAGTTCCACGTATGAAAGGATTTTTGAAACTCTCTGTGTTTGATTTTTTTATTATGCCATCAAACTCTTGTATAAACGCAATATCACACTCGTAGCAGTGCAATATGGCAGTATATCATCACTGGTGGGACACTAAAACACAGCCTGCAGCCTCGTGCCGATATACAGCCATATTGCACTGCTACTTTTTCTAAATATTTTCTTTAAAAAGGGTTAAATGCAATAATACTAAGGTAAAAGCATGGTAATGTTTAAAAATGATTTTTTTAATTGAAAATTTGTTTTAAGATGACTTTTTCAACATTCACTAATTAATGACAAGTAACTAATTAAATATGGTATGGTTTTAATAAATAAATAACATATAACTATAAAAAAATTATAAATATAAAACTTTTAACTGTCTCAATATTAATTTTTTTTTAAAAACGTTATGTTGGTAAAATAACAGTGCATAAAAACATACTTTTTTACATTTACTTAAAATCAACAAACTGTAAAACAGAAAAGTGAACTCAGATGACCATTTTTTCATGCCGTTCCAATCCATTATTATTTTCCTTCTTCTATAAACCGAAATGTAGGATCTTAGAGAACTTTCCCATATAATGAGATCTATCACAGAAAACCGGTGACCAGTGTTTGAAGTTGTGAACCAAAAATGTGTGCAAACGCTCCACCCGCAGAGTTAAAGTCCTCACCAGCAGCTCATAACCACTGCTGCAAATGCGTTTTCTATCCCAGCGCGTTCTGAGACGCATCACTTCCTCAGCGGATTGTTAATAGACGTGCTCAGACAGCAAGACAGTGTGTTAAGTGAAAATATATACAGCAAGTAAAGGCTAATAGAGTGTACAGCACCCCATCAAGATTTAGAGGAACACGCGGACCGGCATTAGAAAGTGTTTTCAGGGAAATTGAATTTAAAATTATATGTGCTCTTTACATTTCAAAACTGTATAACTCAAAAAAGGAAGGGAAAAATGTGTACACTGCAAAAATACTTTTCTTACCTGTGTTGTTTAGTCCAAACATCTCAAATCAACAAGAATTTTCTAAGCAGACAAGTTTATAAAATATTGTTTTGTTTGCAGAAATATTAAGTCAAAAATAAGTATATTTTGCCCTTAAAACATTCCCTAAATTATTATTAATTTATTTGTAAGTAAAGTATTCTTATTTCAAACCAAAAGCAAGATTATTTTACTAACCCCATTGGCAGAAATATTAACTTGTTTTAAGGCAAAACTTAGATATTCATTCATTAATTTTCTTTTCGGCTTAGTCCTTTTATTAATCTGGGGTCGCCACAGTGGAATGAACCACCAACTAATCCAGCATATGTTTTACGCAGCGGATGCACTTCCTGCTGCAACCTCTCTGGGAAACACCCATACACACTCATTCCCACAAATAAACCACAGACAATTTAGGCTACCCAATTCACCTATACCACATGTCTTTGGATTTGTGGGGGAAACCGGAGCACCCGGAGGAAACCCACGTGACCACGTGGAGAACATGCGAACTCCACATAGAAATGCCAACTGACCCAGCCGAGGCTCGAACCAGCGATCTTCTTGCTGTGAGGTGATCGTGCTACACTACGCCACCGAGGCACCAAAACTTAGTTATATTGATGACTTATATTTGAAAACAATACAATATTTTTGCTGTCTATAATGTAAGAATTTAATTAAAATTGGATCACTTTTTTTGCAGAGTAATTTGATATGGAGGGCGTCAAGGTGGTTCAGTGGGTAGCACAATCGCCTCACAGCAAGAAGGTCGCTGGTTCGAGCCTTGGCTGGGTCAGTTGGCATTTCTGTGTGGAGTTTGCATGTTCCCCCCGTGCTCCAGTTTCCCCCACAAGTCCAAAGTCATGTGGTATAAGTGAATTGGGTAAGCTAAATTGCCTGTAGTGTATGTGTGTGAATGAGAGTTTATGGATGTTTCCCAGCTGGAAGGGCATCCGTTGTGTAAAACATATGCTGAATAAGTTGGCGGCGACCCCAGATTAATAACGGGACTAAGCCGAAAAGAAAATGATTGAATGAATTTGATATGGAGTAAAAGAAAAAAACGTATCAAACGGAAGACAATGATATAGCAACAGGTAAAATAGATTATTATTTGATTAATAGTATTTAATAATTTAATTGCAAATTCAGTTTATGTCACAATTGTGAGATTATATCTTGCATTTCTTGCATTATTCATTCATTCATTCATTTTCGGCTTACTCTCTTTATTAATCTGTGGTCGCCACAGCGGAATGAACCGCCAACTTATCCAGCATATGTTTTACAAAGCGGATGCCCTTCCAGCTGCAACCCATCTCTGGGAAACATCCATACACACTCACAAACAACCATACACTACGGACAATTTAGCTTAACCAATCTTTGGACTTGTGGGGGAAACCGGAGCACCCGAAGGAAACCCACACCAACAGAGGGAGAACATGCAAACTCCACACAGAAATGCCAACAGCCAACAGCGCCATTGCCTCGCCCGTTTCGCGAGTTTATATTTTCCATTTTGAATTAATTTCCCTCACAATTTTGACTTTCACAAGTCACAATTCAGAAGGCACTAGAAAAAAAAAGGGAAGAAGTTAAAAAGCTTTTATTTACACGGCTACTATACTAGCATTTATTCATAAAAATTGATTAATTTTTTTTCAGCTTAGTGCCTTTATTAATCTGGGGTCGCCACGGTGGAATGAACCGCCGACTTACCCAGCATATGTTTTACGTAGAGGATGCCCTACCAACTGCAACCCATGACTGGGAAACATCCATACACACTCATCCACAACAGACAATTTAGCTTACCCAATTCACATATAGAGCATTTCTTTGGACTGTGGGAGAAACTAGAGCACCCAGCTTCTTGACCCTTTTTCACAGTATTTCCTATAATATTTTTCTTCTTCTTAAGAAAGTCTTATTTGTTTTATTTCGGCTAGAATAAAAACATTAAGGAATTTTAAGGTGAAAATGATTAGCCACCTTAAGCAATTTTTTTTCGATTGTCTACAGAACAAACCCTCATTATACAATGACTTGCCTAAGAACCCTAACTTGCCTAACTAAGCCTTTGAATTGCACTTTAAGCTGAATAGTAGCTATCTTAATATCAAGTAAATGTTATTTACGGTCATTACGGCAAAGTAAAAAGAAAACAGTTATTACAAATGAGTTATTAAAACTATTATGTTTAGAAATGTGTGAAAAAAATCTTCTTCGCGTTAAACAGAAAGTGGGAAAAAATATACAGGAGGGCTGACAATTCTTTAGCGAGGTGAGAAAAAACAACTATACAGCAAGAATAAGAAGCACTATCAAATGTGCTTGGAGAGCAAATGTTGGATATCTGAAGCGGAACATGTGGTCTGGCCTCTGCCTTGACAGGCCATTACGGTAATCTGTGTTACTTAGAAAGACACCAAGAAGCTAAATATGAGCTATCCACTTTATCAGCATGAATAGAGCGAATTAAAAAGCAAACCCGGGCGTCGTCTCGGGTAATTCTGAGCCATTTATATTTATTAGACGCCTTATAGGAATTTATTGTGTACGCCTATACCCACATACGCACACACAGTCACTTCTTCCCAATTAGTTGCAAGGCATGGCAGATGTGTTCATTTTCTGAGCCGTTAACTACACAACACAATGATACCATGATTCCCCAAGCATGAAGCCGGTAAGAGAACTGAGACTGCTGCTCTCTCGTTCCCTATTCAGAGGAATCTACTCAATAATGTTTCGCTCAGGAGCCACACATTTAGCAAAGAACTGTTGGGTTATATCTTACCCATAACAACAACAAGGCCTGAGATGCAATTCAGTGACATTTGCAAATCAGCATGTGGTTATAATAAGCTGTATATTCATTGTTTGTAAGCAAACTTCTGAAGTAAGCTCCAGAAAGCACATTTAAAGACCTTCTAAATTATGTTGCATACAAAAAGCGACAGTGAGTATGTTTACATGGACACCAATAATTCGATTTTAGTATGATTAAGACAATACTCTGATTGAGAGTCTAAACAGCGATTTTTGATTAATTTTATCCGATTAAAGTCATAATCGAACGTAGAAGAAATCGGATTAAGATGTTGAGTATGCCGATTTTAGTCACATTATTGAAGTGCATTACAGTAAACACAGCAATCATACTATTACCATCATGTCGGATTTTCATCTGTCTGACACTATTCTCTGCACCTACCGAGTTAGTGAAGGACTGCAGATACCTGCATTTTGAAATGTAGAGTTTTTTGTTTTGTTTTTGCAGTGTGAAGTATCAAATTCCATTAAAACAACACTCTTCCAGCAGTTCATACTCGCTTCCAATATCTCATTTGTTACAGGAGGCATGCATGAAACGTTCCTGAATGAAAGTGAAAGTGCCAAACTGCAATTCAAGTCGACAAATTTAAAATGAAACACCCAAAATTACATGAAACTCCAGAGGAAATGTGGATAGTGTGGTGACACAATTGAATAAGGCACTATAACATAGAAAACAAGATCATGAAGGTAATATTCAAAAAGCAACTTACATAAACACCTTAATCATATTATTGTCATATTCAGATTTAAGAGCCATGAAACCCCCTCTTTCAGGTCAAGTCTACCTTGAAATAACTTTTTCAAAAATGGAGCGAAGAGTTGGCTCAGAAAATGAGACACAAACCGTGAGGAGACCCCTGATTTTATAGTTTACAAAGTTAAAATGCAAAGATATCAACTGTAAGCAATTTAATGCCCTGCTATATTTGTTATTCGTAATTTCATATACACATAACCACAATTTGTTATATCATTATAGATAATCGTGTTTATGTAAACACTATAAATGAGGAGGACTTCTCTCCTCCTCAATCCCCGGGTCTGAATGCAGAAACAGAGTAGTGTAGCAGGTCTTGCCCTGTCAATTGCAACCATTAACCCTGTCAGTAATCTTTAGCATTTTAAACATGTGCGAACACTCCATCATATATAGGCGATGTGTCTGAATACAACAAACTCAACTGATAAAAGACAAAGTCCGCCATTCTCCAATTCTCGTACAGCTCTCCCGACAAAAATGCTTGCTGCTAACCAACAGCTTTGCATATCAGTCTTCTCATAGCATCCGGAGCACCTGGAGGAAACCTATGCGAACACTGGGGAGAACATGCAAACTACACACAGAAATGCCAACTGACCTAGCCGAGGCGACCTTCTTGCTGTGAGGCGAGAACGCTACCCACTGCACCACCGTGCTGCCCTCTGAAAATGATGAGTTTAATAATTTCATTCTAGACAATTAGTCTGTTCAAGCTTTGTCTGCAATCTTGTTGTGCTTAGATAAACGTGTCATAATAAAGTGTAAACGTAGAATAAAATGATACTGAAACTAGCCAAAAACACTCACCAGACATATTACAGGGTCCTAAATGTACTATTAACCCTTTGACTTCCGCTCAAACAAATGGTTGACCATATTTTGACTGACTATTTTTTTATTGAGAGGAGTACCTAACTTAACTAAACCTGATTGAGCTATCTCTACAATCTGGTTCAGGTACGCCATGCCAAAAAAAAAATCCACTAGTTGTCACTAACTCAATCTACCATTAAAGTCAAAATCTAGAAAATTACTCCTGACATGTTAACTGTTTTTGGTGAAAATTTGCAACCTAGGCATATCTTATTTGGCACATTGCCCTCTTAGAGTGCTAACTTTGCAAAGTTATGTTACTTGGTGCCATGAGAAATACTTAGTGTGTTTGTAATAATTTTTCAAAAACACACATCTTGGGGTTTCCATCAACCGTTTTTATGCGCATATCCAAAATGCACAAAAAAACAGGTGGATAGAAGCACAGCTAGTGTTAGCACACGGTAAGACTGAGGTTATAACATCTGGCCTGATAACATCTGATAATGATGAGTTTAATAATTCCGTTCTAGACAATTAGTCTGTTCAAGCTTTGTATGTAAACTTGCTGTGACAAACATGTGTCAAAAAATAGTGTAAACATAGTATAAAATGATACTGAAAATAGCCAAAAACACTCACCAGATGTATTAAAGCAGGGGTGTCCAAAGTTTTTGGGCCGAGGGCCAGATGCAAAAAACAAAATGTTGTCCTGGGCCAAATTTGACAATTTCACAGACACGTATATATATATACACATATATATATATATATATA
>CAIGQQ010000001.1:5976351-6006867 GCA_903798035.1 Danio albolineatus | reverse complement strand
CACACACACACACACACACACACACACACACACACACACACACACACGCACATAGATAAACCCCCGTTTATCTGTTTTTACAGAGTTCAGCGTGACAGGCTTGATGGATGATGACTAAAAATAACACAAAAGCGGGCACCTCCCAAGTGTTCGAGCTTGGAGATAATTACTTTCTTGTCGGCCGTCTAATCAGTGTCACAAAAAAACAGACAGAAGAGAATTAAGAAACAATTAGGTTACAGTGGAGAAAAAGCATGCTTTTAGACTCTGTAGATTACAAGTCTTCATTAGAAGGCAAGATGGTTCTTGTGCTCGAAATGGGAAACTGATAAGGTCACAGGCTTCAAAAAGAAGGCATTCCAGTGCAGCAGCATCACAACATCAGTCATAAAGGAGAAATCACGGTTTAATCAACAGTTCTGAAGGGCCGGTTCACCTGCAAAGGAAAATGCTGCCATCAATACCTCATCAAGCTATTATTTATCCAAGCACCAGTGAATTTTTTTAATCATTTTTTAAATATTTGCCAAGTGATGTTTAGCGGAGCAAGAATATTATTTTTCTTATATTTAAAGTTTGGTCAGAAGGTACATGCACTCACCGGCCACTTTATTAGGTACACCTGTCCAATTGCTGGCTAACGCAAATTTCTATTCAGCCAATCACATGACAGCAACTCAATCCATGTATGCATGTAGACATGGTCAAGATGATCTGCTGCAGTTCAAACCGAGCATCAGAATGGGGAAGAAAGGTGACCTAAGTGACTTTGAATGGTTGTTGGTGCCAGACGGGTTGGTCTGAGTATCTCAGAAACTGCTGATCTACTTGGATTTTCACGCACAACCATATCTAGGGTTTACAGAGAATGGTCTGAAAAAGAGAAAATATTCAATGAGCAGCAGTTCTGTAGGCACAAATGCCTTGTTGATGCCAGAGGTCAGAGGAGAATGACCAGACATGGTTCGAGCTGATAAAAAGGCAACAGTAACTCAAATATCTCCTCGTTACAACTGAGGTATGCAGAAGAGCATCTCTTTCAGTTCAAATCTACCTCAGAATTTTTTCAAAAAAACGCTCGGAGATGGGCATGGAGCGCTGCAGGCAGTGGGAGGAATGGGTGTGGCCGGCAGAGCAGGGGAGAAAGAGGGGAGCGAACAACTGTTATCAGTTGGCTCAGAAAATGAGACACAAACCGTGAGAAGACCCCTGATTTGATAGTTTACAAAGTTAAAATGCAAAGTAATAAACAGTGAGTAATTTAATGCCCTGCTACATTTGTTATTCTTAATTTCATATATGGGCGCCACGGTGGCGTAGTGAGTAGTACGTTCGCCTCACAGCAAGAAGGTCACTGGTTCGATCCCCGGCTGGGCCAGTTGGCATTTCTGTGTGGAGTTTGCATGTTCTCCCTGTGGTTGCGTGGGTTTCCTCCGGGTGCTCCGGTTTCCCCCACAGTCCAAAGACATGCGGTACAGGTGAATTGGGTAAGCTAAATTGTCCATAGTGTATGAGTGTGGATGAGAATGTGTGGATATGTTTCCCAGAGATGGGTTGTGGCTGGAAGGGCATCCGCTGCGTAAAACAAAATGCTGGATAAGTTGGCGGTTCATTCCGCTGTGGCGACCCCGGATTAATAAAGGGACTAAGCCGAAAAGAAAATGAATGAATGAATGAATTTCATATACACATAACCACAATTTGTTATATCATTATAAAGATTATCGTGTTTATATAAACACTATAAATGATGTGGACTTCTCTCCTCCTCAATCCTTGCCCTGTCTATTCCAACCATTAACCCTGTCAGTAATCTGGAGGGTTTTAAACATGTGCGAACACAGAATCACAGATATAAGAGATGTTTCTGAATAATAAACCATGGACTGTAACGAACTCAACTGATAAAAGACAAAGTCTGACATTCTCCAGTTCTACAGCCCTTCCGACAAAAACGCTTGTTGCAAATTCAACAGCTTTGCTGTATCGGCCCTGACAGCATTGCAGAGGAAAACATGCAACAAACCCTATGGATCATGGAAACAAACACACACGACCTGTCTCACCTAGTGATTGGGTCTCCCAGCTTGGCAGGTCTGCTTAGCCTTCTGAAAGCATGTGCTCTCATGAATAATTAAGAAGCAAGGTCTTCTTGTCACGGTTCATGTATCTGTGTGTTCCTCTCTGCCTGTGTGTGTGTGTGTGTGTGTGTGTGTGTAGGTGTGTGTGTGTGTGTGTGTGTATGTATGTGTGTGGGTGTGCTTGTATGGGTATGGATAGCGTGGCTGTCAGTTGTGTTTACATCATCAGCTGTGCGGTCACGTGGAGGGCACCGCTCAGCTGACAAATCAGCACGCAACAGCTGTGACGTGTTACTATGGCTATTTATACCCAGCGTGCTAGTCTCTCGTTGTCAGTTCGTTATTGTTCATCCTGTGTTTGTGTCCTGTCAGGCTCACGGCGTTGATTTGCTGGTGGTGAGTTGCCGAACTGTGTCTTCACTGTCAACTATCTGCTTCATGAACTTTGTCTGATGTGAGCTGCTGTGAGTCTTTCACCTGTGGACTGCGCCTTCTCTGTCTACCGTGTGCTGTACTAATTCATCAGCTGTTGAGCTTTGTTGTTTCTAGTGTGAGGATCATCCTTGAACTTCTCTACCACCGCGCTTCACAAACTCTTGTCATTTGAGCCTTGTTTGATTCCATCTTCATATTAAATATCTTTATTATTCTCTCGCAATTGGGTCTCCTTGTTTACTGTGACACTTAATAATAATAATAATAAGAAATTGACGTGTCTTCACTCCGCTAGCAGAGATTTTTATCCACCCCAAAAATTATTTTAAACCCGGAAGATGAAATTAGCTGACAAAAGCTCCAAACAATCCAGTTTTTCATACAATTAAAGCAGACATCTAACGTTGATCAACACACACAAATCTGTTAAGATCTCAAAAAAGTACCCCAGGGTTGTAACGGGTGGAGTGACGAAGCCAACGGAGTTGAGGATGCAAATGCAGTTTAATGTTAAAAGTCAGTATAGCAGTGATCAACGGGGGCAAACAGATATATAGAGGAAATCCAGAATCGTAGTGTTACGCGTTTAGGTTATTAAAAGGATGAGACGTAACAATCAGTGAGTCTCTAATAATGCTAGTGGATTGAGAAAACACTACTACTGCGTAAGTGAAACAATAAATGTAAGTATTTACTGAACAGAGAACATACAACAATAAATATTGAAAATTATCTGTAATATAAATTAGAAATAATCGAATTAAACGAAGAAACAGGAGTGTTGCCAAAACAAAGAAATAAATATAACAAAACGATCTAACTAAACCCCAACCCACTAAACTAACTGAACAAAGAAAAATGCAGAAACAAAACCGTAAACTTCAGCACGCTGCTTAACTAAACTTCATAACTATTTACAAACATAATGACACATGTGGCAACGCCTCCTTAAACTAACTAACAGAAAAATACTATTCTATTGGGAATTAATAGAATTCTCATAAAGTACACACTGTTAGCCATTAGCAAAACAAGAGTTGTTTGATAATCCAATACTCAAAAAGATCATTCAACTTCTCAATAGATACCACATTCAACTTTCACAAGCTTCTCTAATAAATCGATCTCTTACTCTAAAGATACTCAACAACAATAGCAACAGCAAAAGAATAAACAAAAAAACACAGTGAACAGGCTGGCTGACACAAGTGAGGAGTTTGCACTCCTGATGAACAGCGCAAGCGCACGCTTTTTATACCCCGCGGACCAGCTCCCGATTGGTGCGCCGATGGCGTCATGATGATGACTGACAGCTCTTGCGACCAATGGTTTCACACCTAAAACAGGACAGACGATACACGGAAGAGAGAGAAAGAGAACGCGAAACAGAAAACAAATAACAAAACACCACAAAACATGCGTGAAACGTAACAGTAGTCAAAAACAGGCGGAAGGTCAAAAAGGCTGGCGGCAGACAAGGATAAACAAATGGCAAAGCTAAGATCAAAACACGGACAAACAGGAACAAAAGAAACGCGTTGTAAGGTCACCATTACAGATAACAATACTCAGCAATTACTGTGTGTGTTTGTGCTGTTTAAATAGTCCAGGTAATCAGTCTGTGAGCAGCTATGGATGTGTGTTTGCAATCACTGGTGACTTGGAGCAGGTGTGTGTGAGTGTTGCATGACTGAATATGTAGTCCAAGAACATGGCTGATTTGTAGTTCGTGTGAATGTGTGTGTGTTTACCAGCGATCTCTGGCTGTTAGATCACTGGTGATCGTGACAAGGGTTTCTTGAACCAAATAGCGAATATTGGTGGACGTCTACAAGTCAAACATTACGGGTGACCCCTTCAGCTCTCTTCTGAGTCCAGAATGACCCACATTTTCCTTATCTCATGATGACCCACAGTTCCCTTCTGCAGATAAATCCCATTACAAACCATACAATCAAGGCTAATCTATAGTACCGGGGTAATAACTAATAAATTTCCTCGTGAGAGACTGATAGATTTTCGTCGCACTGCTAAAGCGAGGACTTTTTCGCTCTTTATCTTCTCATATAGTCCAGCCTGACCTGGAAATTATCATTCCATTCTTATCGGTCTAATGAATATTTTAGTGCATTATTTAAGAGCCGTATTGAATTAATTGTTGGGGGTCTCGGCTAAACTCTTCCCAATTTACCCTCCTCAGCAAAAGCTCTTTATGCAAATGCTAATTGGAGAAACTTGCCAGTCAGCAAAATCTAAAAACAGTCCCACCGCACACACACAAACACCACATTTCCTTGCTGTTCTTTTCCAATTTCACTTCTGTAGCTTATTCTGAATTCTCATAGGTTGTAGCTGATTGCTTGTGAATTATTTAAACGAATAATGTGTTTGTGTGTAGATTGAAAAGAGTTGAATAGAAAGAGAAGGGCATTTGTCAGTGGTGAAGTCATAGAGAAATTGCTTTTAGATATAAACATGCGCGTTGGGAAACTTAAGCCATACTTAAGTATGATCTACAGGTGTTAGGCCATTGATTTATGTGTTATATTTGTAAATGAAAACGTTTTTTATTCTATGACAATAGCAAGACATATGTGATATGTGATACATGATATAATTCAACATATACGTAATTTTGTAGACCAAGTATAGCTTAACTATTAAAAAAGTTACTTAAGAAACTCTGCCAGTAATGGAAAAAAAAGAATAGCATGTTTACAAATTAAGTCATTTAGATATGTACATTTAGAGGTTAATTAACATATCACTGGGCGCCACGGTGGCCTAGTGGGTAGCACGATCGCCTAACAGCAAGAAGGTCGCTGGTTCGAGCCTCGGCTAGGTCAGTTGGCATTTCTGTGTGGAGTTTGTATGTTCTCCCCGTGGTTGCGTGGGTTTCCTCCACGTGCTCCGGTTTCCCCCACAAGTACAAAGACATGCAGTACAGGTGAATTGGATAGGCTAAATTGTCCAGTGTATGTGTGTGAATGAGAATGTATGAATGTTTCCCAGAGATGGGTTGCGGCTAGAAGGGCATCCGCTGTGTAAAACAAATGCTGGATAAGTTGGCGGTTCATTCCACTGTGGTGACCCCAGATGAATAAAGGGACTAAGCCGAAAAGAAAATGAATGAACGAATGAATAACATATCACTTATGTAATTTAAGGTAACTACAATATAACACAATGTAACTTGATGTACAAATGTACAGTGCTCAGCATATGCAAGTACACCCCTCACAAATATTTTAAATTCATATTTTTAATAGGAAGCTATACAATATTATATGTGTGCACATTAGATTAGTCAGTACTGAAGCACAAAGAAAACTTTTTGATAACGATCCAAAAACTAGTACACCCAAATTTATGTTATAGAAAAAAATATTAAAAACATATTTTAATAAAATGAAAAATCAAGAGAAACTAAAAAAATGTAAAAAGTGTAGTTGAATTCTTGCGGGCTGTGATTATTTTTGCAATATTTTGCTTTTTATTATCTTTCAATAATAAAATATGCTTTATATATGTAAATAGGTTTGGTGACTAAAATATTATTCTAATAAATATATTTGTTTAATAAATGTGTTTTGTTTAAATGCACCGAAAAACATTGCCTATATTCCCTGAGTGTATATTCATTTTCAAAATGGAGTGCAGTTATGCTGAGCACTGTATCCCCTGAAAGGTATTTATGATGACAGTACTCTGTTTATTTTGTTTTCTATTTTCTATTTTATAAAAAAAATGTTGTATTATTTTTTTAATTATTATTTATTCCCTCAACTGTAAGGAGCTAAATTGTTGGGGAAGGAGTTGTTCAGTAAAATGATAATAATAAAATAATTTAAATCATAAAAAAAAAAAAAAAAAAGAACTCTGCCAAACCTGTTGAAATTCACTATATTTTCTTCTTTTAAAAATCGAAAGAATTATGTTTTTAAAAAAGTCAAATGCACCTGTTGTTTTCAGCATTTCCTTCATTGAAAAACATTGATACTGTCCTAAAATGATCAGAATAATATACAGTACATAAATATCTTGCTTTGCCCACAGGTTGCAATGCAGACTGCATTTTATTTTTTAAATATTACCAAGCAAAACATTTATTTCACTATTATAATTTTGTTATAATATAATGCTTCATCTTTTGTTTTCAGATGTTTAACTATGTGGATTATGTATGTTTTTATTTTTGTTAAGGAGCCTATTTTCCCCTTTATTTCATAATCAGTTTTATAAACCTTCCATTACCATTTAATATATTACACTTATTTAATTAATTAATTTATTTATTTATTTATTTGCTTTTTCCAAGTACCTTGTGGATAATTAACACATTGTGACAGTAAAAATTTAATGCTTTACTAGGTTTAAGCCTATATTTTTTACTAATCTAAATAAATAAATACATTTCACATGCAACCCAGGCTCATTCTGAAACGTACACCAATAATACATCTCTGGAGATCATGAATTACGTAGCCAGAGCTACGTATGGCTGTATTTCATCTTTAAAGATAACGCTACAGGGTCGTTCCTTTTCGCTCTTACAAGCTGACCGTTTAGCTCCATATGGACAGCTTTTCTGCTGTTACCAGTTTGTCCAGTGGCTCGCTGCGTACGTCAGTGAAACTGAAATGCAGAGAGGAGTTGACCAGGGTTAAAGTCTGATGAAGAATGGTTACAGAAAGCATGTAAGACAAAAACAAAAGACCAAAAATAAAGTAAAAAAGTAAATAATAGGATGAGAATGTGGTAAAATCTGAAAACGTGGTAAAAATCAGGTGAGAGCTTTTCTTTTTCTGGATTGCTCTTGAAAACACTATCGGTTGGACTTAGGGAAGAAGTAGGGTGGGTCAGTCAGTCAGTCAGTCAGTCAGTCGACAGCAGCCTCTGGTGCATTTACGCAAGAACAGCCGGCAGGAATGGCACTCGTGAGAGATCTTAAAAAGCCTACACAGCAGCCTCTGGTGGATTCATGAAAACAAAAACTGCAAAACAATTTACCTCCTGGTATGTATTTGGTGCTCTCCAGAATTGTATATAGCAGTACTTGTTCACATTATTTCCTTAAAAGTAACAAAGTAACACATTTAGTAACTTTATTGAAGTGTCTTAAGATTGTAATACACTGTATGACTTTTAAAAGTAACTTCACACAACACGGGAAGTCAAAAAAGTCAATAAACCTTTACAATTTATTGCGATACACAATCTGAAAGCACAAGTTTCAGGCTAGTGGAAGAACAGGATAAAATGAGCTTGAGATTGTGCACAGTATGTGTGCAGTGAATCTGAAGAAAGGACAGCTTATTTATCAGTCTGATGGTGTGAAAAAATGACACAATGTGCTGTAAATCTAGCCAGCATAAACCCAGGCAGTAAACGGCCCAGGTGATAAAGATTCAGCCACCACACGGGTCGCAGAAAGCCGGCGTCCTCCTCCGAGACCCGACCCTCGACCGCACACCTTCAGCCATGTCAATTAGCAACAGGCTGGCAGGAGCGCATTCAGCTCATAAAAAAAAATCTATTGATGTGAGTATGGCTATGCCTAAGCCTTTTTCATTAGTCCCTACTAAACAATTCATTTTGACAGTCTTACGAGTCGGGTCTTAATTCACTCCTTCACTGCCGTCTGATTAACAGAGCACTCAGTGGAAATTACCACTCCACCAAAGCCCCTCGGCAGCTGATTTAAAGCCGGTAGACTACTGTTTTTAAACACTGTCACATCATTAATTTTTTACACTCTTACATTGATTTGTTTAGTGAGCAACACAAAGTTCATTGTGTTTTAAAAGGGGATAAAAACCTCAGTGTCTTAGCATCAAAGGAGCTCATGAATAAACACAGCTTTCAGGGTATGATATCACACGTTCATTTGTATACTGAGGCTCGTGAAATTTTGCCATTTGCAAAGTGAACATTAAACAGAGCACAAACTTTGGGTGTGACACTGTTTTATAGAGTAAAAGTCAAGTAACTTGAGTTATAGACAAGCACTGGTCAAAGAATCAACCCAGGCTCATCATGAATACGTATCCAGGTCTACATTTCTGGGGACAGTGAAATACATATTGGAGGTACGTCTGCTCGCAGTTTTTGCAATCAACCAGAGGGCGCTGTGTACACTTTTTGATAATCACTTATTTCTCTCGCATATCTTCTTGTTGAATAAATCTACCAGAGGGCGCAACATACATTTCAGCCAACCAAGGCAGTTTGCTTGCAACTGACTGACCCATCCTAATCCCTATACCCAACCAATAGTGTTTTCAAAGGAAAAAGAAAAAGCAATCGCGTTTTCAGCCTGTTGATTATTTTTTTATTTTTGGCTCCATGTCCCAAATCCATTGGAGTACATGGTGAGCTACTAGGCAAAGTGCCTAGCACCAGAAAAGCTGTCTGTACGGAGGTAAGTGGTAAGCTAGAAGCACTTAAAGGAACAAAAGCTGTCTATGGCATCATAACGCCCCGTAGCGTTTATTTTAAAGATAAAATGCAGCCATACATGCCTCTGGTACATAATACATGCTCTCCAGAAATGTAGACAGGGTTATCCACAATGAGTCAGTGTTGGAATTATTAGGGGTAGTTCACCCAAAATTGACATTTACTCACTATTTACTCACCTTTAAGTGGTTCCAAACCTTTATGGGTTTCAAAGAATACAGTAGTTTAAAGAAAGCTGAAAATCTGCAACCATTGACTTCCATAGTATGAAAAAGCACTACTTGAGAGGTCACTATTTACAGCTTTCGTTAAAATATCATTTTCCGTTTACAGAAGACAAAAGACACAAACGATTGAAACAAGTAAAAGGAGTAAATAATAACAGGATTTTCATTTCTAGGTGAACTACCTCTTTAATAGTGATCAAAATCACACTTGGAGTAGCAATTTAGAACAAATAATTCAGTAATTTAATCAAAGTATTAATACACAAACAAAAATATATACACTCACACTTAGAGGACAACACACAAAAGCTACTCTTGATACTTAATAGTAAACCGAGGTAAACAGTACTTAATCAAGTTTAAATAAAATAATTAAAGTGTGCGTGCCACAATAAGTAACCATGGTATTGGACGAACACTAGAAAACTTTGGTCACACTTTATTTTGATGGTCCGTTTGTTGAATTGAAGTTACATTGCAACTAATTCTCGTTAGATTATAAGTAGACTGTTAGGTTGGGGTTAGGGGTAGGGTTAGTGTAAGTTGACATGTACTTGCAAAGTTTCTTATAGTCAGTTAAATGTCTGTTGAATTTAAGTATCAACATATATTAAGTAGACAATCTACTAATACTCAAATAGACCATCGATATTAAGTGTTACCAAACCTTTTTTTACTATTTTTTATTTTTATTTTACAACTACTTTGTTTGTCTGAATTTGTAGGCAAAGGGTGAGGTAACACTTTAGTTTGAGGCAAAACTCACGTTCATTTTTTATTAATAATGAGAATTGTACTTTAAAATAAAGTGTGAACTGGTGCTTTTTATGCAAATGTGCATTGAGAGTGGAAATCTTTTTGTTGATCTCAAGATCAATATTAAAAAATTATAATAACAGTAATAACAATAGCATGCAGCACCGAAGGAGAAGAAGAGGAGGAAAGAAAAGTCGTTGATTCGATTCCCAGGGTTTTCAATATTTGCGTAGGGTTCCTCCGAGAGCTCAGATTTCCCCCACAGTTCAAAGACATGCACGATAGGTGAATTGAATAAACTAAATTGGCCGTAGTGTGTGAGTGTGTGTATGTCTGAATGAGTGTGTATGGATGTTTCCCAGTACTGGATTGTGGATGGAAAAGCATCTGCTGCGTAAAACATATGCTGGAACAGTTGGCGGTTCATTCCGCTGTGGTAACCCCTGACATATAAGGGACTAAGCCAAAGGAAAATGAATGAATGAATAATAATAACAGTAATTGTTTAATAATAATAATAATAATAATAATAATAATAATAATAATAATAATAGGGCGCCACGGTGGCCGAGTGGTTAGCACGTTCGCCTCACAGCAAGAAGGTCGCTGGTTCGATCCCCGGCTAGGCCAGTTGGCATTTCTGTGTGGAGTTTGCATGTTCTCCCCGTGGTTGCGTGGGTTTCCTCCGGGTGCTCCGGTTTCCCCCACAGTCCAAAGACATGCGGTACAAGTGAATTGGGTAGGCTAAATTGTCCGTAGTGTATGTGTGTGAATGAGAATGTATGGATGTGTTTCCCAGAGATGGGTTGTGGCTGGAAGGGCATCCGCTGCGTAAAACAAAGGCTGGATAAGTTGGCGGTTCATTCCGCTGTGGCGACCCCGGATTAATAAAGGGACTAAGCCGAAAAGAAAATGAATGAATGAATGAATAATAATAATAATAATAATAATAATAATAATAATAATAATAATAATAATAATAATAATAAAACAGCATAACATAAAAAAACAGTATTCAAATATTAAACTGGGAAATATCTACATATTAAAGTACAGTATTTGATTGAAATGCCAAAGCACTTTAATTTCTTTAAATATTGATAACATGTCAGACCAGGCGTTTCTTCACTGCTTTTACAGGAGAGTGAAAAACGGCCCGCATGGACTGTTGGAAATGGACAGGCTAAATTAAAAGAACAAGAGTACATACATGCTGGCCTGAGCAGTGGACACACACAGATCAATAATAAATTAAACGATCACGGAAACAGAACAAAATGTTGCAACTATATGAAGCCAGAGCTGTGATATTAATCGGAAGAAAGGTCTCTAAAGTACATCAAACTTGTAACAACAGCAGGCGGCTGAAGTAATTGGCTTGTCAGCAGAAAAGCTGAATAACACGTGCCATGACAAATACTTTGGATCAGCTAATATCCCCACATCCATCTCTTTTACAACAGTGAAAGGAAAACAAACATCTCACGGTTTTTGAAAGCTTAAACACAAATTCTCAGTGAAAGTGAACATCCGTTGACCCATTTCTGTTCTTTAAATAGAGCACCAGTTTTGGGGTGGGGGAAAAAAAAGACTTTGAAATCGTTCAAGAGCATTTGAGCCCTGTTGGGTTTTAGGGCATCCACAAGTGGTTCACCCTCTCTTAATGTAAGAAAGAATTCATACCAGTGGAAAGCAGTTATTTCCAGAGAGCTAGCTTGGGATTTGGAAATGGAAATGTAATGGCCATTTTCTGCTTTAGAGTTATTGAAACACCATCGGCTATGTGCACATTAGCCAATGCTGAATCTGAAATACAGCCTATAATACAGAAGATCTTACACATTTTAGGTTCAAATATGACTACAGACATGCTTTTGACTAGAATTAACTTCTCTAAGTCATCTATGATTCATTAGAGTATCAGCAGACTGACAGGTATACTTCTTTTAATCTTTAAATGAGCACTTCATAAAGTGGTACCATATCATAGTTTTCAACAAGGAAGATGTAATTCATAATTTTACAAGGTAGCGATCCAAGTGTACTTCCTAGGTAGATAAGGCATCAGATATAGCAATTTGCAGACTCCAGTTGGAAATTCCAAGCTCAGTTATTAAATACAGATGACTGTGAGCATCAGATTAAAGAAGAAAAGTGATTTTGAAAGTGGCATGATATCAGATGTCTGATTATTTATAATGCAATCTAAATCTAAGAATTTATCATTCAAAATTAGTGGCTAATTGTTATTCAGTTGTACGATTTCATTTGTACATTTAAGCATAATTTACTCATCCCCCAATGAGGGGTAGGTTTAGGGGTGGGGTTTGGGGCATGCCTACTTTTAAATGTTTAAGGGTGTTTTCACACCTAGAAGTTTTTTTCAGAACCTGGCACATTAGCCCCGATGGCTCGGTTTGTTTGGCATATGTGAATTCAGCAGTCGCGCTCTGTTCCATGGCAAAACAACTGGTATGAGACCGCTTGAATGAGCGGATAGATTGTAGTGAGAAAGCAATGATCCAATGAACTAATGAACCAGGCTATTTCACCGTGTATTATGGTTATGTAATCGAAAAAAGAAAAATAGCTCTAAGGGGCTAATAATTTTGACCTTAAAATGGTTTTTAAAAATTACCAACTGCTTTTATTCTAGCCATAATAATACAAATAAGACTTTCTCCAGAAGAAAAAAATATTACTAGACATGCTGTGAAAAATGCCTTGCTCTGTTAACCTGTTAGCCAGCACTCACTTTTGGGGATTTACACCTACCTAACTTTAAAAAGTAATAGTTTCTGTCTCCACTAAGCTACAAACACAAACTAGGTACCATTGGAAAGAAGACACTTTGGGCTTTACTGTAAAAGGGGAAGTGTCATGCTCAAAAATATTAAAAGTTATACATTATGAAATCATGAGAAAAAAAATTGTATTGTGTTCAATATTTGTTTTTCCATATACAAACACAGGAAAACATTAATGTAATGTCCTAGAAAAAATATGTAATGAAAGCCAAGTGTTTCATGAGTTTATGTTTCAAATTTGATTAAAATATCATGCAAAATGAGATTTCTATAAAATGTTTTCCGAGACTATATCAGTGTCCTCCACGTTATTGGAGAAATAATAAAAAATAAATAAAAAAAAAATTCAAAAGGGGGGCTAACAATTCAGACTTCAACTGCATATATAAAGAGAGAATTAAGAGTACAGCGGAATGTTGTAAACGTGGGTTTCATGTCGAATACGAAAGTGAAAGCATGGTGAACTGTTTATCCGTTAGGAAAATTAACCAAAATTACTTATTATATTTTGTATTAGGCCTATTGTTTTGTTTATTTTCTGCACTGACACCTCCAAAGAAAGATTCAGTCATGATTGCTTCATGACTGCAATTTCGGTTCATCTGTTATTTCTCTCTATAATGTAAGGCTATAATGCATAACTCTAGCCAACATTTTTAAGCTTATAATTAATAAAACAAAGCAGCCCCTAACCCTAAATGTTACAAAATAGAGCTTGGCCGATCTACAATATTATATCGAATCGAGAAAAAATGTATGTCAATAACAATGATAAGCTCTTGACTTTTTTACTCTATATTGATCTGAGAGCCAATCACACAGCAAAAATATGCAACAGCAAGAATCTGAAAGTGTGTTGATATTAGAGATGTATAGAATTTTTGGCTGAAAATATGTTATATTTAATTGACCCTCTAACTTTTGTGGCTACAGTCATTGTTGGGCTACTCTTTTAAATCTGGAAGCATTAACAACTCATTGAAACACATATCGTTATTGTTCAATATGGAAAATAACTATCGAAATTGGATTTTGGCCATATCGCCCAGCCATATTACAACAATGATGAGCAATAGATCGATTGATTGATTCAATAGATTGATTTGTACAACTCTTGACAACTGAAATGAGGCAATGTATGAGAAAGTCTTACCTCTGATTTAGATTTTTTTGATGATGTTTGTGGGTGTCACCGTTCAAAATTAAAGTGTACCTTTTCGCTTAGTGTCTCATTTTTCATCATTCATTCATTTTCTTTTCGGCTTAATCCCTACATTAATCTGGGGTCACCACAATGTAATGAACCGCTAACTTGTCTCATTTCTCATCATCATAAATTAAAACAACAATGCATGAACAACAGGGCTTTTGTCCAGGCTGTGGAGTTCATGGGAGTATGCCCAATCAGTCCACATGTTTTCGAGAAGTCATTTGACAGTGTCCCTTGTGGCATTCTGTGGAAGGTGCTCTGGGAGTATGGGGTCAGAGGCGGTCTGTTAAGGGCTGTCTTGTCCTTGTATGAACAGGGCAGGAGTTTGGTTTGTCAGACTTGTTTACAGCGCATGTTGGCCTCTGGCAGGGATGCCCTTTGTCAGCAATTTTGTTCAGAATTTTAGGAAAGTGATCAATGCATGTCCCACCAGGAGGAGGTCTTAGGGAAGATCCAGGACACACTGCTGGGACTATGTTTCTCAGCTCGCCTGGGAACACCTCAGGATCCCACCGGAGGAGATGGAGGAAGTGTCTGGGGAGAGGGAAGTCTGGGGTCTCCTAAGACCCTGCGACCCTGCCCCAAGCAGATGAAAATGAATGAATGTATGTATGACAGCGAAATGGAATCTGTGGGATTACTATTAAAAAAGTAATTAATTACTAATTACTTAATCAATATTGTATTTAAAATACTTATCTAATTACTGTGTCTGAAAAGTAACTTAATTACTCAATAAGTAATTTAACTTAATACTTCTTGAAATCCCTATAAACCTTGAGTGAACAAATAATAAAAATTTAACTCTGTAAATAATAAATACTTAGATAAAACATATGAGTCAAACATGAAATAGTTTAGCCTTTTAGTTTTCTGAATCATCTTTATTATATTCTATTTAAAAAAAAATCTATAATAATTACATGCATAATAATTTTTAGTATGCAATGTAACCTTCTTAAATATTATTCTGCATATCTATCGATCAGGCAGGATCATGCAATCTTTACAAAAAAGCATTATTTTTCGTGGTATTAGAATGAAAGCCCGTGCAGTATGATCGGAAGTGGACAAAAGGCTTCAGATTTATACGGCATGTTTTTGAACTGTGATTTACCTGTGATCCGATCGAGCAAAAGGTGTCTTATTACTCTGCAAACAGAGCAGCATCAGTCATGTTAAATTCCCCGAGTCCCTCTGTCACATCTGCGTAGTCATCCTAGCCTTTCTCATAGTAATCTTCATAAACCAGCCCATGTAAGGTGCACGATAGGCTTGAAAAAGCCACACGCTACAGCACGCAGGTGCGCAATGAGAAAAATAAATTGATTAATATTGTAATGTTCTTGTCTGGGAATATTTTCATTTCGTAAAACAGCCACTCGCTTCAGCTGAGTTCGACATCTTCCGCTTTATGACTAGCAGCAAACTGGCGCGTGGCGCTATCACATTCATCTGCACTGCAATGATTTTAAAGCGCCAGAGTTTACTTTTACCTTTAGAACATAAATTAATAAAATTGTGTAAGATTATTCAGCGAGTTTAATTATTTTACAATGTAACGCAGGTACACTATAAGTTACTGTAATTAAAATACTTAAAAATTAACAGTAATTAGTTACTTTACTTTTTCAGTGGAAAAGTAATTTAATTACAGTAACGCGTTACACCCAACACTGCTCACAAGTGACTTGTTTCAACTATCATGGTCCATTTAGAAACTTTTGCCGTATGAAAGCGAACCACACCAAAAACAAAAATAAACATTGTAACAATTAGAATCTCTTTTTCGAAATGAAGCAATCGATCTACAGGTGTAAAAGCACCCAAAAAATCATACAAACGAATTACCCACTTTTCTGACAATACATAAAATACTTGCATTTCCTAATGAAATTGGGCTGGCATTTCAGAAATTGCGGATCTGCTTTTGATGCACAGCCATCTCTAGAGTTTACAGAGAACGCTCTAAAATAGGAATTCCAGCAAGTGTCAGTTGTGTGGGCGAAAATGCCTTGTTGATGTCAGAAGAAAATGGCCTGACTGATTCAAGAAAGCACTGAAATATAGTAACTCAAATAACCTCTCGTTACAACAGAGATCTGCAGAAGAGCATCTCTATACACACACAACATGTCAAACCACAGCAGAAGAAGAAGATGAAGAAGAAGAGGAGCACAGCGATGACACTCCTGTCAGCAAAGAACAGCTAAATGAGGCTTCATCTAACAAAAGGTTGGAAAAAAGGTTGCCTGGTCTGATGAGCCTGGTATTCTGTTGAGACATTGGGATGATAGGGTCAGAATAAGGGGGTAAACAACATTAAAGTATGGATCCATCCTGCCTTGAATCAGTGGTTCAGGTTGGTGGTGCTGTATTGCTGTAAAGGAGATTTTTATTTGCCACATGTGAGCATTTTAGTACCAGCTGAATATCAATACCCCTTTTCCACCAGCATGAACCAGGCGCTAACGTTCAGATCCAGTACTATGACCAGTTCAGGGCTGGTTCATTTGAGAACTTTTTTGCTTTTCCATCATCTAGAGCAGTGTTTCTCAACCATGTTCCTGGAGGTCCACCAACTCTGCACATTTCCCAGGTCTCCTTAACCAAACACGCCTGATTCAGATCATTAGCAGAGACTAAAAGAAGTGTAAAGGGTGTGACTGACAATGAAGACATCCAAAACATGCAGTGTTAGTGGATCTTCATGAATGAGGTTGTGAAACACTGATCTAAAGAGCCATTGTAGAGCCAAGTTTGACATCACATCATACGTCTTATCTGCGGAAGCAGCACATACTATGAGACATCAATAATTTGTTGCTTTTAATGTTAATAATTCTGCAAATCTAAACACAGCAAATACAATGCGTTCATGCAGCATGCCATTGTTTGTATAGACAATGATTAAAGCAATGATTCAGAATTACATTCACTGCCATTTCAAATATGCCCATAAAAGCAGTGTCTATTGGCCCGTTTCCACTAAGTGGTAAAGTACAGTACGGTATGAGTCAGTACGGGTCACCTTTATCAGACTTGCATTTCCACTGCCAAAAGGGTACCAGTGTACACATTTTGTCCTTATTTGCATTCAAAAACAACACAAAATATAGCCCAGTCAGTGCAAACCTGTCATATGTGTCTTTAATCTTCACCAGCACCTGTAACCTCTTGTTAGAAAGTAATTGTCATTACAGAGTTCATAATAGTCCAAAAGGTGATGATAATAGTTCAACATGGCAGTTTGTTCATGTTTTAGGTTGAATCATTCACTCTCGCGTTTGTCTATTTCTGAAAGGATTGGATAACAGAAGCACTTTAATAATCAAGCACACATTATTATCCAACCCAGGTTCATTCTGAGAGCGTATCTTAAGTATGTTTCCAGAGCCCGCAGAATACGTCCTGGGATGTACGTTTTTTTGCACTTTTTGTTTTCGTAAATCCACGAAAGGCTGATGTGTACGCTTTTTAAAATCTAAAATGTCTCTCGCGAGTGCTGTTTGCGCCTGCTGTTGTTAAACGCACCTGACTGGCTGACTGAATGACTGACCGACCGATCGACTGACCCACCCTCCTCCTCCCCTAAACCCAACAAAAATTTTATCGATTGACCCACCCACACACTTCCCTAAACCAAACCAACAATTTTCAAAAAAGCAATCCAGACAAAAATAAAAGCCCTCGTCTCATTTTTACCACGTTTTCAGACTTTACCACATTCTCATCCTGCTATTTACTGTTTTTTTAAATAGTTTTTGTCTTACCTGCTTTCTGGAACCGCTCCTCACAGGACTCTGTCGTAGTGGTCAATTCCTCTCTGCGACTTAAGACCGCCAACGTACACTGCGAGCAAACGGGACAAACTGATTGCAGCGGGAATGTAAGTGGTAAGTGAGGTAAGCGGTCGGCTGGTAAGCGCGAAATGGAACGACGTCATACTGCCCCGTAGCGTTTGTTTGAAAAATGAAGCGCAGCCATACGTACCTCTGACCACGTAATGTGCGGTCTCTAGAAACGGATGTGGGACTACGTTTTCAGAATGAGCCTGTGTTGTTATTATCATCAGCTCAAGAAATTCGTTATTTCAAATATAAACATACTGTGAATGCACGCGAGCTCTCTGTAAAAAGTGAAACTGCTTTCACTTTTAGACGGGCTCATAAAACGACAACAGGACATGGCAGATTCTGTTGTTCTTGGCTTTGTGGCTGCTCATCAAGACGACGACAAGGTTTGTTTGAGCTTGTGTCTACCATGGCTTGTTATTATATGCATATATTATTAAGGTGCAATGTCTCAGCTGTGTTTTTAAAAATGGCGGTTCCTTGCTTTTATTCTTCTGCTTGTGTATGCGCTGGTGATGTATCTCTGTAAACCAATAGCGTTCAACTCCGCGTCTAGCTCTGCTTTTAGGTACCCTTTCGTTGTGCAAGACACCCTTTGAAAAGGGTTCCCAAAAAGTGGTATGGCTTTTTGGTACCCTTTGACAGTGGAAATATCTAAAAAAAAGCATTCTGAACCGTACCATACTGTACCATACCATTTTGTGATTCACAAATGCTTTCTGTTTAATACCGGTTGTGAATTGCATTATGGGACCTTGATCTCTGCTGTTTCGGCTTTTGATAAAAGAAAAAACAGAGAGAAATAAGTCTGTAAAATCACAGAACATGTGCTGGCAGTTTATTACAAGGGTTTTGTATTGTAATATACAACACCAACCCGGACAATATATCACTTTAAACTAATAAAAATGTTTATAAGTATTCAAACTTTAAGGTTAAAAGTTGTAAGAAATATCAAGCTCCCATAATGCAATTCAAAAGCATAAATGAACATGAAAATAACATCAAGGACAGACAAAATAATGTTTATTTACAGATTACAGATTTTCCTCAGCATACCTACAGTAAGTATTACTGCTGATCATGTCTGCTCCCTTTATGACTACAGTGAAACCATCTTGTTATGGTGATTTCCAGCAAGACAACACACCAAACCACAAAGCTCAAATCATCTGTAACTGCTTTCTTGATCAAGACAGTGAGTTCACTATAGTCAAATGAACTCCACAAACCAATAGGACACCTTTGAATGTGCTGGAAAGCGACATTAACATCATGGATGTGTCACTGGAAAACTTAGTGATGCTGTCAAGTCAATAAGGACTAAAATCTCTGAGGAACATTTCCTGCAGCTTGTTAAATATATGCCATAAATAATTAAGTCACTTTTAAAGGTAAGAGTGGGCCCAAAGCGATACTAGCAAGGTACCTAATAAAGTGGTTGATAAGTGTATAATTTCCAGCATATTATGTCATAAAACCCTTACCTCCTCTAACATAACTCAAGTGCTGTTTTTGTTTCATAACTTTGCAATATGTGCTGAACAATGTTGGTGTAGTTGCTTTTCTTTATCTAGATTGCTTTTGAAAACACAATCAACCGGGTTGAGGTACGGGGGTAGGTAGGTCAGTCTGTCAGTCAGTCAGTAGCAAGCTGGCTTGGTTGGCTGAAGTGCATATTGCGCCCTCTGGTGGATTTATGAGAGAAGAGGATGTGCAAGATATCATCAAAAAGCATACACTTGTGGATTGGCAAAAAAAACAACAAAAACTGAGAGCAGACTTATCAGACTTATTCTGTCCCCAGAAATGCAGACAAGGGTACGTATCCGTAATGAGCCTGGGCAACTTAGTAACTAAGTAACTTAGGCCCCGTTTACACTAGTGCGCTTTAGTTTTTAAAACGGCGTTTTAGCATGAAAACGACCCGCGTCCAAACTAGCGTTTCACCCAGAGTTTCTGAACACATCTCTGTACACACTACTCCACTAAAAACGTATATCACGTGACTATTCACGCACTCTGGGCATGCGCGTTCAAGTATAAAGAGTAAGCATGTGTCTCGCTCGGTATTCTAAATAAGGCTTCCGTCGCTTGAAACGCGAGCGATTAGCGAGTGCTCGAACAGTAGCTTGCCTCTCATGAATATATGCAGCTGTTATAGTAAAAAAGGCAGAGTTTAACTGCACAGTGGTGAATAAAACGGACTATAGTGCAAACAACGCTCCCATTTCTGTGCATGTTGTTCAGGCCCCGTTTACACTAGTGCGTTTTAGTTTTAAAATGTCGTTTTAGCATGAAAAACTAGCGTTTCACCAAACTAGCGTTTCACCCAGCGTCTCTCAACAGATCTCCCTCCACACTACTCCACCAGAAACTTATATCACATGACCATTCAAGCACTCTGGGCATGCGCGTTAAAGTATAAACAGGAAGCATGTGTCTCGCTTGCCATTTGGTTATTGTTAGTCAACAAACGCTGGTTGAACGATGAACGCGATGGCAAAGAAAGCAAGAAAGGTCTTTTTGACAGACGACAAGGTCAAGTTGTTACTTAAAGTAACAAATGAATATAAAACATCCTTGGCTATCGAAAATACAGTGTTTACAGTGAAGACTGGTCTGCCGTCTTTCGGTGACGTTATAGTCATGTGCGCTTGACGAATAAGGGAAGGATACGCAGTGACCCAAGAGCACCAATCACGTAGCGGATCTCAGCAGCCATGGCACCGTTTTCAAATGTCTCCGTTTCCCTCCATCCACACTAAGACGGAGCAGCAGCGTTATAGAATGAAAACAGCCTCTCCAGCGATTCCAAAGCGCTCCGTTTTCGCGGCTCGAAAACTCCGGCGTAGTGTGGACACTACAGATGGCGTAACCATAGCAAAACTTATGCGTTTTAAAGCGAAAATGCAGTAGTGTAAACGGGGCCTTACAGTGAAGGCTGGTCTGATGTCTTCCGGTGGTGTTATAGTCATGTGATAGGGGCTTGACGAATAAGGGAAGGTTACGCAATGACCCAAAAGCGAATCTCAGTAGCAAATCTCAGCAGCCACACCTCCGTTTTCAAATGTCTCCGTTTCCCCCATCCACACTGAGACGGAACAGCAGCGTTTTAGAATGAAAACGGCCTCTCCAGCGTTTCCAAAACGCTCCGTTTTTAGGTCTCGAAAACTATGGCGTAGAGTGGACTTACTGTATGCGTTTTAAAATGAAAACGCATTAGTGTAAACAGGGCCTTACTCAACACTCTTCCTGAACAAAAGAGTCATATTTAGGGAGTAGCAAATACCAAATATTGACCCTGTCATTGGAATAGCGCTATTTTAGCTAAACTGATATGAATTTACAGCATTTTTATATATTTTTTTCCCTCAAACAACGTGTCACGACAACTAGCTGCGTGGCTACTGAAGAACTCCATTTGTCTTTAAACCAGGAAAGACAAAGAAAGTATGTTTGTACTCCATGAATAATGTATCTACAGGCTTTCAAATACTCTTAAGGGTCTCTCTGCCACCCTCCAACAACATCCCACCGTGTCTTTCCTCCGCCGTCTCTCCGGACAGGGTTAGGGGTAGCAGATTACAGCTGGGTCGTGGCTGGAGACAAAGGTACATTTGCAGGAGGTCGATGAACGACGCTTGTGTTTGGCCAGAAGCGACATGGCAAGATGCTGTTAATATTCTCCCGCCTGCAGGAAGGCTGGCGCAGCAGACAGGATGTGTAATGGATTCTACGCAGGCTGCTCTTAAATAAAGCATTAGGGCCGATTTGGGAGCAAGCATTTTTTCCCCCGTTTCTCCCGCTCTTTCCGTTCTGCATTTCTGTTCTTAGAGCGACCGGCTAAAGGAAATGTGGGTCTGTAAACAAGTGGCTTGGTCCATTACGGAGTGCCAGTGCATTTTGTGCTCCATGGTGACTGCACAAATATAATAAATGACTCGGGCACTCTTAGGGATGTGCAAGAGTTGCGGTGAGAATACACTAGATTGAAGATGAATCTGTGGAGGTATTGACACGGACAGAGTCTCGGCTGTAAATAACGTCCTGCCGCGCCATATCCATAATCCAGTCATGCTAGCGTAAACAAATACGTACACGTTCTCAAATTCGCAGTGCATTTTCTCTCTTATTTATTTTGTTTCCCTTGCGCACAGGGCAGCTGGTAATAAAACAATGACACCAAGACAAAGCGCTGAGACGGTTTTCCTGCAGATGCTAAAGATTAGTGGCTCTGATTTTGCAGGGCACAGATTTTATAAAGGCTCATTATAAAGAAGTTATTAAAATAACATTAATCTGAAATGTTTAAATAGGAGCAAACACTAATTAATATTGCATGAATTAATTAATATGATATTAATTAATATCACATTGTACATTATAATATATAATAATAACTGCACAGCGGCTCAGTGGTTTGCACTGTCACCTCACAGCAAGAAGGTTGCTGGATTGAGTCCTGGGTGGATCAGTTGGCATTTCTATGTGGAGTTTGCATGTTCTCCTCTTGTTCGCGTGGGTTTCCTTCAGGTGCTCCAGTTTCCCCTACGGTCCAAAGACATGAGCTGTAGTGCCGCAGTGTGAGTAAATGTGAGTGTATGGGTGTTTCTCAGTACTGGATTGCAGCTGAAAGGGCATCTGCTGCATAAAAACATATGGCATAAAATGGCGGTTCATTTTACTGTGATGACCCGTGATAAAATCAGGGATTAAGCCACATTTTTCATTTTCATAAGCCACAAATGTTCATTTTTACATTTTCTCATGCTTTCAACATTTCCATGTGAAAAAATAAATAAATAAATTGAAAAAAAAAACTTCTATATATAAATAATACATATATCTATATATAAATAAAACATGATATTTTTTACATGTGGAATTGGTTCAAGATTTCAAACGTATAGCTGATGATTGATAAGTAAAAGCAAGTTTGGCATGCTGTCCTGGGAGAGAGTGCTGAGCTCAGAAGATCCTCAAGTCTGGGCCTCCCTCCCATTTCATCCGGTGAGAGCTCGAGGTCTAGGGAGCTCCCCAATATTTAGTTAAGAGGTGAAAGAGTAGGGGGCGATAGATTCAAGATGAATGTGTCTAATGTAAGGAAATCTGGAATTTGATGAATTGAATGAATCCAAATTCATCTGATTGGTGTATCATGTGATTGCTAATGTGGGACCTGCTGTGGTCCATCATAAGCACATGATCCTCTCGAAATTAGTTATTATTAATATATTATATAAATAATATTATTAATAATATAATTATTATTTATTGGCAATCTTAACCAGTTAAAACGGTTTGTTTTGGGTCAATTTTGAATTTCCACAGCCAGTTCAGAGCTCTGGGGACGAGAGAGAGAGACTAAATTGAAAAAAAAATGTGAAGAATGAAAACTGAGATAAAAACAAAAAAAGTACGATTTTCAAACGGAGGTGTGCCGTCAAACCCCACCCCTAACCCTACCCTGCATTCAGGTATGAACAGATCATAAAATGTATGAATAAGATCGTGCAAATTCTAATCAATTAGCAGCTAAATCAAAAGTTACAAATCACTATGAAAATATGTTGAAAAGGAACAAATGAAACACATTTAGAACACATAAAACATATGGTTTTGAATCATTCATTCATTTTCCTTTCGCCTAGTCCAGGGGTGCTCAACTCTGTTTCTGGAGAGTCACCCTCCTGCAGATTTCAGTTGCAACCCATATCAAACACACCTGCCTGTAATTATCAAGTGCTGTTCAGGTCCTAATTAATTGGTTCAGGTGTGTTTGATCAGGGTTGCAACTGAAATCTGCAGGAGGGTGGCTCTCCAGGAACAGGGTTGCGCACCCCTGGCCTAGTCTCTATTTCAGAGGTCACCACAGTGAAATGAACTGCCAACTATTCCGGCATATGTTTTACACAGTGGATGCCCTTCTAGCAACAACCCAATACTGGGAAACACCTATATACACTCATAAGCTACAGCCAATTTAGTTCATTCAATTCACTTATACTGCATGTCTTTGGACTGCAGTATAGGAAAAGGGAACCCACACCAACATGGGGAGAACAAGCAAACTGAACACAGAAATGCCAACTGGCCCAGCTGGGACTCGAACCAGCAACTTTCTTGCTATGAGATGACAGTGCTAACCACTGAGCCACCGCGCCGCCCCATTTTTAATCATTCATTCATTCATTCATTTTCTTTTCGGCTTAGTCCCTTTATTAATCTGGGGTCACCACAGCGGAATGAACCCCCAACTTATCCAGTATTTGTTTTACGCAGCGGATGCCCTTTCAGCCACAACCCATCTCTGGGAAACATCCATACACACTCATACACTACAGACAATTTAGCTTATCCAATTCACCTGTACCACATGTCTTTGGACTGTGGGGGAAACTGGAGCACCCGGAGGAAACCCACAGGAACACAGGGAGAACATGCAAACTCCACACAGAAATGCCAACTGACCCAGCCGAGGCTCCAACCAGCAACCTTCTTGCTGTGAGGCGACAGCACTACCTACTGCGCCACCGTGTTGCCCATTTTGAATCATGTTCATGTAAAAAATATATAAAATGAATAAATAAATCCACATAAAAATATTACAAAGTATGCATTTTTCCACGTGTTTAACTGTTGATTTTAAAACGAGAAGCCCATTTGATGCACACACGATATTTGCTTGTTTTTCTTTTTCAGTAACGGCACATGGGTTTCACATCAATATGTTCCAAAACTACACATTTCACATGTGCTTCACGTTTGTTCCTCATATTTCACATGCAATTGCAGATGTGAATATCATTCAAAGCTCAAGGTTTTTTTCCTTCAACTGTACACCATTAATTGACGTATCAAATTCGCTTATTATAATTTCAGCCACAAACACACTGCCATTCCATTAACAAATTACAGGACCAAAAAAAAAAAAACACGAACAAAATAATCCATACCACCACATACTGCAGCAGCTGAGGTCACTGAGACAACAGAGGAAGCCCGAAACGACATACGAGAGTGCTGATTGAAATGTAATGTGAGATGCATCATAAAAGCCTTATTATACACTCATGCACACACATGCTCACTCGTTGATAGCTGGATTAATATTCCCCTCTTACAGTGTTTTTCTCCGCACTCCAATCCAAAAGTGCGTTCTCATTGATATGTGAGGGCACATGTGTGGCCCTCTTAGGCGGGGTAATTGAATGCAGACTGAGGTGGAGGCCTGCTAGAATCACGCAGGCAGAAACAATCCTCAGGGAAGAGCCACCAGTAACACTGCTGTTGTTCTACATTATTGACCAGTCAGACAATGACTCGAATTCAGAGTAGAAACTATTTGACAGGGGGATATCTGGCGGTTTTATGAGGGAAAACGAAATAATTTCTAAAGATCTTATTTAAGACTAAGTACAGAAAATTGCTAAATTTAAAGACAACACAACACATCAATATGGTCTTTTGAGGGAGCAATGAGTTTACTGAAGTTTGATGGGTTTAATAAGGTCTGAAAATACAACTTCATTCCGATTTCTTTTTTTCCCAGACATTTTTTTAAAAATAAATAAATAAAAAGATATTAGTAAGACTTTATTTTTAAAGGGCACCTATGAGGAAAATTATGTTTTGGAAGCTGTTTGTGTGTAAGTATAGTGTGTCCACAGTCATATTGGGGTGATATAAAGATAATAAGTCTCTTTTTTAAAAATAAATTTCCTGACATTAAAATAGGATCTAAATGCCTCCTATTTTGAGGCCCATCACAACGTGGTGTCAGAGTGCAGTTTCCCCCCCCAACCGATTGACAGCCACATATTAACATGTTATCATATCAACAAGACAGGACATACGTAAAGCATCTGGGATTGAAGTACTGTTGAGCTGTGATCATCAATCATCATTAAATATGATCAAGAATGAGTTTTATAAGGTTTTAAAACTGCATGTTTGTAATTTTGTTTTAATTAATCTTTACTTTATTACCACAGCCACGTGTCAGTAAAAGACGCTTTCATCCTGGTTTGTGGATGTTAAATCAGGTTTATTTTGTACATTAACATAACAGACATCCATACAGCAGTGTATTAATATGTGCTTGTGTGTGTGTGTGCATGAACTTTGTAACGACATTGTTGTGGCGCTAATTCAAGCCTTTCTGCAATGATGAGTCACACACAAATACATCAAATAAATCATAGGGACAGTTGTTACTGTAGTGTTTCTCACAAACGTTACGTGAGATCTGCTTCCATCATATCTGCTGTTTATCTGACAGAGATGGAGACACACTGACAGGCACGTGGGAACGGTGGGTGGGAATTACTAGCAATAAATGCACTGGCAGCAAAAACAGCTACATTTTGTTTGGAGCAGAAAACTCCAACATTCTAAAGGTATAATAAATAATTGTTGAGTGGAAACTTTAAACGCATTCTGGAGACATGAAACACTTTTCTTAAATCTTGTAAAAGAAATGCCCTATATGGGGCATAAGTGGTTGGTGAAAGTGAGTGTGCTGTTAGTGAAAGGAATTTTGCCATGGGAGGTGTGGGGGGGGGCTTACTGGAGGATGTTTGAGTGAATTGTCACTACGCTTGCTGTAGCACAGGGCTACTCAACCCTGTTCCTGGAGATGTACCTTCCTGCAGATTTCACTTGCAAGCCATATCAAACACACCTACCTGTACTGTAATTATCAAGTGCTGTTTAGGTCCTATTTAATTGGTTTAGGTGTGTTTGATTCAGGTTCAGGGTTGGAGCTGACTTTGCAGGAAGGTAGATCTCCAGCAACAGGGTTGAGCAGCCCTGCTATAGCATAAAGGGCCCTATGCACTTTTACCCTCTTTTCCCCCCCACTGCTGGCACCAACTAAACCTTAATCCAACTTCTACCTTACTAACTATTAATGAGCTGCTAATTAGTGGTTTATTAAGAGAGTACACTGTAAAAAAAAATGCTGTAAAATTCACAGTATTTACAGGCAACCAGAGCATGCGGAGGAAATCCACGGCAACACCGGGAGAACATTCAAACTCCACACAGAAACACCAACTGGCCCAGCCGGAACTCGAACCAGCAACCATCTTGCTGTGAGGTGACAGTGCTAACCACTAAGCCACCATGTGCCCCTGCAAGTATCATGTTGCATAAAAATGTATGCATGGGTAAAAAAAAAAAACTCACTCATAAGCTGTCTGTGTTTGTCGAAGAATAGCACGCATGCATCCTTTCTTTTCCTTGCAAACAAACAGTGTCATCTTGTGTGCTTTCAAACCAAAAAAAGCAATGCAAGCAAACAATGGTAAGCTTCAGTGTCTTATTTTTGTATTCTGTGGTACTCTAGCATTTTTCATCTTCAAAACAGTATGCAGGACTGCAAATTTCACATTTCTCCAAAAGACTTACATAGCTTTACGTAAAAATGCTATTTCATCCGACAGTATGTTGCATTTTAAGCCCTTAACAGTTACCCTCTCATTTTGAACATAGATATGAAAATAACATGTCCAACTTAGCTAAAGCTGAAGTTCAAAATGTTACATAAAACCAAAATGTAACGTCTTTACATTTAATAAAAAAAAAAAGTTAACATTAATATAATACAATCAAACTTGCACAAACAACAAATGATTCATTTTCATTTTCTTTTCGGCTTAGTCCCTTTTTTAATCCGGGGTCGCCACAGCGGAATGAACTTATCCAGCATTTGTTTTACGCAGCGGATGCCCTTCCAGCCACAACCCATCGCTGGGAAACACATCCATACATTCTCATTCACACACATACACTACGGACAATTTAGCTTACCCAATTCACCTGTACCGCATGTCTTTGGACTAAACCCACGCAACCACGGGGAGAACATGCAAACTCCACACAGAAATGCCAACTGGCCCAGCCGGGGATCGAACCAGCGACCTTCTTGCTGTGAGGCGAACGTGCTAACCACTAGGCCACCGTGGCGCCCAAACAACAAATGAACAAATTTTATTTGATATTTGAGATCTCAAAAACAACAACCCAGGCTCATTATGGATATGTACCCCTATATCCATTTCTGGAGAGTGCCAAATACGTCCCAGGAGACGCATGTTTTTTTGCAGTTTTTGTTTTTGTGAATCCACCAGAGGCCGCTGTGTACGTTTTTTGAGATCTCAAATTTCTCTCAAAAGTGCCTGATTCTCTCACGTAAATCCACGAGAGGCCGCTGTCGACTAACTGACTGATCACCCAACCCAACCCAACCCACCCCATTCCCAAAACCCAATCGATTCCGTTCTTCGACAGACTCAAACCCCATTGTTGCGGTCAACGCCAATCTAGTCCACCAACGTACACGGTGAGCCACGGGGCAAGCTGGTAACAGCAGAAAAGCCGTTCACACAGAGGTGAGCAGTGAGCTGTTAGCATGCAATACAACAAAACAGAAGCAGTCGGCAGCATCACACCAACCCCTTTACACACAAACAAAATGCTCTGGCTACATAATTCGTGCTCTCCAGAAATATATACAGGGGTACTTGCACTAAGCCTAAAAAATTAGCTTTCGGTAAGATTAAGTTTGCCGGCAGTACCAAACATTACCACAAGACATTCAGTTTACATTGATGACAATACAAGGGCTATGTTTTGAGGAATATGAACTGCATTCTTTCATAATTTTGACAATATTTGTAAAGTAGGCATACAAATCTAAAGTAGTATGGACAGTTTGGTATTTTAGCCTCTAAAAAAAAACACCTAAACTAAATTTTACATGTGGATTGCTGTAGCAAAGTCAGGCTTTACGACTCAGGGTATCCTTGTTGCAAATGAATAAATAAATGTTGCTCAGTAATATCAGGTGGCGGGACGGTGACAGTTCACCATTTTGTATGTTTTTGCAATTACGACAAAAGGCACACACAAAAACAAACACAAAGTATTGATTTTAATGGAGAGCATGTGAGACATGGCTGTCTCAAGGTATTAATGCTCTCGTGCAGCGAAAGAGTGCAGTAATAAATCAGTGACCAGCAGACACTGTCAAACAAAAACACATCATTATGGACAACAAATGCACATACAGTGCTCTGTTTCTCTCTCTTCCTCTGCCGCTCTCTCTGTGGACTGCAACACAACCACGAAAACCGCATCAATACACCTTCATGATGCTCACGCGCACCCTAAAGGAGGTTTATAAGTGGAGTCCATGAAAATAAAATTTCTTCTATCTCCTTTCCATGCACACAGTTATCCTGAAGTCCAGCTGCCTCTGTCCATCCCAAAGCAACCTAACTTCTTTTCAAAGCAGGAATTAATGGGATTCCTGAAGAGTCTGTGGGCAAACTCAGGAAGGCGTGCTGAGAGAATATTTCTTCATAGGCAACATAAAAAAAGACTTGGAAGATGGTTTTGGCAAAATCTCTAAACCTTAAATTTATTGACTCTCATATAGAGGCCTTTGAACAATCATTTCCGGTTAGTGCACAACAATCTAATTCCAAACCTCGACTTCACAGAGTCACGTTCCCTATTGAGTTTGTCCTTATAAATTATTGAGTCAACTTTGACTCAAACTGTTATGCTCATAATATAATTGATGAAAAATTCAGCATGTCTTAATATTTCATTTTCGCCTGCTTTTAATAACGGTTTTTGTCAAACCTCGTAATCATGTTCTCTAGCATTGTTTGAGATGATAAAAACAACATCTAGAGTTTCGGTAGATGAATATTCAACATCTGTGTAGTCACATGATCACTGGACGTCCACCGTGATGGATGTCCAGCGTTCTCCAGCCCCGGCGCCTAGACTGCAGCTCTGCACAAGATGTCTGGCCATAGGAGAAATGGTCGTGCCCAACTGAGCCTGGTGTCTCTCGAGGTTTTTTAATTCTTTACTTTCGCCAATATTTAAAGTTTTTTCCTCGCCGCTGTCGCCACTGGCTTGCATGGTTCGGGACCTGTGGAGCTGCGCATCGATGGATTAATCTTCAGTATTTTGACTCTCAGCTGTGAATATTAAACCACACTGAACTTCAACACTGAAAACTGGACTGACACCGTTTCAATTTTTTAGAATGCATGTGAAGCTGCTTTGACACAATCTACACTGTAAAAGCGCTATACAAATAAAGATGAATTGAATTGAATATAAATGCATGTTTAAAGTAATTACAGAGAGTTCATGACAGGATTACAATTCTGTGTTTCTTTGTCTAATAGTTTCAGTGACTTTTAGGTTTTTTAACAATCTACAATGTTAACCCCTGCTGTAGATTATACAGTAAATAATCTAAAATAGCTAGTGTTTTGCTGTGATAAAAGGAAACAGTATTTATCTGTAAAACGAGTAGGATTTATATGAAATTGTGTAATGTAAAAAATAAATGACAGTGTTTTACGTTATGTACCCATTACATGTAGTAACTGTGACACATGATAAATTATTGTTCAACAATTATTGTCCCATCTAATGATGCTTTGCTATTTATGGAGAAGTGCATTTATATTAAGACAGAAAACAAAGATTTAGACATTAACACACACATACACAGGTACACAGAGGTGTTGGCCCTTTAAGGGGGACAGGTTTTGATTTTTTTTACTTTTGAGTGTGCTCCCTTCACTGCTTTACTGCCTATCAATTCATATATATATATATATATATATATATATATATATATATATATATATA
>CAIGQQ010000001.1:5959482-5976341 GCA_903798035.1 Danio albolineatus | reverse complement strand
TATATATATATATATATATATATATATATATATATATATATATATATTAATATATAATTTTTTAATTAACACCTTTGGTGTGCATTACATTTCATTCATGCTATTAATTTAACCGCACCGCACCAATCTTTTAAATTGGGTAAATTAAGACTTAAATAAATACACACATGCATAAAAAAATAAGCAGTCTCCACCGGAAATAAACATTTCTTGGATATTTACTCACCCCCAGGCCATCCAAGATATGTGATCTTCTTTCCTCACCTGAAGACAAAATAAAATTTTGAAAGAAAATGCTTCAAGGTTTTTTCTCTGTCTAGTGCACATGAATAACACACCACTTCTGATGCTCTAATATCCATATTAAGCAGCTTCAAAGTAATCCACATTATGAGTGTATTCTCTACTAAAACAATCAGTCATATTTTGTAAACAAAATGTTTAAAATAAATAATAATCATCATTCACTGTACTTAAAGTACAATCACTTAGTTTGGTCAGGCCCTGTAAAAAACTGCTCTTGAATGCGGTCATTGTTTTATATTGGAGGACTGACCTTGGCCTGCTTGCCGTGTGCAGCCAGTGGGGCTTATTTCATTCAGAGGTTTTGCCAAGCTCTATTATTGGCAATCAGCACTCCAAATCTTTTTGACATTTTCAGGTGCTTGATTCTCCAGATTTCTTTTTGTCTGCAGAGTGATGTTTATACCTGTAATTACAGATTGACCTTTCGGCAATACAGGCCCCCCCAAAAATCCTCCATTCGCTCTTTACGCGAGTGTCTCTGAACCCTCTTTCCTGTATGCAGGTCCTCTTAACTCTATCTCTCTTGCTTCTCTTCCCTTCTTCATCCTATCCAAACATGGAATCTGAGTAAAACATTTGTATATTTTAAATTTTCAAATATGGATAAAACAGCACACATATTTGATTATAATCGCTTTAACTACGCTTACTTTTTTCAGTGATTCTTTATGCAGGTGAAAATTCTACAACATATGTGATCCACTTAAACAAAAGAGAGCATTTTATACCTCCCCCAGAGTTAAAGAGTTGAGTTTTATCATACAGTATGTTTACCATTGGTCTGGTGGGAGCACTTTAAGCATAGCTTAGCATAGATCATTGAATCAGATTAGACCATTAGTATCTAAATAAAAAAGTGACCAAAGAGTTATGACTTGAGTCTTGACTCTTCCGTAGTTTCATCATGTACTAAGACTGATGGAAAATGAAAGGTTTCTGTTTTCGTGGCTGATAAGGGTAGGAGCTTCACTGTCATTTTAATAATCATTATAGGCACAACTACCTATACACATTTAACTCAGGCTCATTCTGAAAACATACCACTATATACACATTTCTGGAGAGCGCCAAATTCTGTACATCTCAGTAGTTACGTTTTAGTTTTCGCGAAGGGCATCACTTTGGCACAGTGCGTAGCACAATCGCCTTATCGCAAGAAGGTCGCTGGTTCGAGCCTCGACTGGGTCAGTTGGCATTTGTGTGGAGTTTGCATGTTCTCCTCGAGTTGTTGGTTCACTCCGCTGTGGTGACCCCAGATCAATAAAAAAAAGGGACTAAGCTGAAAAGAAAAGGAACAAATGAATGTTTTCGTGAATCCACCAGAGGCCAATATGTATGTTTTATGAGGCCGCTGTCGACCCAGACTGACCGATCGATTGACCCACCCTCCTCCTTCCCCAAACCCAACCGATAGTGTTTTCAAAAGCACAGACTGACATGCCCACCCATTTCCCTAAACCCAACCAACAGTGTATTGTAAGGCAATCCAGACACTGCCTGATTTTCAGATTTAACCACATGCTCACCCTGTTATTTACTTGTTATTTACTGTTATTTTTTGGTTTTTGGTTTTGTTTTCTGGAACCGTTCTTCACCGGACTCGAACCTCATCATTGTGGTCAACTCCGCTCCACGTTGCAAGTTTGCCAACGTATGCGTCAAGCCACTAGACCAGGGATGGCCAACCCTGTTCCTGGAGAGCCACCCTCCTGCAGATTTCAGTTGCAACCCATATCAAACACACCTGCCTGTAATTATCAAGTGCTGTTCAGGTCCTAATTAATTGGTTCAGGTGTGTTTGATCAGGGTTGCAAATGAAATCTGCAGGAGGGTGGCTCTCCAGGAACAGGGTTGAGCACCCCTGCACTAGACAAACTGGTAACAGTGGAACAGCCATCCATAAGTAGGAAGTAAGCGGTCAGCTGGTAAGGGCGAAAAGAAACGGTGTCATATCATCTCATAGCATTTGTAGTAAAGAGGATATGCAGTCATACAATCCTCTGGATAGATAATTTGCAATCTCCAGAAATATCTATAGGGTTACGTTTTCAGAATGAGCCTATGTTGTACGCATTAGTAGTGAAGTCCAAAACTACAGCTGTACTATTGAGTGCACTTCTTAATTTCAATTATCCCATTAGAGAATACAGTAACACTTCAGTATGAGGATCAAATTTAAGTTTGCATACTGGCTGTTTATTAGTAGTTATAAAGCAACTTATTCTGGACTTAATCTACCATGATGTGAATTGCACACACAATGTAATGTGAGTGGACTGTCCATGTATTTCTATAGTCACTGATTATTTTATTCATGAAACCTGAACATGATATTACAAACTTAAATCTGAAACCAAGTAGAATAATAAAATTAGAAAAAAAAAGCCTAATGTTTAAATCCAACACAGGCTCATTGTGAAAACGTAGTCCCGAGTACGTTTCTGGAGACCGCATATTACGTGGTCAGGGGTATGTATGGCTGCGTTTCATTTTTTTTTAAACAAACGCTACGGGGCGGTGTGACACCTTTTCTTCTCGCGCTCGCCGGCCGACCACCTCGTGTGGACGACTTTAACGCTGCAACCAGTTTGTCCCGTTAGCTCGCCGTGTTCGTCGGCGGACTCGAGACGCAGAGAGGAGTTGACCACCACCTTCCAGAAAGCAGGTAAGACAAACACAGAATCCATGTAACAAAGTAAACCAGTAAACAACAGGGTGAGAATGCAATGAAGTCTGAAAATGGGGTAAAAATGAGACGAGGGGGTTTTGTTTTGTTTTGTTCTGGATTGCTTTTTTGAAAGCTGTTGGTTGGGTTTACGGAAGCGGGTGGGTGGGTTGGTCAATCAATAAAATTTTGGTTGTGTTTAGGGAAGGGGGAGGGTGGGTCAGTCCGATCGGATGGTCAGTCAGTCGTTCAGTCAGCCAAAAACGGTCGGCCGACAGCGGCCTCTGGCGGGTTTACGTGAAAACGGCAGGCGTGAACGACGCTCGCGAGAGACACTTGAGATCTCAAAAAGCGTCCGCAGCAGCCTCTCGTGGACTCGCCAAAGCAAAAAGTGCAGAAAGACGTACCCGACGGGACGTATTCCGCGGCCTCCAAAAACGTACTCGAGACTACGTTCTCAGAATGAGCCTGGGTTGTTTAAATCTGTAAACTTGGCATTAATGGGGAACAAACTATAATCCCATGAAACACTGTATATTTAACACCGGAATTTTTGCTGTGTTGATTCATTCACAGAGTGAATTTTTTGGTGTTGTTCAGTGTTAGAACCCGAAGTACATTTCAATCCACGAGTGTGAAAGAGCGTATATTTAAGAGTTTTATGTTTAACTTTTAACCCAATATGCAGAGTATTTCCCACTAGTGAAGGGAAGTTCAGTTTTTGCGGACAAACAGTGATCAAACCAGTATGTTTGAGTCTTGATGATAAATAAGATACAAGAAATTAATTCTCATCAAAAGCAGTATAGGGGTGCCACGGTGGCGCAGTAGGTAGTGCTGTCGCCTCACAGCACTAGAAGGCCGCTGGTTCGAGCCTCGGCTGGGTCAGTTGGCGTTTCTGTGTAGAGTTTGCATGTTCTCCCCGTGTTGGCGTGGGCTTCCTCCGGGTGCTCCGGTTTCCCACACAAGTCCAAACACGTGGTATAGGTGAATTGGGTAAACTAAAATTGTCTAGTGTATGAGTGTAAATGGGAAAGTATGGATGTTTCCCAGTGGTGGCTTGCAGCTGGAAGGGCATCCGCTTAGAGAAGTTGGCGGTTCATTCCACTGTGGCAACCCCGGATTAATAAAGGGAAAAAGCCAACAAGAAAATGAATGAATGAATGAAAATCATTATATGCACTTATTAGCTTATATACACATGAACTCTGTGAGTAATGTACAAATTTAATATATTAACACTTTGTTAATGTAAGAATAAGCTCTTACTGTGTTAAAATGAACTCAGTGTAATATACAAATTTCACACTTTAGAAAGTGCTATTAAGTCCGAAATGGAGCACTGTAAAAAATAAAAAGTTGAGTTAACTTAAAACTTTAAAGCAACCGGCTGCAAAGAAATTGAGTTTATTGAGCTTCAGTGGTTGAAGTTGAGCCAAATTATTTTTTTTAAGTTGACCGAAAAGGCTGGTTTAAGTCAATTATACTTTTTTAATAATTATTTTTTCGGGGTTTTCACCTTTAATAGACAGAACAGTATAGAGTATTGACAGGAAAGCATGGGGAGCAGAGAGAGGGGAAGGATCGGCATAGGACCATGAGGTGGGAATCAAACTCAGGTCACCGTGAACACTGGAGTGCATGTGTCGACGCACTAACCACTACACCACTGGCGCCAAAGTCAATTATACATTACAGAATAATTTGGCACAACTTCAAACACTGAAGCTTAATAAACTCAAAATTTCTTTGCAGCCGGTTGCTTTAAAATTTTAAGTTAACTCAACTTTTCTTTTTTGAAGATATGGAGAAATCAAAATTCAAAGTCTCCTCGACTAATTTTTTTTACTTTTTATTGAACAAACAGTTCCAACCATGCTGTTGAATCATCTTTATGAGTAAATTCAACTCTGAGCACAAAAATATGTCCGTCTAACTTACAATTTTGAGTTAATTTGTAAGTTGGATTTTTTACAGTGAGGGAGTCCTAAGGAGAGTTAGGTTAAACTCAAATTGAGTTAAATGTACACTGATTTTTTTGCTGTGAAGTTACTTAAAATGATGGGAAAATATGAAACATTTAATTTGCAGTGTTTCATAGGAGTGGGCAGAGCTAACGATTGATTGGTGGAATTTTTGCACAGTATTATGGGTAACGTAGTTTGTTAAAACTTTACTATACATGACAACAGGTCTGTCTTTAAATGTCCATCAGTTATCATTAAAATTCTGATTCCCATTGGAAAAATCAATGGAGTTTTTACTTCAGAACAATACTATTGCACACTATTGTTATATGCAGTCCTTTTACATACATTACACATCTCGTCAAGTTCAGAAGTTTATTTGCTATTAAGAAAATTTCAAACAAATAAAAATCCTTCCTCACCTAGGGCAGTCGGGACTGCTGCTGTTTCCTCCAACCACTTCTGTTGTTCTGCTCATCGATCTGCATATCTGCAATCCAAATTAATGCTCATTTCACACTGTGAACTAACAAAAACGCAGCATATGGACTCATTAGATATTGTTGAACAAATAACACAAGCTACACAGACTCCGGATGATTACCACGGCTCAGTAAAGAGTGTTGCTTTAATACAAATTATGATACACAACAAGCATCATCAATGACTAACAAGCCGATGCAGTAGTAAAGCTTACGCCATGCAGAATCAAACTGCTTTGTAGTCTCTGCAATAAAGATCATAAACAGTAGAAACAACAGGCGAGGAAAGTAATTATTATTTTATGATTTAACATACTCGTAGAAGCATTTACAGCTGCCTTCTTTTCAATAACCATTAAGTCAATTAGTAAACAGGCATTGTATTCGTCTGACTGGATTTAAAGATATACAGTAGTGCATCCAAAATTTAAACTTACTATCAAAAACTTACTTACATTATTTGTGTTCCTAAAATAAAGTTATACACTCACCAGCCACTTTATTAGGTACACATCCAACTGCTATTTAACAAAAATTCTAATCAGACAGTCACATGGCAACAACTCGATGCATTGAGGCATGTAGACATGGTTATGACGATCTGCTGCAGTTCAAACCGAGCATCAGAATGGGGAAGGATGGAGATTTAAGTGATTTTGAACGTGGCATGGTTGTTAGTACCAGAACATGACAATGAGTCCACTGTACTCAAATGGCCTCCAGTCACCAGATCTCAATCAGCACCTTTGGGATGTGGTGGGATGGAAGATTTGCATCATGGATGTGCAGCCAAATCTGCAGCAACTGCAGGATGCGATCATGTCAATATGGACCATAACCTCTGAGGAATATTTGAGCACCTTGTTGAAGCTATGCCATGAAGGATTAAGGCAAAAGGGGGTACAACCCAGAACTAGTAAGGTGTACCTAATAAACTGGCGTCTGAGTGCATAAGGTCCTAGCAGTCATGTAGTAGTAGCATTTTTTTTTTATGAATGAACAATCTCCAAAAAAAAAAACATCCATATCAAAATGATATTTTCCCACAAATTAGGGTGAAATAATCACTATATTGTACTCCAACTCCTATTTTTTTTATTAAGTGACTAATTTGTATGATCTCGATCGTTGGGTTTAGAGGTGGGGTTTGGTGCCATGCCTTTGCTTAAAAATTGTACACTTTTGTAAGACTGAACTTGTATGAATTTGTACAAATTAGCCACTAAACTGACAGTGTTATAATTTTGTAAAAAAACAAACAAACAAACAAATAAAACCCTAAAACAAAGTTACATTTCCTTATAAGCTAAGGCTGAAATACAATCCAACTCGTTCTTTAAGATCTCAAAACTCAGGGCTTCTGGTAGTACCCAGAATAGCAAAGTCTACTAAAGGAGGTTGAGCCTTCTCATTTATGGCTCCTAAACTCTGCAATAGCCTTCCTGATAATATCTAAAACTAGATTAAAGACCTATCTTTTTAGTAAAACATACACATAATGTGTCACATAATGATATGATGCACGAGTGTGCTCCATGCAGGTAAGTGGGCTTGACAAATTCCTGTTGCATTCACTCCTCATGTCTTAAAGCACCACATAACATTTAATAAAAACATTTCATTTCAGTTTGCTGTTGTGCATAAGTCAGACTTTTTAGGTTAATACTGTCACTCGAAGCAAGAGGACAATACACAAGACATTGATGAGCAAATCAAGGCAAAACCAGGTGCAGCTTGACTCATGTATTCAGTATTAAACACAATTGTGTCAAAAATGCATTTGTTTTAGTTTTTATTAATAAGTTCATCATAATATGTACAAAAACATACATAACTATAAGACACAATCCCAATTCTATCTCTTAGCCCTTCATCTTACCCTAGTTTTTCACATTCACGTGAAGGGGTAGGGGTGTCCCAATTCTCTTTAGCTTGAAGGCATATGGCTAAGGGGAGGGGCTAGATACCCCTTCAAACAAATATTTTTTTGTTTAACCATGTCTACATGCATTGAGTTGCTGCCATGTTATTGACTGATATATTTGCATGAACGAGCAGTTGGACAGGTATACCTAATAAAGTGGCCAATGAGTGCATGGATGAACCTAAAAAAAAAAAAAAAAAGGTATGCCATCGATGCACAGCAATCTATTTCAGATACTATAAGTCCATCTGTCAACTGCGTGAATGTACTGTAAACAACAGCGCTATCAGCTAGGCTAGTTGAGTGAATTACATATTATTTGATTTACTTTTAATAGTTTAAAGTTAAAAATAATCACTAGTAGTTTAAATCTAGCCAGGAACATCAAAGATGAGTGTAGAATGAGTGTCATCATAGAGTAGAAACTCTGTATGCACGTACAGTACAGTACATAATTCTGTAAATGACAATGACAGAGAGAATATCAGAGAGAAGGAAATTAAAAATCATAGGTTAAGCAGTATTTCTGACAACTCAAAACTCAAAACATGTCAGACTGACCCAGAGTATAATAATGTGTATTGAAAGCTTGAAATTTAATTAGGTGAATGGAAATACACGGTTTATAATGCTGCTTCACGAGTTATTGTTCTTATGAGTGAGTCACTGAATTAATTGTTTAAATTATTATCTTTTAAATTAATACCTTTTTCAGGACCAGACTTGAAACCAAAGGGTAAGAAAATTTCCCAGAATACACCATCTGCAACGACAGCATGGCTGCACACGGTAGTCAGGAGATGCACAAATTAGTTTGTTCATTACTTTGTCATTGTTACGAATTCTACGACAACAGAATTGGGATTTGGCCTTGGTATGATTAAATAATTTTTTTCTATTTAATATTAAATATTAATAAATTAGGAAATTACCATGGCAACTTTAATGTAAAAAATTGATATTTTCACCTTCAGCCCACCACCCTCAATCAAGTTTGGTTTTAGGCCCTTCATAAGAAATATTTTGGTTATTTTTTAGTGTATTCATGTCCTCCTGTTCATAAATAGGTCTGAATGCATCATTTGGTAAAAGGTGCACAATCAAGAACTTTTTTCCCCACACGTGTACAATCAAGAGCTTGTCCCTGCTCTCTTGCGCTTGCTCTCTTTTTTTCTTACCATTTCTTTCCTTTCTCAGGTGACAAAATGATCCTGAGGCTCTAATCTAAGATGAGCGCAATATCAAAGCTGAAAAATACTCACAAAATAACACTTTTTTTTCTCCTCTTCCATCTCTCTCGTCTTGTCTCTGTATCACCTCTCTCTCTCTCTGATGAGATATCAGACATCTGAGGATCAGAAATATTGGTTGCACGCTGAGAGGTGCTGAGGATGACACAGGGCAAAAGCAACCCAAATGGAGCAGAGTACAGCAATCCTCATCATGAACCCATAAAGCACCAGAGATTATAGAGCAGCGAGCTTTCATAAACAGCCACGGGGGGCTTCTTGAAGACTGCAACCGTTCTTCAGTTACTCACTTAAAGATGGCACATCTGATGGCCAGCAGGTGCTGATGAGACGACATACATTTAAAAACTGAATAAATGACAACTGACTGTATTCTTCTAGCGGCACAATACATTAATGCCTGTCACAAAGAGAGAGAGGAGACCAATAAAAACATCAGTGATGCGCTTGCAAACACACACACACATCTAAATGATTATACTTGAATCATTGTAAATATCCTGATTATTACTGTTCATATTTTATAATAAAAATATATTACTGTTTTATCCTACAATGTTGATTGTTAAATGTACAGTTTTTCTGATCTATTACTATTTTATTGATATAAATGAATAATATGATATATATGAATGATATAATATATTGAATAATATGATACATTAAATATGATATATTGAATAATAATATGATACATATAAATGATATGACTTATTAAATAATAATATAATATACTGAATAATAATATGATATTAAATAATAATATGATATATTGGATAATAATATATGTATATATCTTTGATTTTTTTCTTCTACTATTTACTGTGTTTTTTTTTATTATTATTACATATGCATGTTCTTTTATTTTTGTAAACTTTATAACTGCTTTGGCAATACATTTGTAATAATTGTCATGCCAATAAAGCAAACTATTGAATTGAATTGACTGAATAAATCACTAGGATGTTCTATAGTAAACATGAGGATCTGCACATGTGGTGCTATGACAGCAGTGAGAAATGATGAGGAATGACTTTATGTATCTAATAAAAAATGAGCAGAGAGCAGGGGTCGACTGCACTGCACTGAAAAAAATGATTCACTGGATTTACAATTCTTTTTAAGGTAAGTGGATGCAAACTATGTATATGGGCTCGATTTAAACAAATTAAATTGAATAATGTTCAACTTAATTTGTTTGCTTAAACTCCTTAAATATTTGTATATTTTATATTACCTTAAATATTTTTTAGTAAATCCAATTAATATTTTTATTTCAGTGTACAGACATCACTAAAGGGAGCATGTTATAATCTTTGAACAGTTAATACATCTGATGTTGAATACAATTCTGCATATAAACTAATATATGTCTGGAATGCAACTGGCTGATTAAACTAGATTGCTTGTTAATTCCACACAATCTAAATAATTAAAACAATAAAAGCAATTTCTAAGCATTTGTTGTTTTGAAATGTACAGTATTGCTATGGTAAATTGCTGAAAATATCATTTACAAGTCATTAAATTCCATAATTAGTTTTCACTTTCAATGGAAACACTTCTTTGATTAAGTTCTTACCAATTTGAGGTTGGGTTTACATTAGTTACTATGCAACATAATATATGAAAACTATAAAATAAAAGTATTTTATTCATATTTTTAATTCCAAAACTCACCAATGCATAAATAAATACAAGGATGATAGATAGATAGATAGATAGATAGATAGATAGATAGATAGATAGATAGATAGATAGATAGATAGATAGATAGATAGATAGATAGATGATAAGAAATATTCCATCAAAATAACTTCCACTCACCAGCCACTTTATTAGGTACACCTTACTAGTACAGAGTTGGACCCCTTTTGCTCCCTTAATCCTTCGTGGCATATAGACTCAAGGTACTGGAAGTATTCCTCAGAGCTTTTGGTCCATAATGACATGATAGCATCACACAGTTCCTCCCGTTACACCACATCTCAAAGGTTCTTTATTGGATTGAGGTCTGGTGACTGTGGAGGCCATTTGAGTACAGAGAACTCATTGCAGCAGATTGTCTTGACCATGTCTACATGCATTGAGTTGCTGCCATGTTATTGACTGATAAATTTACATGAACGAGCAGTTGGACAGGCATACCTAATAAAGTGGCCGATGAGTGCATGTATTTAAAAAAAAAAAAGGTATGCCATCGATGCACAACAATCTATTTCAGATACTATAAGTCCATCTGCCAACTGCGGGAATGTACTGTCAACAACAGCGCTATCAGCTAGGCTAGTTGAGTGAATTACATATTATTTTATTTACTTTTAAGTTTAAAGTTAAAAATAATCACTAGTAGTTTAAATCTAGCCAGGAACATCAAAGATGAGTGTAGAATGAGTGTCATCATAGAGTAGAAACTCTGTATGCACGTACAGTACATAATTCTGTAAATGACAATGACAGAGAGAATATCAGAGAGAAGGAAATTAAAAATCATAGGTTAAGCAGTATTTCTGACAACTCAAAACTCAAAACATGTCAGACTGACCCAGAGTATAATAATGTGTATTGAAAGCTTGAAATTTAATTAGGTGAATGGAAATACACGGTTTATAATGCTGCTTCACGAGTTATTGTTCTTATGAGTGAGTCACTGAATTAATTGTTTAATTAATTTGTTTAAAAGCACTGTTCCAGTCATGAACAAAATACGCAACTGGTTGAGTGTCAATTAGCTGTTCGTTTAAAAGACTAATTGATTCAGAATCTTAATGAGCGAATTCTTTTTATAAACAAGTCAATGAATGATTCACTCAGCGGATTAGTTCAAAAACATTCATTCATTCAGAAACAAAACAAATCACGATTTTGAAGGGGTAGGTGAATATTTATTTTTTCCTACTTAACCTCAGGTTTTGCTCATAAATATTTAAATATTTACTAATTTATGGTCCATAATCATTCACTAGGCTTTCAGTAAGAAAGATAGAAAAAGATTCAGCATATCTGGGATTTTTAAAATGTTAGTATGTTTTGCAAAGCACATGGCTATGCTACTATGAATAATGTATGTATTAATTATTTAGAAGGCGTCGTTGAATTTTCCTTCTTAACCTCAAGCACTGCTCATAAATAATTACATTTACTAATTTCATTTATTCATTAATTCATTCATTTTCTTTTCGGCCTTGTCCCTTTATTAATCTGGGGTCGCCACAGCGTAATGAACCGCCAACTTATCCAGATACCACGTCTTCGGACTTGAGGGAGAAAGCGGAGCACCCGGAGGAAACCCACAAACACGGGGAGAACATGCAAACTTCACACAGAAATGCCAACTGACCCAGCCGAGGCTCAAACCAGCAACCTTTTTGCTGTGAGGCGATTGCGATACCCACTGCACCACCATAACACCTCAATTTACTAATTTATTTAGTAATTACTAACTGCTCATCCAAATAAACACTCATTATCCCTTCACCCCCTTATTTGACACTGTAAATCTGAATGTCCCTTATTGTCCTAATATTTTCCTTCTCCTTTGCCTGTGATTGACATTGTGACATTAGTATTTTATTAGTAGTATTAGTATTTTATCACTGTGACATTAGTATGTGGCACTCTGCAACAAGCTAACGCTAACATTAACTAGATAGGTAATATTTCAATCGCTAATATAGCAGACACATGAAAAAATACATCGGAAATCAGCATTTTTACCGCAAATAATTTATGAATGAGTCTGTATCAACAACTTTAAAGATAGTGGCTTTATTTACAGTGAATAAAGTACCCTCCTTCCTGGCGATCATCTAGAACCGAGTCGCAGCCACACACCTGACTTGTGTGTGTGCGCGCATAGTTGGAGAGATGAACCCGGGAAAGTGGACCAAACCACAGTCAGGAAGGAGGGGGAACTCAACAGTTTCTAAACGCTTTTTAAATGCGAAATGCGTTTTTTTTTTTTTAAATACAAATACAATTATTTTAGGTATAGATACATATATTTTTCACAATACAGAGTGCAATTGTTTAAAAACTTTTTTTGGGGAGGGGGGACAACCCTCGGATGGAAGGGGACATGTCCCCCTGTCCCCCCTGGGATTTACGCCTCTGGCTAGTCATCAAATAAAAAGAAATTGTAGGGATGAAAATTATTATTTGCATTTGTTTATATGGCAAAACATGTGTTTTTCACCAAAGAGGGCTCACACAAATTCCTGATGAAATCAGGAACTGCTTTGTGGACTGTGGGGGTTTGATGATGTAGTCACATGTTGATTGGTCAGTTTGAATGTCTCAGTATTTAGGCTTTGGTCACATGGTCAAGAAAGGTACTGTACAAAATAGGTGGGTAAACTCAGTTCTGTCTCTTTCTTGTCCGGCGCTGGCCTTTTCTGGGCTCTTGCTCAGGGCTCTCTATCTCTCTCCCTCCCCCTCTTTCTCTTCCTTTCTCTCTCTCAGGCAACTTTAATTTACATTGAAGCTGGGTACAATTATTATCATATGTTTATATCATTTCATGTTTTATTGTTTCATACAGTTATTTGTAACTAATTCAGTGGTAACCGTAGAGAATTATTGTCATTAAATCATCTCATTTTCAAGTATTTGTCAATTACTTTTGATTTAACATCAACATTTAATGGCTCCATATTGCAATACAATATAATCACATAATAGCAACGCTCTCCCACATTTAAAGCTATTATAACTTCCCTTATTTCCGTTTTTGGTATAAGTTGGATCCTACAAGCAGAAGGATGGTTTTGACTAGAATGTACAGTTTTTTACCATCATACTGATAACATTTTAGTCATTCAGCAGAACTACAGTTCAGAACCGTTGTAGTTAAAAAGACCAGCCTTACAAAATGAATGACTACATATGTAAAGTCAGTCTAATCTGTCTATTTAGTCTAGTTTTCGGCTATTCTTAGATGTCTATTAAATTTTCACTGACAGCCCAAGTTCAGCCTTGTTTTAGTCAAGCTGTCTACGTTTAGATGTCTATTAGATGCCTATTAAACACAAAATTTCTTGCTGGGTATGTTAAAGAGCCCATATTATACATTGAAAAGGGTCATATTTTAGTTTTGGGGGTCTCCAACAGCAGGCTGATCTGATTGCATGGTCAAAAAACACTTTCATTGTCTTATAATATGCATTTATTTTTACCTCATTATCCCAGCGACTCCTATATGAATCGTTCAGGGATTCATTTGTTCCAAAACCCCTCCTTCGCGCGATGCTAAACTGCGCTGATTGGTCCGATGAACCAGTCTTTTGCGATTGGTCGACAGCGCTCAGCGTGAGAGAATGCCCACCACGGCTTATCAACATTGAAGTCAGTGTGTGCGTGAGCTAATCTGCTAACACTCGCTTTTAACGGGAGTCGCCCGTATTTCAAACACCTCACCCCGAAAACTAACCCCCCGGTCTCCCAGCATATCACTCTAATTCTTAACCAGAAGTAAAAACAGCGACATACATTCAGTATTAATGCACACAGCGGCAAAAGCTGAACCATTATAAACAGCACCGCCGCACGTGTGTAGCAGAGCTCATGGTAGCCATAGCAACGACAAACAGCAGAGGAACACGCTCAAACGCATTTTAGTCCGTAAACACAGCGGCACGCGTCGCGTTTACAACGTGCTTTTAGACGCGATATGAGAATACAAGTTAACCAGAGACACTACAAGCGGTTACAAGTTACAAAACACAGTTAAATGCATCATTTACAAGCTAGAGAAAACAATGAGGCAACCGTTTTAATCGCACTTACTCACACTTGCTGGATAGCAGGCCAGGAAATGTCCCGGTGCTCCTAATTCTCCGTTGTAAGCACTCCTCGGAGGGGGAAGAGTTCATGGCTGTGTTTAATGCAGAGATATTTCTGCAGAAACTACTAACTCTTCAAAGTCTCATCTCTGGGTTCTCTGCACACTTCCAATATCCAGCTAAGCACAGTGCTCTTCACTGTGTTGCCAGATGTTGCTGACTGATTTCAGCCCAAACCCTGTCCAAAGGGTTTTACCTGCAGAATCAAGTTGAAAACCGCCCGACCTGGCAACTTTTTCGCACCGCTGTTGTTTGTGAGTGGGGTTGGGGATTTCGAATCTGCGCGCGCATAAATGGGCGGGGCTTTATGTTTCGTGTTCACGTCATGCCGAAACGGCTAAAGACTCGTTAGCACGGCGACTCGTTTGAGGAACTATGAGTCGACTCTTTTATAGATGAATCAATAGTTTTAAACACTGTGCACTTTCAGATTTAAGCCTTAGCTGGACATTTCACTTCACTTAGAGCTGTGTGACACACTGCATACAAGCTCATTTTCAAAAACCCATAATAGGGGCTCTTTAACATGTTTTCTGTTGGACACCAGTTCAAAATATTCTATTTTATATTTAACAGAAGCTCAAACTAGTTTTGAACAAGTAGACAGTGAATAAATGAGGACTTTTTTTGTGAACTACCACTTTAAACAATACCTTGGCATGTTTGCTGAAATCCATAGTGGGAAAGCTATTGCATTGAACTCCAAACACTTACAAGCATGCCAGAATATTTTCTGACAGCACTGTAACTACGCACAGCAAACAACACAACAACAAAAGCCAATCAATGACAATCTCTCCTTCCTTTTGTGGTCTGTCAAAACACAGAAAATAACGCAAGCAATGATGGCACTTCAGTGATTGCTATTCTCAAAAGAAGAAAAAAGATAACTTGGTGCAACAGTGAAGTGGCATATGAAAAACAGTGAATTTGCATATGACACTCTTTTTGACTCATGTCATGGAAGAAAAGCATCTGGTTTCATCACATCAACACAGCTGTTTGCCACACGTGGAGGCATTTCGACTGGATCTGTGTGCACGTGTCAAGATTAAAAAAGTTTAGCTTTTTTAAATTTAGTGCAGTAAAGAATAATATGGGCGCCACGGTGGCCGAGTGGTTAGCACGTTCGCCTCACAGCAAGAAGGTCGCTGGTTCGATCCCCGGCTGGGCCAGTTGGCATTTCTGTGTGGAGTTTGCATGTTCTCCCCGTGGTTGCGTGGGTTTCCTCCGGGTGCTCCGGTTTCCCCCACAGTCCAAAGACATGCGGTACAGGTGAATTGGGTAAGCTAAATTGTCCATAGTGTATGTGTGTGAATGTGTATGTATGGATGTGTTTCCCAGAGATGGGTTGTGGCTGGAAGGGCATCCGCTGTGTAAAACAAATGCCGGATAAGTTGGCGGTTCATTCCGCTGTGGCGACCCCGGATTAATAAAGGGACTAAGCCGAAAAGAAAATGAATGAATGAATGAAGAATACTATTCATAAAATGTACTATAAGTGAAGTTTATTTATAAACTAATTTTGACAGGACCACATGCTTATGATTGCTTGCAGCTGGTTCTGCATTATTCAATTTATGATTCACCAATCAGATGATTCCTAAGCCACTATAAATACCTTAAGTTCCATATCACAGCCATCTTCGTCTTAAAGAATCCCTCCTTCCACCCCTACTACTCCTTTCCTAGATGGGTGGCACGGTGGCCCAGTGGTTATCACTGTTGCCTCACAGCAAGAACGTCACTGGTTCTAGTCTTTACCAAGCCAGTCAACGTTTCTGTTTAGCAGAATGCACAATGGGGCAAACAATACTAACTTTATTCTTTACGCATTAGCGGGGGCCACCATTGGAATCTTATTGGTTCTCATTCACTCACATTTATTTTTAGCCAAATGAACAGCTTGATATGCAACTTTATGTTGTAAACTGACATGTTGCAATGATATAATTCTAGGTTTTAATGTATAGACAAACTAGAGCAAGTAGAGCAAGTTTTCTGCCAAAGTTAGTTCAAGTCATAGGCATCCCATAGGCAACTGGATCGAAAGTTCTAAAACAATTGCAAAAACAAGCACATTCCGACATTGAAGCTTTGAAAACTGATTAAAATAACCCACATTGTGGAGATAATTTATACTAAGTATTCAAGAATTCATCACAATTTAAGTCTGTAGTTCCAATTTAACATTTTAATTTTTGTCTTGCCATAGTTTATTGTATTTACACAATTTTGACCAGCAGATTTTAACACTTTGAAATAGCAAAGATATTATTTCAACAGTTTTGTATCTTTGCAAAGCATTGCTTCTAGTAGATCCTCATGGTACCTACACAGTTTTCCAAATACTATAATGTATGTATATGTATATATATGTATATATATATATATATATATATATATATATATATATATATATATA
>CAIGQQ010000001.1:5902456-5940128 GCA_903798035.1 Danio albolineatus | reverse complement strand
GGAATTAACTGCTTACAAACGTTTATTAATGCAGAGTTAATGCTTAAAAAATAATGAATTCACTATTTGCTAATGCTTAATAGATGATTCATAGCGTGTAGTTATAAAGTGCTACCGACTTTCTTATGTTATACACAAACGGATATATTTTGAAGAAAGCTAGAAACCTGTAAACACTGACTTCCAAAGTAATTGTCTTTATGGTAGTCAATGGTTACAGGTTTCTAACATTTTTCAAAACGTCTTTTTTTGTTCAACAGAATAAAGAAACTAATAAAGGTTCAATTTACTTGAGGGTAAGTGATTTCAAACCTTTATGGAGTTTCGTTATTCTTTAAAGACATTTTGAAAAAAATGTTAGAAACCTGTAACCATTGACTTCCATAGTATTTGTAACTAGTCAATAGTTACATGTTTCTAATATTTTTCAAAATGTTTTCTTTACAGAATAAAGGAACTCAACGATTTGAAATCACTCGCAAGTCAATGGTGAATACATTTTCATTTTTAGGCGAACTATCCCTTTAATTTAAATAAGAGCTTCACTTTAAATGACAAAATAAATAAATAAGCTGTGGCATTGAAAGATTAAATCAAACTACAAACGATAAAAGATTAGATTAGATCATTTATTTTATTCATTTAATATTCTGAAGAAATCATTTTAATATGCTGATTTGATACTCAAACATTTATTATTATTATTATTATTATTATTATTATTATTACTACTATTCTTCTTCTTCTTCTTCTTCTTGTTATTATTATTAAAATTGAAAACTGCTGTGCTGTCTTTTCCCTATAACAGAAATCCTTGATGAATAAAACTTTTTTAGAATCTTGAAGATCACGATATGATCTCATGTTGATTCTCTTAGAAAGTGATGCATTATGTCAATATTAAAATAAAAAATCTGTGAAACAAACACACGATCAATGCAATTATATATAGATCAATTTATTGATATTAATAGGTTCTTATTTTACACAACCAAGTACACAATTTTACAAATGCCATCAAAATATTTAACTTAAAGGGGGTCTATTATGATGTCCCTTGAGTGGGTATATGAAGTTTCAGCACAAAAAATACCCCACAAATAATGAATTTACTAATAACTACTTTGTAACTGCCCCTTTGAGGCTTTGATCCAAATTGTGCCATTTTGTCGCTTTAAATTCAAATTAAGTTGTGCTCTGTTCAAAGAGGGCGGAGCTACAAATGCCTGTGTGTCAGCATAGTGGCAGATCGAACAACAAGACTAAATTCATATGCTAATGAGGTAGAGATCGTCACTAATGGGCGGGGCTTTCCCTCTCTGATGACACCTACAAATGGAGAATGTCAAAGTGTTTCTGCAGACTGTTTTTATAAAGTATGATTATAAGAAATAGATTATTACCATTAGGAGCTGGTTATATTCACATACTGAAGCCACATGACTGTTTAAACTCCTTGTACATGTGAATGTTGCTCAATAGGTCCCCTTTAATCATCAAATCGATTTCAAAAACTGTACAATGTCTTCAAATTGGGACCTTCATCAAAAGCTTACCCTACACTCTCAGAAATAAAGGTACAGGAGCCGTCACTGGGGCAGTACCTTTTCAAAAGTTACACATTTGTACCTGAATGGTCCATAATGGTACCTCAAAGGTACTTTTAAGGTACATTTAAGCACTAATATGCACCTTTGAGGTACCACTGTGGACTCTTTGGGTACAAATATGTACCTTTTGAAAAGGTACAGCCCCAGTGACAGCTCCTGTAGCTTTATTTCTGAGAGTGTATAAGCAATATTCAGAACTACAGTATTTTCCTTTCTTTTCCTCCTTCACGGCTGCACCATAAATAAGAGGTTATTTTAAATTAGAGCTTCACTTGAATAACCAAAAATTACACGTGTGCAGTTGAAAGGTTGTTTACAAAGGACTGTTGGAGATCGGAGAATTACTTTTGATTTCCATTAGCATCAGCGAGCAAGACAATCTCAGGATTTTACACAAATTATAATAATTCAAAGGCCCGGTCATCATTATCGTCTCTGCTCTAATTAGATCTGATTACCCCACAGCTGGCGTCTCTTGATTTGTTTTTACTCAGGAACACACAAACCCTGTCGCAAGCAGCAAACAGCTGACTTGAACTCTTCGAGGCAGATATTGGAGCTTTTTAGGATGAAATATGCTTTCTATATTGCTTTTATGCATTATATGAATTGTTTTAGTGGAGATAAATTTATGTTTAATTTATATAATTATTATTTTATTTTTTTTAATATTTAAAATCTTACTATGGATCAAGTGAAAACAGCAATATTATAGAATTGTAAACATTAAAACTCAAAATAACCATTTTCTATTTTAATATATTTTTAAATGTAGACTGTAAATAAATTAAAAAAATTTACGGTTTATATTGCGGCAGCTCGGGTGTCAGAAAAAAATAATTACAGAAATATACCATAGAATAACGGATAAAAAAATTACAGAAATTTCCTTAATTTAAATTTCTGGGAAATTTCTGTTATTCACTTTTTTTCTGCACCCCAGCTGCTGGAAATAAACCATAAAATTACAGATTTTTTCTATTTTTTTTCAGTCTAATTTAGTCGTGAGTAAATGCTTTAATTTCAATATCATTACTCCAGCCTTCAGTCAAACAATCCTTCAAAATTCATTATAATTTGCTGATCTAATTTTCAAGTACACTGTAAAAAACAACACATGCTCATTCTGAAAACGTACTGCTATATACATTTCTGGAGAGCACCAAATATGTACCAGAAGTTGATCATGCAGTTTTTGTTTTCATGAATCAACCAGAGGCTGCTGTGTATGCTTTTAGAGATCACAAATTTCTCTTGCAAGCGCCATCCGCGCCTGCTGTTCTCGCATACATCCACTAGAGGCCGCTGTCGACTGACTGGCCGACTGGCCCACCCTCTTCCTCCCCTAAACCCAACCAAAGTGTTTTCAAAAGCACCGATTGACCCACCGACCAACTTCCCTAAACCCAACCGACAGTGTTTTCAAAAGCAATCCGGAAAAAGAAAAGCCATCTCAGCAGCCTGATTTTTACCACGTTTTCAGATTTTACCACATCCTCACCCTGTTATTTATTTGTTTATTTCATTTTCTGGCTTCTGTTTTTGTCTTTACCACTTTCTGGAACCGTTCTTCACAGGACTTGAACCCTGCCGTTGTGGTCAACTACTCTATGCATCTCAAGTCCACCGATGTACATGGCAAGTTACTGGGCAAACTGGTAACAGCAGGACAGCAGTCTATAGGGAGGTAGCTGGTGAGCTGGTAAGCGCAAAAAGGAACAGCATCTTACTACCTCGTAACATTTGTCTTAAAGATAAAATGCAGCCAAACACTCTGCTGGTTACATATCGGCGATCTCCAGAAATACATATATGGCTACGTTTTCAGGTATGTTGGTAAAAAAAATAAATATTGGTTAATTTACAGGTTCCATATTTTGTGATTCACATGGTGTTTTCTGTTTATTTATGGTTGGGAATTGCATTATGGGAGTTTTTATCTCTGTTCTGTCGACTTCTGATGTTAAAAATTCAACTCTTCAGTTCAGCAAAAAGTGACTTTTATTGACATTAGTATTTTGAGACATTAGATTGTTTAAGAAATTATAAATAGAGGATTGAGTCTGTACAATCTGGCAAATTATTACCAGATTTTTGTACAGTAATTTACAACAACCCAGACAAAATATCACTTCAAACCTTACAAGTCAATATTACAGTACTAACATTTATTTGAAATACAATTCTGTTGAAGAAAGTTCAAGATCCCATAATACAATACAAAACCATAAATATGTGAAAAAAAAAACATGAAACATAATACATAACTATCAATTTACAGTTCTAAAATTGTTGAGAAACAAATACCAGAAAGTACTAAATTCAGTAAGCCTGTCAGGACATGAACTTGGAAACACAGAATAATAGTCATACTGAGAAAGAATTAAGTTGGTGTTCCCTCAAAACAGATCAACATTTTGCTTTCGGTAATGTGATCGTCAGTGCCCTGTAATTGATGATTATAATAATACCAACAGTGATCATGATGTGAATATGATGATTATGATTATATGAAAAGTGCCCTATGAGTTTATAATCAATGTGATTAAAGTAATAGTTTGCCCCAAAACTGACAACGGAATCATTTACTCACTCTAGTGGTGTTCAACACTGTGTGTCCTCCATTTTAACACAACTAAAATGAAATAGGAAATATGAACTTGTCCAAATAGCAATAATAGTGACTAATATTAAGTTTTTGAGAAAAAGAGATGCAAAATCAAAGGAGTGCTCTTAATAGGGTTTAATTTTTAAAAAGATATTTCATTTTGCAAGATTTTTTTTTACAAAGATGTTTAATTAAATAGATTCACAATATATTTAACTAAAACTCAACATCTTGAGTTGAAACAAATAATCTCCAAGTTGAGTTGACTCACATTTTCAAGGTAGCCGGTGAACTTGAGATTGTAAGTTTATCCAATGGGAAACATTTTACACTGTGACACAAAAATACACTATCTAAACTTATTTTCTGCAGTAAATAGCTGCTTGTCACAAAACTAAATAACTAAATGACTAAAAGTAATGACAACAAATGTTTCTGTAACTTTTATTTTAATAAGGTATGCAGGTTTTCACTAAAATTGTATATAAATATCTTAGTTTACATGATGCGAGTAAAATAAAATGAAGGAAGCAATGTTTTTGGTAGTGTTACTGTTTTCTTCTCTTAACTTTTGTTATGGGCGCCACGGTTGCCTAGTGGGTAGCCTGTTCGCCTCACAGCAGGAAGGTCGCTGGTTCGATCCCCGGCTGGGCCAGTTGGCATTTCTGTGGAGTTTGCATGTTCTCCCCGTGGTTGCGTGGGTTTCCTCCGGGTGCTCCGGTTTCCCCCACAGTCCAAAGACATGCGGTACAGGTGAATTGGGTAAGCTAAATTGTCCATAGTGTATGTGTGTGAATGAGAATGTATGGATGTGTTTCCCAGAGATGGGTTGTGGCTGGAAGGGCATCTGCTGCGTAAAACAAATGCTAGATAAGTTGGCGGTTCATTCCGCTGTGGCGACCCCGGATTAATAAAGGGAATAAGCCGAAAAGAAAATGAATGAATGAATGAACTTTTGTTATGACATTCATCTAACATCAAGTTCAGATTCGGATTCAGCTCAAGGAACGACAGTGTTTTTGTGGGATTTCAAGGCATCGTGTTTCATGTTTTATTAATCTTGATTCATCAAAACAGAGTACTTGTTTGTTTTGCAGTGAAGGCTAGTAATCAAGGTCAGTTTTTTTGTGTAATACATTAAATATCAATTTATTTTTCCCTAAACCCTAGTATAACCCTTCAGAGCACTAGAAATATATGATACTGCATGGGACCATTATGGGAATATTTATTTATTTACTCACAGGGTCGTAAATATCCAAAATTTCTTCAGTTCAAAAAAAGATAGTAAGTATATTGAAAAATAAAAGTGGCATGGTGGCTCAATGGTTAGCACTGTCGCCACACAGCCAGAAGGTCGCTGTTTCGGGCCAGTTGTCATTTCTGTGTGGACTTTCCATGTCCGCGTGAGTTTCCTCCGGGTGCTCTGGTTTACCCCACAGTCCGAACACTTGTGCTATAGGTGAATTGGGTAAGCAATTTTTTTTCCGTAGTGTATGAGTGTGTGTGAATGCGAGTGTATGGGTGTTTCCCAGTGATGAGTTGCAGCTGGAAGAGCATCCGCTGCATAAAACATATGCTGGATAAGTTGGCGGTTCATTCTGCTGTGGTGACCCTTGATAAAGGGACTAAGCTTAAGAAAAACGAATGCATATTGCAAAAAACTTTGAATGTGACTGTTTTTATCCCCATATTTTTAGTGTATCTTCTGTGTTCAACAGATGAAAGACACTCAAACACGTTTAGAACAAGTAAAGAATGAGTAAACAATGACAGAACATACATTTTTGGAAGTACTGTCTCTAAATATTAATTAATTAATTCATTCATTTTCTTTTCGGCTTAGTCCCTTTATTATCCGGGGTCGCCACAGTGGAATGAACCACCAACTTATCCAGCATTTGTTTTACACAGCGGATGCCTTTCCAGCCGCAACCCATCCTTGGGAAACATCCATACATTCTCATTCACACACATGCATACACTATGGACAATTTAGCTTACCCAATCCACCTGTACTGCATATCTTTGAACTGTGGGGGAAACCGGAGCACCCGGAGGAAACCCACGTGAACACGGGGAGAACATGCAAACTCCTCACAAAAAAGCCAACATACCTACTGCACCACCATGTCGCCTCATCCCTAAATATCTTATCCCTAAATACTTTTCACTTTGATTAAAGGATATGAGCAGGACCTTTTTTTTATTGATACGTTTTGTGGTTGAAAAAACTAAGCAGATTAAAGAACACCAGGATGAGTAAATAATGACTGAAATATGACATTTGTGTACTCTTAAAAACACAAAACTCAGAGTGAACATGCAGGAAAAATAAAGATATATTAATTTAGACATTTACATAACATCTGTCTGCATTCCTACCAAATGTTTGGCAGATTGTGATGCAACAGTGAAGGAGAAGCAACAGTCAAAAAAAACAACAAAAAAACAGTGAGAGATAGAAGACTGTAGACATACAAAGCCCATATCATTTGTAAACATCATGCCTACTGAAATACAAACTTGTCAGTGCATGCAAAAAGAAAACTTGGAATTGGAAAAAAGTAGTTTGATAAGTTTAACAGCTTTATTTTTGTATGTCCTGATGTGCATATATATGAAAATGAATAAAAAAAGAAGGGGATAGAGCATTAAAACACCACCAGGCTGAGTAAATAATGACTGAATGTGATATTTTTGTTAAACTTTCCTCTATAAATACAAACTCGCAGACTGAACAAGACAAACTGAAGCTGCATTCTCTGGCAAAAAACAAACAGCATGTCTCGGTTCCACTGAAAAACAACTATCAAATCAAATCCGTCTCTGGGAAAACAGTGAAAAAATATTTGAACTGATTTAAATGAAGGAATATTCTGATACTAAATAAATACGCTGAATAATGAAAGCCACTGTCTGTTGGCATCATGACAGATTGGGGTGTAAACAATGTGAAATCGAGTTTTTCAATGCATATCTGATACGGCGCTCTCCTTTTCAAATCCATGGTGAAATAGCTTGTTTGTGTTAGCTGTCAGCTCGACTCGCCAAAGCCTTGACAACATGTGTTGCGATGGGCTTAGCCCCTCCTGGCTAATTGAAACTGACTGCTGATCGCTATACGCTGCATCAGATTCCAGCTTGATGGAGGATCAGCTGGGTTCAACCTGAAGTTCTTATGAGAATCTGTGATAAGAGTCTAGATTCAAATGACTGAATCACAGTCGCTCCCACCTGAGTGTCACTTGTGGGCTTATTGCATCAGCATGCAGGACTCATACCAGAGTCGTGTGCATTTACATATAGACGATACTATATGACGTAACACATCAGGATTCTTTAGGCAAGCTTGATTTATGGGGCGAATATAATCTGTACATTCTGTTGATCCGTTAATATAATTTAATAATGCTTGTTTATATATATTGCAAAGGTCTCTAGATTACACTTATTTGACCAAAATAAAATAATCATGCCTTGATTTTTAATTAGGACAGTATCCTTAATTTGTGATTCCAAAATAATAAGAGAACAAAATTAAGGGCCCTATTATACATCCAGTGCAATAAGGCGCAAGACGTATATAGTGCAATTTGTTGCTATTTTCAGACTTTTGCAACTTTGTGGACTAATGGGCGTGCCGGTCTGAAAAGGAGGTGTGTTAAGGCGCTTTGTTTATCCTTGTGCAGAAGGTCTGTTTAACTGTTTTCTTACTAATGAAGCCTTCAGTTTTCTCACTTACAAAGCCTGCCATGTAAATAGCAAATGTGCCATAGCGCGACGCAACAATCTCAAAGGCAATGGGAGAAGAGATTCTAAATAGTTTAATGCACATTATGCTCAAAACACACCCATAACTGATTAAGTGAATAAGCGCAAACCTGTTAGATCATGTGCTGGGACGCGGACCGTATTTCTCAGTCCTTAAAATAGCAAAAAGTAGATTAGGACCCGCCCTTAATGCTTTTGTGCCATGAGCTTTAATTTTTGTGCTTAGATCATTAAAATAGAGCCCTTCAACTCCGCCCCCTATTTAATATTCCAATTCAATTGAAAAATACATCACACATTTTATAGTCTGCAGCAACTTTTAAACTGTCAATACATTACAGATATGGTCATTGAATACAAACTTAGTAGATCACTCAGGTCTTTAGGATCATATAAACTAGATATTCCAAGAGTTCAGTCAAAGCAGGGTGAACCGGCTGTCAGCTACTACGCCCCTCGCTGCTGGAATCAGCTTCCAGAAATGATCAGATGTGCTCCAACATTAGGCACATTCAAATCAAGACTGAAAACACATGTTTAGCAGTGCCTTTACTGAATGAGCACTGTGCTACGTCCGACAGATTGCACGATTTCTTCTTTTTAATTTTTTTATAACTTGTTTTAACACATTTTAATCAGTTTTGTTTTATTATTTGTTTTTATTTTCTTATACTTAATTTAATTTCTGTTTATGTAAAGCACTTTGAATTGCCACTGTGAATGTAATGCGCTATATAAATAAACTTGTCTAGCCTTAAACAGACTTTAAGGGCTCTATTTTAAAGATCTAGGTGCAAAGTCTAAAGCACATGCATGCACAAAAGCATTAAGGATGTGTCCGAATCCACTTTTGCTATTTTAAGGATGGAAAAATATGGTTGGTCTAACAAGGTTGTGCTTATTCTCTCATTCCCAGTTATGGCTGTGTTTTGAGCATAACGTGCAACAAACCAATCAGAGTCTCATCTCCCATTCCCTTTAATAGTCAGCTGCGTGACGCCATGGCACATTTGCTATTTAAATGGAAGCTTTTGTAAGAGGAAAAACTGAACGCTTAACTTGAGAGAAAACAGTTAAACAGACCATCTGCAGTGCAAGGACAAAGAATGAGCCTCCTCCATTCTGCCTCTTTACTTTTTCTTTACAGTACTGTACTTTTACTTTTTACCTTAACCTTTTACTTTTGTTGAGTAAAGAAACGGTGGAAACGCTCTCCGCTGAAGACTTCCATTAGCCTACATATTTAATTTCATTTGTTAAGTGCAAAGATTTGTTTCAAAACCATTTCTGAATTCAGTTGTAATTTCCAGCAAACTAATAAATGAACAACAATAGTGGTCAAAAAACTTTATCCAAACACACGTCCTATTCTTATGCCCCATACTGTATGGTGATGCATACGTTTCCAAAACCCGAGACGGCAGAAGTTACCTCACGTTTTTATTAAAACAAATATAAATATGCATATATTAATACTGCTAATTATAAAAGCCTCTAAGACTTTTTAAACTTCACGTCAGTCAAAACACCATTCAAAGTTTCAACAAAGTCAATAAAAATGACACTTATAGCTGTTATATTAATTTTACTCCAATAACATGAACTCTACTTCTGAATACCATTCCATTTGTAGTTCCTGTTTGTTATGCAAACACAGCACTAATTGGAAAAGCGCTGTCATTTTTTTGCATGGCACTCAACCCTACACCTACACATGAGAATAAACAATCATCTTTCCAGAGTCTGATAAAAGACTTTCCTCAACTGTGAAACAGCATCCTTCTCGGTAATGTTTTACATTTCCATTCTTTGATTCCAGTATCTTCAACTGACTGATTCCACCAAATTTCCTCAAATGTCAATCTGAGAGCACGGTGCATGATATTCTGAATAATACCCACATCTTCTGGGCTCTTACGTGCCAGACAAACAGTAATGTCAGTGTTGGGTTTACAATATGAGGTTTCTAGAAGAATGAAAAGTGTAAAGTGTAAAAGGTCATGACAACATGATGAAAGGAAAGGCTGATAAGGGTTGTGGATGAGATCTGAGATCAGCAAGGACAGGGAAACCAATTACTGGAATTCTGCTATTACTTTATTTTCTTGAAAAATATGACTCCTTAGATCCCAACTTTGAAGAAAACAGCTAATAAAAGCAGCTAATCGAATTATTAAACTGACATAAGTTCGCTGTAAAAAAAGAAAAGTGTATACATCATGCTGCTTTAAATTTTTAGTTGAATCAAATGAGCTTTTCTAGTCACCTCAGCTTACATAAATTAAACTGACTAAAATTAGAAATTTAAAAAAGTGAGTTGAAACCTGATTATCTTATTAAAAGAGTTAAAGCAACATTACTGTTATTTGTTGTCTTGAATTTGGCCACAAAAGGTTTTACAGTGTTGAATCTTGTATTTAAAAAAAATTAAGTTGAAACTGATTATTATTTTTTAAAGGGCTGTAAAATTAAGTATATGCACATAATGATATAAAAAAGGCCAATTTAACAGTTGCAAATTACAACGGGTTTACTGATTTTAAATAGTCAACTTGTTGCTTTTAAGACAACAGGTTTACTCTCTTTTAAAAATATATATTTGTTTATTGGTTTTGATGAACATAAAGCAAAAACATAAAAGGACAAAAACAAGGATACCAGTAAACACGTATAGCAACAAAAGGCATACAAATCAAATAATAAAAAGCAGAGAATGCAGAGTAAATGGTAAAAAATCCTGCTGCTAACTTTTTAAAGTAACAAAATCGCAGTGTAGCCATTTCCTCAAAACAATTTATGACATGTACTGTAGCTACAGTCTAAAAAGGGGGGCATTAAAATAGAGCATTTGCAGTTTACATCTTATTCATTACAACTTTCTCTAGACCTTTTCAACTGTTAACCTTATTTTACCTATAAACCTCAATCTTTAAAAAACAAAACAGAAGGAATGAAGTGTGAGTAAACACTGACGTCAAGACCAAGCGCCTCTATTGAGATCATTCAGCAGAGGATTTACAAAATGCGTGGTATGTGATTGAAATAAAGCATCTAACGTGTTTATGAGGATGACTAACGTTCACAAATCTCATTTCATCACTCAAAGCCTCGGAATTCTGCTGCTTTTCAAACATGCTTGAACAATTGAAGACCTAGAGCTATTATATTGGCACCTGACTATTTAATTATGTGGTCTTATTTTTATATTAGAAGTCAGCATCAGCACTGAAAATAATACTTGGTCCCACTTTCTATTAAGTGGCTTTAGCTACTATGTACTTGCATCAAAATACAAAAACAATGTATGTAATGTGTTTAAAATGTATTGCAAAACTCATCAGGTGCTCGAGATGGGATAGCGGTTGGGTTAGGGCAGGGGTGTCCAAACTCGGTCCTGGAGGGCCGGTGTCCTGCTGAGTTTAGCTCCATCTTGCTTCAACACACCTGCCAGGAAATTTCTAGTATATCTAGTAAGAGCTTGATTAGCTAGTTCAGGTGTATTTGATAGGGGTTGGAGCAAAATTCTCCAGGACACCAGCCCTCCAGGACCGAGTTTGGACACCCCTGGGTTAGAAACAACCACGTGATGCGGTTAGGTTTAAGGATGGGTTAAGGGATAAGGAATTGTCAACTGTCTAATTATTGTCACAGATGTAATTACAAGTATTTAATCAAGCATAAGGACTATATAAAAACCTTCACACAAGTACATTGTAACAAATTAATATTTTCAGTGTTAGTACATTAGTTAAGGACACTTAATAGAAAAAGGGAACCAAAAAAAGATGACATTATTACATTGTAACTATTTTCATCCACTTCGAATGTTCTCACTCGATTGAATCGGCATCATCAGTGGTTATCAGCTGATAGACATGGGCCTACTGGCTCTGAAGGCTGTTATCAATCCACATGGTTAAACCGCGGTCACATTAGAGTCTGTGCATGTAAAATTCTGTCATACGGCGCTATGAAAAGGGGTGGAGTTAAAGATTATTTGACTTAAAGCTATTGGTCCATATGATAAATATCTGTCCAGAGAGGTCATGTTTTGATCTTCGATAGGTCTTACGCAGTCACGTGTTGCGATTTTGCAGGTCAGAGTTCACCAAGCTTGAACTTTGCACCACAGCGAACTGCGAAACTTGTCGCACGAGCTTCAAGTCTGACACATTCAGTGCTTATGAGTGGAAGTCTATGGGGAGAAAAGTACAGTGTGACCGCAGCTTTAATCAGCTATACTAATAGAGAGGACTCAAGATCCACATCTGTTTTGACATTACTGTGATGGTTTGGTTTAGGCAGGGGTAGACATTAATAAAATACAATTAATGGGAAATTTAATAAATAATTCTCATGGTTAAATCAGTTATACTTCAAGAGTTTACACTTAGCTGATGATTGATAATAAAGCTTGTTTGGCATGCTGTCCCGGGAGAGGGCTCTGTGCTTATGAGATCCTCGAGCCCTGGGCTCCCTCCCGTTTGCAGGGCGAGAGGAGAGTTTGAGCTCAGGTAGATCTCAATGAACTCCCCCCTCGGCTTATTTCCAGCTAGTGACGGAACTGAGGTGAGGTGTACTCGCTAAGAGGTTGACTGTGGTATCAATTTGTGTTCAATTTACATAGGGTGGGTGTTATTTGGACTGTGGGAAGAAACCGGAAAAACTGAGGGAAAACCCACAAGAGCACGGGGAGAACAAGCGAAACTGGTCATCTGGTTTAGTAGAGACTTAAACCAGAGTCATTCTTGCTGTGAGGCAACAGTGCTAATCACTGGGTCACCCATATGAAAAGGAGGGAAAGTAGGGGCGGGTGGGGGAGTTCAAGACGAAGATGTTGAGATAAGAAAATTGGGTTATTTATAGAGAGTTAGGAATCATCTGATTGGATAATTGATCATGGACTGACGCTGGAACAATTATAAGCACGTGATCCTCTCAAAATTTGTTTATAAATAAACTTCACTAATAGAGAAGACTCCAGATCCAGATCTGTTTTTACATTACTGTGACGGTTAGGTGTAGGGTTGGGGTAGGGGTAGACATTAATAATACAATACAATTCATGAGAAATGTAATAAATTCATTCATTCATTCATTTTCTTCCGCTTTTCTGGGGCCGGGTCGCGGGGGCAGCAGTCTTAGGAGAGAACCCCAGACTTCCCTCTCCCCAGACACTTCCTCCAGCTCCTCCGGGGGGGATCCCGAGGCGTTCCCAGGCCAGCCGAGAGACATAGTCCCTCCAGCGTGTCCTGGGTCTTTCCCGAGGCCTCCTCCCGGTGGGACATGCCTGGAACACCTCCCTAGGTAGGCGTCCAGGAGGCATCCGAAGCCCGAGCCACCTCAGCTGACTTCTCTCGATGTGGAGGAGCAGCGGCTCTACTCCGAGCTCCTCCCGGGTGACAGAGCTCCTCACCCTATCCCTAAGGGTGCGCCTTGCCACCCTGCGAAGGAAACTCATTTCGGCCGCTTGTATCCGAGATCTTGTTCTTTCAGTCATGACCCAAAGCTCATGACCATAGGTGAGAGTAGGAACGTAGATTGACTGGTAAAACGAAAGCTTTGCCTTTCGGCTCAGCTCCCTCTTCACCACAACGGACCGGTACATCGACTGCATTACTGCTGCACCAATCCGCCTGTCAATCTCACGTTCCATCCTTCCCTCACTCGTGAACAAAACCCCAAGATACTTGAACTCCTCCACCTGGGGTAAGGACTTTCCTCCAACCTGGAGATGGCAGGCCACCTTTTTCCGGTGGAGCACCATGGCCTCGGACTTGGAGGTGCTGATTCTCATCCCAGCCGCGTCACACTCGGCAGCAAACCGCCCCAGTGCATGCTGAAGGTCCATGTTCGATGAAGCCAACAGAACAACATCGTCTGTGAATAACAGAGATGAAATCCTGTGGTCCCCGAACCGGACCCCCTCCAGCCCAATTTAATAAATAATATAAATAATCTTGTTCACTTCCAGCCGCAGCCATATCTGATAAACTATGTGGATGAATAACAGCTTTCTGGGACTACCAGTAGGCACAGAAGGCCCCTACTGGCCCATATCTATCAGCGGATGACCAACGACGATTCAATCGAGTGATAACATTTGAACAGACTGCTATTTCACAATATTACTGGTTTTCATGTATCCGTGATCAAACAAATGGAGCCTTTGTGAGTAGAAGAAATATCTTTAAAGATAATAAAAAACCATATGCAGTATATACAGTATATAAAGCCCGCAAATCCCACGTAAAATTATTCTTTTTGAAAAGAGCCCAAAAAAAGATCAAACACATGGTGAAACTCTTTTGAAAATGCCCCACACTGCACCTCTTCTTCATTTCTGCCAGTGTTGTATATTCATGCTGCTCTGTTTTTATTCAGTGCTCAACAGAATGTACAGTGATATAGAGTTCATGTAGCTTTCTTATTTCCGCAACTATAAACCAAGCAAATGGTTTGCTGTGTACAGACTGTTCCTCCCCGGGAACACGAGGACTAAAAGAAAAATCAATAGTGAAAGAAATTCTCTCCATGCCTGTCATGCCTGATTTGATGGATTTCAGAGACAGACGGCAAATGAAGTAGCACTTCCGTGTCTCTGTTTATGCTCATATTTCCAGGAATTCCATTTCTTCTTCCTTCTATCTGCAACCTCACAGACACACTGATACTTCACAGACTCCATCATCCCATTCTTCACACAAACACACACACACACACTTTATCATTCTCATTTTGAAGTTTAATCTCCTCTGTTTTAATTTTTTTGTCTACAGTGAAATGTGTCCTGGATTAAATGCATATGAAACCATTCATTCATTTTCTATCGACTTAATCCCTTATTTATCAGGGGTCGTCACAGTGGAATGAATCGCCAAATATTCCAGCATATGTTTTACGCAGCAGATATGCTTCCAGTCGCAACGCGGTACTGGGAAACAACATACACTCTTGCATTCACCCACACTCAAACTACAGCCAATTTGGTTCATCCAATTCACCTATACAGCATGTAGAGCACCCAGAGGAAACCCACATGAACACTGGGGGAACATGCAAACGCTTACCAGTGACCTTCTTGCTGTGAGGCGACAGAGCTAACAAGTGAGCCACCGTGCCACCCTGAAACTTTCAATATAACAGAGTTACTAAACAACATTTGTGTTTATGTATTTATAATATCATTTATGTTGTGATCAGTTATTATTGGTGTTCAGACATTTATGATTGACGTCCTTATAAATGTTGATATATATTTTTCTGCTTTGTATTATTGCTGCATCTGATATCCAGCCTACGCTTTACTTATACTGGAGTAATGATTCTAAAAAATCTACTTTGAGATGGAGGAATGTTACAATACAAAATCAATTTAAATTGGAAGCAGTTGTTTTTATAAATGTTTAGCAATATTACAGGTTTTTTATATTTTTAATAAAAAAATACAGATGTTTGAGTCAAAGAATCTTGAAAAACATTCAAGACTGAAGTTATGATGACAGAAATTCAGCTTTTAGTCACAGGAATAGTTTACATTGTTAAACTTTAATTGAAAACAGCAGATATTTTTACAATATTTCATATTTTACTGTTTAACTGCTCTTATTCTCTTTTAGATCAAAGAAATGCAGCTTTTGTGTGCAAAATAGCCTCTTTTTATTTTTATTATTACTTTTTTCCAAAAACAACAGCAATGATACTCAAATCTCTTTGAGTTTCAGGAATGAATGGCATTGTTTTTATTCAAAGCAGTTGAAGAATTATTCACAATATTGCCTGAATTAATGACGAAAATCCAACTTTTTGAATACATTTAATACTTTTGTTGCTTTTAAATTAAACTTTTTGATCAAATAAATGCCATTTTTGTGAATTTGATTCTTTCGATCACACTCATCCATTTGACTGGTTCTGTACATCACTGTATGAGCACAGAAAACAATTACAATTTGTTGATGTTGTCCCGAGGCGGCATTTCTGTGTGGAGTTTGCATGTTCTCCCCGTGGTTGCGTGGGTTTCCTCCGGGTGCTCCGGTTTCCCCCACAAGTCCAAAGACATGCGGTACAGGTGAATTGGGTATGCTAAATTGTCCATAGTGTATGAGTGTGAATGAGTGGGTATGGATGTTTCCCAGAGATGGGTTGCAGCTGGAAGGGTATCCGCTACATAAAACATATGCTGGATAAGTTGGCGGTTTATTCCACTGTGGCGACCCTAGATTAATAAAGGGACTAAGCCGACAAGAAAATGAATGAATGAATAAATGAATGATGTTGTCCCAACACAAATCTATTACCTTAACACGTTTAAGTGGTTTGAACATAAAACAATTAAGTTGTTCCCCAAAAAAATATCAAGAATTGTGTCGTATCAACTCATTTAATAAGTAGTTTGAACCATCAGCAAAATATTGAGTGTATGAATGTGGACGAATATATACAACACAGGCGTATTGGAAATGGTTTAGCCCACATTTTTTTTGAAACCTCATAACTGTACTTTTACATTTGACGGCAGGTTCTAGGTAAAATAAATGCTAGGGGGCAGTATGGAGTAACTTTTGTTCCTTTTCACAATAATGATTTTAACACATTGTTCCACAGAATTCCTTCACAAATTAATTAAGTTCACTTAATTGTTTTTACAAATTTAAGTGGATGGAACATGAAACAACACCATCAATAATATTTCACAATATTTGATTTTTGATTTAATAAATGCAGTTTGTGACTTTTCCTCCAAAACACTGAAAAGTCCCACTGATCCCTTTGACTGGTACAGTACATCACAGGCTCTTTCCAACAGCCCGTACATCACTGTATGAGCACAGAAAGCACGTTCCAGCTTGTCTTTGGATGGATTCCTGGCTCAGATGCATCATGTAATAGATCTGGATCAGTAGTGGCACACCATCGTTCCCCAGAGGCAGCGGCTGAGACACGCACTGGAACTGTGCACTCAGCACAAGGGGAAATAAAGCATTAAATAAATCCTGCATCTCGACTCGCGTTCTCTCGGGCCAGATCAAGCGCTCCATCAGGGGAAATGTGAGAGGAGCAATATTGTAATAGGCTCCCTTTTACACTAACCTGAGGAGACAAAAGTCATAGCGAAGGAAAGAGGTGGAGGCAGGCGTGCATTACTTGTGCTGCTTCCCTCCAGCGCTCATGATTCACTGCGAGTCAAGCTCCCATCCACCTCTCACAGGCCCACACTTAATGCCACAGAACAAGCGAATACCGGCTAGGGAGAGGTGAATGCATGCAGGGAAACATCAGTGTGTGGATGCAATTAGACGATAGTTCAATCTTAGAAATATCGGTCTTCGGCAGATAGCAGATGTGTCAGATAAACTACAGGTGGGAGTCCCATAAAAAGGTGAAAATACTGATAATGTCATGCAATAGATGTTCTTAAAATGCACATTACAACTAATTAATGCTATAATGTTAGATTTAAAGGGGGGCTATTATGGGGGAAAAAAATCACTTTTATAAGGAGTTTAAACAGTTTAAACAGTGTGGTTGCAGTGTGTGAACATAGCCAGCCTCTAACGGTCAATATTAATTAATTCTATTTTTTATAATCACACTTCATAAAAACAGTCTGCAGAAACACTTTGAATGACATTCTCCCTTTGTATGTGTCCTCAGCAGGAAAGCCCTGGTCATTAGTGCATACCTGTCAAGATTGGGATGTGAAAATAAGGGATACCCCCCACCCCTCAAAAAAAAAAAAAAAAAAAAAAAACAGAAAATTAACATTAAGAAAAAGAATTATCAAATCTCTATCTTTTTCTCACTGTATAGCTCACACATTCTGATTACAGAGCAACAAAAAAATCTCATTTATTATGATTCTTCGTTTATTACATTAAATAACAGGTGTCACTTTTAAATACATTACAATAACGTTACAATAAAGGCATTCGATTGCTTTCCTAATTTTTTATGCCCATTTAGCTCATTTAGTTGTGTTTGGGAAAAAAAAATCCACCAAGACCGACATCTTTAGATGTAATATTATTAATTATGTGTACATGTCTGTTCAAACACGCACCCAAAACCCAGTATCCCAGTATCACTCCGCTTCAAATCGCACATACAGAATCCATTTGGGAAACAGCGTCTGTTGATCACTATGGAGAGTGTCAGCTGACAGTCACGCACCACTTTATGACTGTTTTGAGGATTGCATAAGAGGAGCGACGGCACCTGTAATGAAAAGGAAGGGGAATCCCTCCATTTTAATATTTCAAAGCGTTTCATGCTTAAATAAACCGAAAGCACAGAGCAGACTCACATTTAAGAGCAAGGGGCGGCCCCTGGTGGTTCAGCGGTATGGGTTGCGTATAGGGAGGATTGTCTAATGTTTATTGCCTCCCTTCAGAGAAAGACTGAAAATACGGGATGATAGCGCGATAGAACTGTAAAATACGTGAGAATCCCGGGAAAAACGGGATGGTTGACAGGTATGGAATTAGTGACAATCTCTCCCTCATTAGCATACAGTACACTAGCATATAGTACACTATAATGACAGATAGGTAGTTGTAGTCCCATCCTCTTTTAAAAAGAGGGCTGGTAGGAAAATCTGTTTGAATTTAAAGTGAAAGTCACCAAAATGACACAATTTGCATCAAAGCCTAAACGGGGCAGTTTCAAAGACTTTTGAAAATGTTATTTGTGATGTATTTTGAGCTGAAACTTCACATACGCACTCTAGGAACAAAGACTTATTTTAGATATTGTTAAAAAAAATAGAAAAAAAAAGATGATATTATTAGGTCCTCTTTTAAAACATTGGTGAGTTTTGATTTTTTCTATTTTTTTTATATGTACATACTTAATCCTTAAATTATAGGGTTTAAGATTTAAATATATATTTAAGTTCTTTAAGTTCTGCAAGTTCTTTAACAAAATGCACCATACACTCTAAAAAAAAAAAGGTGCTAAATAGCACCAAAACTGGTTCTTTGGTCGTAACGAGGGGCGAACCTTTTTTGGTGCTATACAGCCCCTTAAAAAAATAGGTGCTATATAGTACTTTTATCAAATGGTGCTATATAGCACCTATATTTTAAGGTGCTCATAATGTTACTTTACCCTTTCCGCAAATAAAACCGGCATAAGAGTTATGAGAATTAGCTATAAGAACAAGTGCTTACCAGTAGTAGTGGTGCTATATAGCACTTTAACCCCGAATCGCAGTGATTGAGGCCCAGAGCAAAGTGACTTAGGATTGCAGTTTTTCCCACCCACCGAATTGATTGACAGCCACGTATTAACATGTTAACAGCCACATTAACATATTAACAAGACAGGACATGTGCAAAGCAACTGGGATTAAAAGTACCGATGAGCTCGCTGTGATCATCAACCTTCATCAGATGTGATCAAGAATGAACTTTAAAGTTAAACGTTTTGCATGTTTGTAATGATTACAGTAAAATGACTGTAGTTCACCACAGTCGCATGTCAGTACAATTATGTAAGACGCTTCGATCCAGGTTTGTGGGCGTTAAATCAGGTTAATTTTGTACATTAACATAAGATATCCAGCAGTGGATTTTAATGTGTATCCTGTCACATTTGCCTTGCAAAAACAGTGCACAGTTAAACGCGCATGCTGTGTGTCCGCGGTGTAATGACATTGTTTGCGACTCATCGTTGCAGAAAGGCTCGAATTAACTCAAATACGTCAAATAATCATTGGGAATGTTCTTACTGTAGTATTTCTCACAAAAATTGTGAGATTTGCTTCTTTAATGTCTGTCATTATGCTGTTTATCTATCACTGTAGGAGATAAGAACAAACTCTGACAGGCACGTGGGAACGGTGGGCGGGGAGAACTAGCTCATTTGCATTAAAGGAACAGGCAACAAAAACAGCTACAACGAGCTGAAAATTACAGTATTCTGAAAGGTATGATAAATAATCTGATAGGGGTTTTGAGATTAAACTATACAGACACATTCTGGAGACACAAAAGACTTGTCCTAAATCTTTAAAAATGTGTAAAATAGGCACACTTTAACTATAGGTGCAGTAACAGTATAGACCAGAGGTGGGCAAACCACAGCCCACGGGCCATATGCGGTCCACTGAGCACTTTCATCCGGCCCACGAGGGAGTTTTTAAAATGGTTTGGTTTCAGAATTAGTAAATTAATGATGCAATACAACACACTCTCGGATATTAAAATGCACTCAACGGTTAATGACTGAAAAGGAAGAACTTCTTGGGAGGGAATCAATAATGGGAACGACCAGGTTTACATCAAGTTTTATGATGCTTGATCTGTGTATTCTAAAAGCAGTGCAGATTAGATTATTGTAAATTTGACTGAATAGTAAAACGTAAGAATTATTTTTAATGTATTAATATGAGATTTTTTTTTCTATCAGACAATATTTTCTATTCTCCACTTTAAATATTATTATTATTATTATATTTTATAAGGGATTATTTTAGTGTTTTGTGGTTGATTAGTAAATATAAATAGCAGTGCAAATGAATTTGACTGGTAAAATTGACTCAATGGTAACAATTAAAAAAACCTAGTTGTGTGTTAATATGACATGTTTCTGTCTGATATTACGTTTACATGCATACTGCCACTATAAATAAAAGTTATTTTTTGAAGGATTTGACCTGTGGCCCTTCACTTGGTTTACAAAACTTGATGTGGCCCTGTGGTCTAAAAAGTTTTCCCACCTCTGGTATAGATACAGAAAAAAAAAACCTTCACAGACATAAGTAATAACATTTGGTGTACAAGGTGTACGAGGACACTCATTGTTTTGGAGTGCACTGTGTGTCATCCCATCACATTATTATTATTTTTTTCTAAATATGGCTGACAGGATTAATTTGTATATAAACACTATATAGTCACATTGAATTAAATATTACTGTTTTTAATTTTTTTTTATTTAATCATCGTAATTATGCATGGCTGTCAATATTGAGAATACACCAAAACACAAAACAAAAAGAAACATGACACATTTTGTTCTATGGCGGTAAAAAAAGCTGTTTTACATGTGCTGTTTTAATGCCCACAAACTTGTACAATGAATTTATTATAAGTATATTTTCTACCAACCTGTATGACACACATACGTAACTGTTACTGGCAGATAACTGATTATAATCTGATTTATGACGGTGCAAATCTAACTGCAACAGATCATTTTTAAACCATATCAGTGCTCAGCAAATTCTCTTTAAGTGCCTACTGTGGCTTATTCATCAAAGCAACTCAGTAAGAAAATCCTATAATGTGTTCTCCAAGCCAGCAGTAACCTCTCTTAGTCCTGCATCTCTCCACAGAGTACAGAATAAAGATTGCTCTGAAAGCAGCCCATTATCCAGCCTGACTTCATACTGGCCTTAAGGGATATCAGACAATTGTTCCCTGAAACTTTATAGAATATACGTCCACCAAACAGGCTTTCGCATCCTATTACCTTGAATAGAAACTATTGTTTTGGAAAGTTTGTGTTCTCATTTTGGTTGATTTGCTAAGCAGTTTTCTGCGGTTTGTTCTGGGATGGCATCCAATTTAGTTTTGTACTCTCGTCCACAGAGATAAAAAAAATGAAAATTACAGTCACTTATAGGGGTAGTTCACCATAAAATAACAATCCTCTCATCATTTGCTCACCCTAATGTCATTCCTGCAGGTCAGTCTTTCTTCTGCAGAACACATTTCCAAACACAGGACTCCACTTACATTCACCGCAAGGACAAATAATAAAAAAAAAGGCATGGTTTAAAATAGGCCGCATGGTGGCTCAGTGGCTAGCACTGTCTCCTTACAGCAAGAAGGTCTCTGGTTTGAGTCCTGGCTGGGCCTGGACTTCTGTATGGAGCTTACATGTTCTCCCCATGTTTGCGTGGGTTTCCTCCGGGTGCTCCGATTTCCCCCACAGTCCAAAGACGTAGTGTAATCGTATGGAATAAACCAAATTGTCTGTTGTGTAGGTGTGTGAATTAGTGTGTATGAGTGTTTCCCAGTACTGGTTTACAGCTGAATGGGCATCCGCTGCATAAGGGAAGTTTATTTATAAACCAATTTCGAGAGGATCACATGCTTGGTCACATGGTCCTGCATCAGCTCACGATTGATTCACCAATCAGATGATTCATAACTCACTATAAATAACAAGAGTTTTCTCATCTCAGTACCTTTGTCTTGAAGAATCCCCCCTACTCATCCCTACTCCCCCTCTATTCCAGATGGGAAAGGTGGCCACATGGCGGCCCAGTGATTAGCACTGTTGCCTCACAGCAAGAATGTCTCTGGTTAAAGTTCCTCTAAACTAGTTAACATTTCTGTGTGGAGTTTGCTCGTTCTCCCTGTGCTCGTGTGAGTTTTCCCCAGGTTCTCCGGTTTCCAAGTACAAAAACACAGCCTAAGTAAACTACATCTCTCCTTAGCTATCATTTATCTGTCGTTAGCCAGAAATAAGTGGTGGGAGTTCATCAAGATCTACTTGAGCTTAAACTCCCCTCTCACCCTGAAAATGGGAGTGAGCCCGGGGCTCGAGGATCTCATAAGCTCTGGGCTCTCCCAGGGCAGCATGCCAAACAAGCTTCATCAATCATCAGCTATGTGTGAACTCTTGAAAACATATGATTGAATAGTTGGCGGTTCATTTCGCTGTGGCTACCTCTGAAATAGAAACTAAGCCAAAGGAAAATAAATGAATTCTTCACTCAGAGTGAGATTCTTTAAAAACTCATTTTGTGCTCCAAACAAGAGAGAAAGCGTGATGCTGATTAAATAGTCACAATAGCGACGCACCGATATCATAACTGATAATTCAGAGTAACATCTCCTAATATTGATGTTTTGGTGATTCTAGATTATTATTATTTTTTAAAATAATGATAATTACATAATTTAATAATAGATACAAATAAATTTCAACAAAATGTCTGGGGGTAGCTGTAGTTGGGGAGTGGGGTTTATACATAGATGCGCACTCGTGGCATGCTGAAGATGATTTCAACTGGGTGTGCAAGGGAGTTGCGAGTGCAAACCCATGGTTGCGCCACTTGCGTGCGTCGCTCCCAATATGCGCACACAAGCCATGCGCCTCCATTAGAAATAACAAACTTGTGCACGGAAAAGACACTATATGTAAACAACTGCCATCATTTGCAATCTCCAGCAGTGTGTTTTCTTCTTGCACAGACATGCTGGATTCCCCTGATTTGTTGACAAATAGGTTGCAGATCCAGCCTTTAGCAGTTCGGGGGACTTTCACTGGGCTTTTTCCCCTTAGCAAAGAAACTTTCCAAAGACGTTTGTTTCTTACTCATTTTGCTAACTTGTAGGTTACATTTTGGCACTCAAGTGATCGAGATGTAACCGAGATAATACTGTCATTTTTCAAAATAAAAGATTTTTCAAAATAAAAAAGATCATTAAGATTCAGATAATAAATAATGAAATTAATGATTTCTTGTGTGTCCCGGTACCAATTGACCCACAGACCTGTACTGGTCCGCAGCCAGGGGGGTTGAAAACGTCTGCTGTTATTCATTAACAGTCCAAAAAAAAAAAAAAAAAAAAAAAACACTTTCAATTTTAATTTAATCTAAACTGCAACACCAGGGGCGCCACGGTGGCCGAGTGGTTAGCACGTTCGCCTCACAGCAAGAAGGTCGCTGGTTCGATCCCCGGCTGGGCCAGTTGGCATTTCTGTGTGGAGTTTGCATGTTCTCCCCGTGGTTGCGTGGGTTTCCTCCGGGTGCTCCGGTTTCCCCCACAGTCCAAAGACATGCGGTACAGGTGAATTGGGTAAGCTAAATTGTCCGTAGTGTATGTGTGTGCATGACAATGTGTGGATGTGTTTCCCAGAGATGGGTTGCGGCTGGAAGGGCATCCGCTGCATAAAACAAATGCTGGATAAGTTGGCGGTTAATTCCGCTGTGGCGACCCCAGATTAATAAAGGGACTAAGCCGAAAAGAAAATGAATGAATGAATGCAACACCAGGTTTTTGTCATCCATGTTTTAAAATGTTGGTTTCATGAACATATGGCAGTAGCATTGATCGAAGGCGAAGAAATAAACAAAAAACAAAACAAGCACAAGCGATGTAGGTGGTACGTGCATCCACTTAATGAAAACAGAAAGAATCATGGAGAGTCTGCCTTTTTATTTAACAAATGTGAAACACAAGGTGAACTGCATTTGTCCTACTTCAGAACCCGCACACTTTGACGCTCTTCTGAAAAGGGTGCCGTCATAGGTGAAACATGTTAAAATGCACACCAATTTTCACTTGGAGAATGGCCTTGACACTCAGCAAAGTGTGACTGAAACATTCAAGACTGGACTGTGCACTGACCACACGATGAGGTGTGCAAGGTCATTTAGATTGCTATCAAAGACGAGCGAGTTTCTGTGCATTCATCCGTGAAAAGAGTAAATGAGCTGCGAAAATAAATCTTACAAAGTAGGTGGAGTTCCAGAACACGCGTAGAGATTGCGCAATCGTCAGGACAGAGTTAAGTTTAGATTTGCCATTAAGCTACCTGTGGAAATACGGTGTAAAAAAAAAAATGCTGGGTTCCACACAACTCCATGTTGTCCCAAGACAAATCAATTTTCATCAAATCAAAAAAACCAAGACAATCAAAAGTCGACTTAATTTTTTTTGTTGTATTTTTACAAATTTAAGTGGATTGAACAAATTAATTTGTCCCAAAACTCAGAAATTGTGTTGATTCAGCTCATTTTAAAGTAAAAAAATGTTGTGTTTTTACATATACATATGACACTGGAGCCATTTTAATTCTAGCTAATTTACTCTACAGCAGTAATCTAACTATACACTCAAACAATGACTTTTTTTAAACTGCATAAAAGTGAGCTGAAACAATTAGTGGGTTTTTTTTGGTGACAACTTAATTGTTTCATGTTCAATTTGTAAAAATAAATAGTTAACTTAATTCCTTCATGTTGTCCCAAAACAAATTCATTGTGTAAAACATTTTTCTAAACACATAATACAGGCTAATAATGCAGACTATACACAATACATACAATACAAACATAATACAGACTACAAGTACTTTACGTAAAACATTGCACAAAACAGGTATTTAAAGTTAAAAAGCAAGTAGTGGAATATGATTTTTGGTGCACTCTCTACTAATGTTTGGTTTTCTTAATTAGCCCTTGTAACATGGAGTTTAAAAAAAGTGTCTGGTGCATATAGAGTGAAGAGGGTTTCACAAAGTTGTTTAGGAGTGATTTCATATTTTGATTTATGAAGTAAAATGTTTAGTGTGGCGCAATTTTTTTTTACATTACTTAAGCATCTATAACTTTTTTCATTTTGAGAATTATAAACAGATGGTGGATTATAAAGCCCAGCGTGTCTTCTTTCCAAAGATTCATGAACTGTGAATGTAGAACAAATTGAGCAACTGTTAATGTTTTAGTATGGGAAGGTCAGTTTTGAAAAAATGTCTTTGACGGTGAGGGAAAGGACACCGATATAGTCTCGGAAAGCTTTTTACAGAAATCTCATTTTGCATGCTATCTTCATCAAATTTGAAACAAACTCATGAAACACCTGGCTTTCAAGTCATATTTTTTAGGACTTTAACGGTTTCCTGTGTTTGCATATGGAAACAAATATTGTACACAATTCAATCTTTTTTTTCCATGACTTCATAAATGTATAATTTTTAAAAATATTTAGTAAAATGTAACTTCCCCTTTTACCACAGCAAAGGTCAAAGTGTCTTCGGTCTAATGATACCTAATTTGTGTTCGTAGCTTACTGGAGTCAGGAACAGTTACTATTTAAAGTTAGGTAGGTGTACAGTAAATCCACAAATTGAGTGCTGGCTAACAGGTTAATACAGGAAACAATAGGATAGATTGTTTTTAAATGTTGGGTTGTCATAACCCAATGTTGGGTCAAAAATGGCCAAACTCAATGTTGGCTCAATTTTTTTTCAATTGATTAACTTAAATCTTTTTTTCCCCCACTTTTTAACCTAATGTCGATTTACTACTATTTAACCCAATGTTGGGTTACCAAGCATTTTTAATAGTGTAGAATACAAATCACTACAAAGATATTAAATTATGCATTGTGTGTGTGTGTAGACTGCATCACAGCTATCCGACACTTCAAAGCGATCTCGCATCTGTGTATGAAAGTACAGGGAATGGCTGTGTTTTCCCAGAGAGCAGAGAACATGCAGTGCTTTTTCATGTGATCACTTCAGTCAGGTGACAGGCCGATCCCACACCCCCACACCTGTGTCTTTCTGCCTCACGCTCCACAAACAACTGAGAAATGACACAACGTGATGGAAAGTGAAACAGACCACGGATGCTTTTTAAAACAGAACAACAGGGGGTGTAAATGGCACATTATAGTTCAATCTTCTAAACTTCCAGCAGCACCACTGTATAGGTTTTCTCCCATCATTACAGTAGCGTTCCCCAGTCGCTCTATCCTTGCCACAATAGATTAAAGCTAAAACACTCTACCTACATCAAAAAGCTATTCACGTTCAATGGTATGCATGCGCAACCATGATGCAAAGTTTTCCCGGCAGATCAAAAGGTGGAGGAACAGCGAGATGCTCGGCATTCAGAGACACTGGGAGTCATTAATCTGAGCTAAACTCATCGTTTACACCCGCAAAATGACTAGTTTTACGCCAACTCACTTGACCTTTCTCGCCAACTTCAGTCATCAGGGGTTTAAATGTCACGGGCGAGCTGCTACAGAGGATCTGGCAGGAGAGCAGCAGGAAGCGGTCCTTCTGACATGGATTCACACGTCTGTACACAGCATGATGTACATTATCAGATTAAGACCTGAATAGGGAACATACAGAAAGTATTAACAGAGATAAAGTTTGACAAATAACCAATATTTTAGATTTGGAGACAGATAGATACATATTTGAAGCGTTAACTAGATTAATTAAGGTTAACTAATGCCGAGTTCAGACTGCACGATTTTTCAGAGTAGTCGTGTCACAGATGTGTTCACACTGCATGAGTATCTGGGCTAGCGTTTTGTTGCTGCTTTGTTTACACTGCAAGATGGATTGGCGACAGGGGGTTTCACACTGCATGACTTTAAAATAGGAAGAATCGCCGACAACTTTGTCCAAACTATGCCTCACACCAAAAACACATAGTATATCTTTTGTTATTAACTACAAAACGAGAAAGACGCCTTTAATGGGGTAGAAAATGTACATATTTGCTCACCTGGCTTTGAAGGGAATTAGTAATTTCACCTCAACTTTATTTTTTGACCGGGTTGGGTTGTGATATTGCTCACATGACACGTCAAACAGACAAGGGAGCTCATGCCAAATTTACACTAATTTTCCCCCCCATTTGTGTCCGAATAAAATGAAAATGAGCGCTTTTAACTTCTCCCCCAACCTCCTGCTGGCCTGCAGGTACCCACACTAGTGGATGCTGCTCTCTGATTGGCTGTAGGCAATCGCTGATGTTATTTTCAGTCAAAACACATTTCACATGGCATGATTTGAATCGCCGACAGCTCCAGATTTTCAGCACGCCAAATATGCACGGGCATCGGCGACTCACCGGCGATTCTCTCAGATCGCGTCTTTGATAGTTCATATTGTGTGATTATTACTCACGTGAACAAGCACCGATAAGCCTGTGATTTCAGGCATTTGTCGACTATTTCTCAAAACATGTCGGCGAGTCAACAATCCGGGCGAAAATCATGCAGCCTTAACTCGGCATAAGTCAGGCAAATTAGGCAAATCATTGTTTAACAGTGGTTTGTTCTGTACACAATCGACTGTATTTGTTTGACAATTACAGGCATTTGTTTAGGTGTTTTATCAGACAAAACATCTGTCCAAGAAAGGCTTGACATTAAATGGAAATAAACATATACACAACATTATATTTCTTTACATAAAATTGCTATAAGGCGAAAGAGGCATGATCAAACAAACTAATAGTAGACTATTTGTGTAAGCTTTACGGTTTTGTTTACCACTTTAAGTACACTTGTAAAAACATTTACATTACTTTCTAATATTAGGCTAACAGGTTAATCATTCCACAATGTGGTTCCCTTAAGAGAGAAAACAGATTGACCAAAACAGGTCTTACACCTTGGAACAAGACAGTCACCATAGCAGTAGCTCGTGTTACTGAGAGGATTGGTGACTACTGATTAGATCAGAAAACAGCACATGGAACATGATTCAAAACATTTTAAATTTTTTAAAATAATTTAAATTAATAAAACTATCAAAACTAAAAAGGTTTTGCTAACAAAAAAAAACTCACAATGCTCCCATCATATAGGCTTTGAATCCATAATTTTAATTGCTTGTTTATATCAAATCAATAGGCTTCAATGTGGTTATAGAGGCTTGTGGCCATCAAAAAAAAAAGAGAGAAAAAAAAAGTGCTTCAGGGGGCTAATGATATTGACCTTAAATTTATTTAAAAAAAAATTAAATGCTTTCATTTTATTCAACTTTCAAAAGCTTTCATTCATTCAACTTTCAAAAGCTTTCATTCATTCATTCATTCATTTTCTTTTCGGCTTAGTCCCTTTATTAATCCGGGGTCGCCACAGCGGAATGAACCGCCAACTTATCCAGCAATTGTTTTACGCAGCGGATGCCCTTCCAGCCACAACCCATCTCTGGGAAACACATCCATACATTCTCATTCACACACATACACTACGGACAATTTTAGCTTACCCAATTCACCTGTACCGCATGTCTTTGGACTGTGGGGGAAACCGGAGCACCCGGAGGAAACCCACGCAACCACGGGGAGAACATGCAAACTCCACACAGAAATGCCAACTGGCCCAGCCGGGGACCGAACCAGCGACCTTCTTGCTGTGAGGCGAACGTGCTAACCACTCGGCCACCGTGGCGCCCACAAAAGCTTTCATTCTGGCCAAAATAAAACGAGATTTTCTTCAGAAGAAAAAATATTATAGGAAATACTGTGACAAATTTCTTGCTCTTTTAAACATCATTTGGAAAATATTAACATTAATAAAAGAAAGTCATTGATCTATAACCAAATATCAAAATACTAATAAAAATATTAAAACTGGGAGGTAGTAAGCACATGAAGCAGTTCAACAAGCAGACTTACAGAAATTATTGGCTTAAAGATATTGGCCAAGCATATTATTGGATGTCAGTACACTCTCCAACAATGCACAAGAAAACAGAAATGATCAAAACGTATATTTATTTACAAAAACTTACAAAGTGAGGCGCAAAAAACATGATGATGATGATGATAATTATGACGATGACATGAGAGGTTGATGATTCAAGACCAAACCAAGAACTTACTCAACTCAGGGAATTAAATACACAGCACATGATCAAACTGATTACAAACAAAGGTGAGACACAGGTGGAACTAATAAACACTAACCATCAGTGGGAAAACGGAACAAAGGAATCATAAAGAAAGCACATAGAACATCAGACATGGGAAACACAACAGCCTGACATTGGGCCAGTAATGACAACAATAAAAATAACATTCATTGTCTGGTATTTGAAACTAGATTTTAAAACTCAAAGTGATAAAGATTGTAATACATGCACATATATAATATATAAAATGCTCTTTTTAAAAACCCTGCTAGCAAGTGTTTGATGGTCAAATCTGATTGAGTTCATAGACAGCAAATGAAGAGGATAGGCTGGCATTATGCAGTTACATCTATACTAATATGTTGTATAGATGTTGCCCAATATATGAAAGTATAAATGATAAAAAAAAAATCTTCTATTGTGTTCAACAGAAGTAGAAACTCATGGTAAATGATTATAAGGCACAAAAAGAAGCTTAAGACTCGTTTGTAACAAGTGAAGAGTGAGTAAATGATGACAGAATGTTCAGTTTTGGATCTCTTTAAGCTAAACATTGTCTTATAGCTTTGTAAATTTAATTTTATGTGTAGACCGCAATGGCATTTCAAAGACTTTTTTCTCTGCATTAGAGAGATTTTTCCTGCATTAGGATAGTCAGAGCACTCTCTCATGTTAATCCTCTTTCTCTCAGTATTGTCTTCTCTTGGCCACCTGGGTACCTAAGTCCATCGGGCTGGAACAGCAGTCTGACCGCAGTCACGCCCAGGGGAAGCGGCGACGGCACGGAACCATCTCTCACCGCACACCTGTCATGTGCTTCTTTCCAGAGACACAAAACACAGGCTGATAGAAAGAGAGAGAGAGAGAGAGAGAGAAAGAGAGAGAGAGAGAGAGAGCGAGAGAGAGAGAGAGAGAGACAGCAGAAACTGTTGGAAAGAATAACACTGACGGCAAACCCAAAAGGGAGTGTAATGTGTTATATTAATAAAACAGAAGCAGGCTATATTACCACGAGGGGGTTTTCATTTTAAATTAGCAGAATTAATTGAGTTTCAGATTTGCAAGGGCTCAAATTAAGCAGCGTTCCAATATTTACAGTCCACTGTATGTTCAACTAGACTGACAAATTAACCAATGAGATTATTTGAACTGTACAACTCATTAATTCTTTGTTAGTTTAATCTTCAGATGTTAAACAGACGACTGTAATGTGTTTCGCATCTGCATCGAAAGCCAATGTTTCTGCGGGTTTCAACAAGTCAGGCTTAACATTCGAGACCTTTTTAAGAGCATTATGAATTAAATTTGATACAATGTCGGTCTAATGTCAGTCAAAATACAGCATATTATGTTTAGATGAGCTAAAAATAGAAGAGCAATGGCACTGAATTAAATTTACCCTAGAATTAGTGCCGTTTGAGCACTTCAGAGTATGAGAACTATTGTGACCAATGGTGGAGATCTGCTCTTGACATTGGTGGGGACATACATCCCTATAGTGCATGCATAGAACAGCACAGATTCTCTTTCATGCTTTAAAAACATGACTAAAGGCTTTAAACACCTAATAATAGGAATAGCAATTAATGAAACATGTCCCACGCTGCAAAAGTCAATTCACATGATTTTACTGCAATCTGGCCTTGAGGAGGTATGAATGTAGCGAAATTTCAAGAGGCATGTGATGCAATTTAACTGTTTTATCACGATTATTATTTCACATAATCATGAAAGTCAAAATTGAATTGAAACTGAATTTCGAATAATTGTACAGACTTGGTTATTATTATTATGGTGGACACCAAGTGAACTTGACTTTAAAAATTTGACTCTTTGAAAATTTGCTGCTTATGTCCACGTCTTGTTCAGTGAAGGAGGACTGAGAGAAAACTCCTTGTTTTGGCTCTTCCTGCATTCAAATGTAATCAACAGCATAAATAGTCCTTATATGTTTTGTGGAAAGGAGGACCCGAGAAGAGAACGTGCTTTAACCCTTTCTGCATGTGGTTACTAAGGGTTGATGGAGCATTATTATGTTTTGAAGGTGATTAAATTGTTGGTGGGGACATTTCAGTAACTGCTGGATACTGGTGAGGACATATCCCCTCCATCCATGCCAAATCGACACCCTTGATTGTTACACAGACATAGACAGAAAATTTACTTCTTAAATCTCATCTGTCAGTAAGAATTGTGACAGTGTCTTTCGTTCTTATTTCTGGAAACTATAAATACATTTTGGTGATTTTGGGCAATGTACAGTATGTACTCAAATTGCAAGAAATAATTGACTCATCCTTTACTTGTTCAACACCTTTTTGAGTTTTTTATTGGGTATCTCTTCATTTTGATGGTCACTTTAACTCATTTTGTTGAATTTAAGTTAGATTGCATCTATATGCCAATGAATTCTCATTATATTATAAGTAGACTGTTAGGTTGGGGTTATGGTTAGTGTAAGTTGACATGTACTTGCAAAGTTTCTTATAGTCAGATAAATGTCTGTTGAATGAGCGGTATCAGCAGTCTACTTATACTCAAATTAGACGTTATTGGCATGTAGTTGCAATGCAACTTTTAGTCAACAAAATGTGCAATAGGGACCATCAAAATTAAGTGTTACCCTTTATTCTGTTGAACACACAGACACAATTGGATATTTTGGAAAAAAATGCTGGTTGCTATAGGACCCATTGGCTGTGTCTGAAATCACATACTTCCCTACTATACAGTACGTATATACAAAAACAGTAAGTAGAGTAGTATGTTCAAATTCAATGTTTTCGAAAAACACAAGAAATAAAACCTCTGGCCAGATTCTGTAGTGTGCATTCAATGGACGCTACATTATCCCATGATGCCACACAAGAGAATTTAGGACTGGGAGTGATGCAACGTAACTGACACAGGTGGGTCATGGGTCACACTTTATTTTGATGGTCCATTTGCTGAATCTACATGCCAACTAATTCTCATTAGATTATAAGTTGACTGTTAGGTTGGGGTTAGGGTTAGTGTAAGCTGACATGTACTTGCAAAGATTCTTACAGTCAGTTAAATGTCTGCTGAATGTCAGTATCAACATATATTAAGCAGACAGTCTACTAATACTCAAATGGACCATCGAAATAGAGTGTTACTGGGTCATGTGATAATGGGACATGGTGGATGTACTGTGGTGAGTCTGAATTACAATAATACTACACACATTCACACTTTTCTAATGGTCGTGTAGTAAATTCATAGTCAAATGAAGTACCTACAGTACTCCTGTGGTTTTCCACCTAGTCCGGTAGCCATTTTTCTTTCATAGTACATTTTTTTCCCTACTATGTAAGAGCGTGGGTCCCACCAACCAACATTCTTCAAAATATCTTCTTTTGTGTTCAAGAAACTCATTAACGTTTAAAACGTTATGAGAATAAATGATCATTTTTGGGCAAACTGTCCCTTTAAAGGTTATTTAAGAAATAATTAAATTATTTATTACCTGAAACTGAATATTATAGTGAGTTTAAGATTTTTTAACGTCTACAATTCAGATTTAGAAATGTTAGACTTTTTAAAGACCCTGCACAAACACTGCAAACACACCATACACCTAAAAACAATGTGAACCGCAACAAATGCTACAGACAACTGGAACAAATGTGCTTTTCGCTTAAAAGGATATTTGAATGCCATAGGCTCTCTTCTCTCTCTCTCTCTTCTCTCAGATGGTCCGCGCACAGTCATGCTGGCTGGGTGACAAAGCGAGCTCATTTTCAGGGCTTCCAGGGAATGGCGGTGGATCCTGTTAGGAAAGGGCGCAGGGCATCACATATGAGCAGCACATATAATCACCCAGAGCCAGTGACCGGGATCACATCATGCTTGTGTTGGCTGTGTGTGCACCTCACTTCACCACAGCAATCACAGAGCTGGAAATCAAATGGTGGAAAATGGAAATTGCAAATGGGCTTTTTTTTCTCCTGGAGTGTCGTTATGAATAAAAGATCAGTGGAATTATTCCGTCTTATGAGGATTTATATATGTTACGTGTGAGCCTCTGTGTCGGTTTGCATGCATGTAAGAGCATGCGGAAGTCAATTTAATTCAGCCTGTTCACACACTTTCAGAAAAGTTGTTTAAAAGATATTTTTGTTCAAAAATAATAATTAATCGAAACGTTTAATGAATGCTGTCTTTCAATCAGTTAATGTTACGCTTAATGGAATTATTACTTTCATTCAGCAAGCATTAATTAATTGTATTAAAAGTGACAGTAAAGATAACAAAACTGTGTGAAAGACTTCTACTTTTAATAACTTCTCTTTTAAACTTTCATCAAAGAATCATAAAAATACATAACAGTTTCTTAACAGAAATGTTAAACACCACTGCTTTGAGAATTAATAATAATAACGTTTATAATAATAATAATAATAATAGTAATATCATGTTAGAATGACTGTGGGCATCACAGTGGTGCAGTGGGTAGCATCGCCTCACAGCAAGAAGGTTGCTGGTTCGAGCCTCGGCTGGGTCAGTTGGCATTTCTGTGTGGAGTTTGCATGTTCTCCCCGTGTTCGTGTGGGTTTCTTCCTGTTTCCCCCACAAGCCCAAAGAGGAAATTTTCTGTAGTGTTTGAGTGTGTATGGATGTTTCCCAGTGATGGGTTGCAGCTGGAAGGGCATCTGCTGTGTAAAACATATGCTGGACAAGTGGAAATACATTCAGGGGGGTTAGTCCATATAAGCTGACAAAAGTTTATATTGCTTTGAGGAACTTTTTGTTTTTACCAGTTTTATGGATTTATATAAAACGGTAAAAACATTTTTAAATGCTTTAAACAGGGAGAAACATTAACATATCTACATCTCGTCACCTTGGAATTATAAGGTTCTATCTGTGTTCTGAATGATTTTGAGATACTGAGTGTTACGTATTTGTGTTATTTGTGTTCTATTTGTGCTTTGTGTTTTCTCTTTCTCTCTCTCTCTCTCTCTCTCTCGCTCTGTTCTCCCGTATCTGCTTTCAAATTCTCCAGTTCCTGCTATTGGTCATTTCATCCGTCAATCATTTCATCCCCGGTTACGTCACTATGACATCACGTCCAATAGGCAAAGACCTCCCGATATAAAAGCGCGCGCCAGACCCTAGCCCAGCCCTTCTTGTCTCCTTCTTGTTATTCTCTTGTGTTTGTATTGCGTTGCGTTGTGTTATAGAATGGAAAACCCTGTCTGACTGTGTGTTTCGTTGTTGTCTGTTTCTGTGTGCACGTTATACGTCCGTCATTCACATTCCATTTCTCATTCACTGTTTACGAGGCTTGGACGAAGCGGACAGGTAAGAAGGTCACGTGACATACATTTTGCAACACGCAGGTCTACTCTTGTATAGTACATTAGGTTAGGGGCTAGCGCCACCCCTTGTACTTTTTCGATAGACAGAGTAGTTAGTTAGGACTCGGAAGACTCTTCGCGTTTGTTATTTTGTTTCATACATTTAGTTAGTTAGATGCTTCTGGGAAGTTAGACATTGTTGGGTTTTGTTCTTTTCATTTCTTTAGCGCCGCCCACGTCCCTTCTGCCAGCTCTCTTGTTTTTCCCGTCTTTTGTGTTGTATATATTGTAAATAGTATATTTTTGCCTTATCTTCTTTTTCTATATTTTTGATTCATTCGTTGTTTTGTTCACTTGGGTATTGTAAATAAAAATCACACATTTTGGTATTACTTTGGTTGTCTTTTGCACTTCATTCACTGTTGATATAAATTTATTTTAATTATCCAAATGTCAAACCCCACTTTCCCCTAAACAACATCAAGGGGTTTGTAACACTGAGCTTCAAAGTTTTTGCATGCCATAGCAAACAGTACATGTGTAACATTTGTTTTTAAATAAAAAGTCTTAAAATGTAAACAACTTATAAAAAAAAAAATCCCAAAAATGTAAATAAATCCTCATTTAATAAGAATATGTCAATAACTCAAGTTTGACAAAAATGTCAGATAGTTTTTTTTGTAAAAAAACAAAATGTTTGTATGTAAAATACATATCTTTGTATGTAAAATTTTGTTCCATTTTTTGTGTATTAAAATTACACAAAAATTCAATTTCTTTGTTTTTCATAAAAATGCCAAATTTGACAATGTGATAGTCAAATGCAGGAATTAAATTTTTTGTCATCAACCACTCATACACTCTCAGAAATAAAGGCACGTGAGTTGTCACTGGTGTGGTACCTTTTCTAAAGGTTCACATTTGTACTTAAAGGGTCCATATTGGTACCTCAAAAGTATATACTAGTACTTAAAATATTTTACTAGGAACACTTTTGTACTTTTTAGGTACTAATATATACCCTTGAGATATTACTATGGACCCATTAGGTACAAATGTGTTCCTTTTGAAAAGGTACCACCCTAGTGACAGCTCGCGTACCTTTATTTCTGAGAGTGTACAATCTGTCCCAAAAGGATTTTACAAGAGAACTATTTTTAAAAATTTGTTGCTGAGATTCAATAGCCGCATTTTCACTGTCGGGCCGGTGAGAGCCAGGGCTTTTATTGGTTCAGGTCTGGGCCAATAGCCCAGGAGGTTGAGTAGTAAGGCCGAAATCATGTCGCGTTTTCACTATCAGGTCAATAGCTCTCAGGGCAGCTCACAAACCCCACCCTGGAATGCATCAGAATCAAACATTACACAACCGACCTAGTTGAGCTGGACAAAAGCCCCATTTACACTGCCAGTTAAATGTGACCCAATTTTGATTTTTTTGCTTCACTCCACCATGAAGCCCCAACTGGCCCACTTTGGCCCAAGGTACTCAGCAGGCCAAAAAAGGCCATCCACTGGCCCTGAAAAAGCCCCGGAAGTGACTGTGGAAAAATGACTGGCCCTGGCTTGCTTGCTTTAAGCGGAATAGTGGAAACGCAGCTATTATCTTTCAAGCAGCTAGATGCTTTTATTCTTACAAAAATGATTGCTTGCTAATGCTAAATTGTATTTCTCTATCAGTTTTACTTGAGAGCTTTCTGTGCGAGGTCGCCCTCTACTTCCGAGTATGAATGAATAAAGACAATAACTACATTTTCCTTCCTTCCTCAAGAGAGTGAGAAACAGAATGCATCTGTCGAAGGAATGTTAAGTGAAAAATCACAAAGAGAAGGTAATTCTTTCCAGCCTAAAGATACTCTGGAGTAGAATAGAAGAAAAGTATACAGAAGGATGATAAGGAAGACCTGGATATGGAGGTCTTATGTAAAGTAGGTAGTAAAAGGTTTATATGAACAGCTGAGCATGTCTGATGCTTTTAAACACACCATCTGAGGCCTCTTAACACGAAAACACACACATACTGGAGGTTTATGAGCAGCAGTGAGCTGTAACATACATAACTCTCACTTATCTGAAGCACCACATATCCTTATCTTTCAGCTGGATACCGTAAATGCATTATTTATACTACAGCACATGGATAAATGAACAGTGCATAACATACAAATCCTATGAAAAAAAGATGAATCAAAGCATGACAAAATTGATGTCTAGTCAAAATATCAGACTCACTCTCATTTGTTTCCTTTAGCCACAAATTCAAAATTGTAATAGTAATTTAATAAGTTATTTTAAGTACCGTTACGAAAATATATCACCCACACTGTTAACAAAATCCTGTAGAATTTACAGTTACTCACTGATAGGAGTTTGACAAAAACTTACATTAAATCAATTACAGCAAAAAATACTGTATTTACATTTATTAATAACAATAACTCCTTATTGGTTATGGTTAGGAGACCATGATGGACAGAGGCCAATGGGCAGATCTGGCCAGGATGCTGGGGTTAAACCCTTACTCTTTTTCGAAGAACATCCTGGAATTTATAACGACCACAGAGTCCCCTTCACTATACTGGGGCGTTAGGACCCACACAGACAACAGGTTGAGCTAACACCACTTCCGGCAGCAACCTAGCTTTCTTATGTGGGATCCCATCCAGGTACTGACCGGGCACAGCCCTGCTTAGCTTCAGTTGGCGACCATATCTTCAATGGAAAATATACAGTATTTTTCACAATGCAATTTTAAAATACAGTAACACACTGCATAACTGTCCTACAGTAAAATGAAGTTTATATTACAGATTTAATTTACAAAATCGTTAACATAGTAGTTTAATTTTTTTAACAAATATTTTCTTGTAAATGAAATCAGACATTTTACTTATATTTAGGATATATATATATATATATATATATATATATATATATATATATATATA